>CM021100.1:1334331-1598801 GCA_007115665.2 Sequoiadendron giganteum | reverse complement strand
TCCATTTTCAATTCTTCAAATTATAATTTTCTAATTGTAGAGGAGTTTGTGGACTTACTTGTGAATTTTCAATCGCGTTGTGCTCCTTGAACTCTGGTCGCCCTTTCGTGCTCGCTTGCTACAATTCCTGATAAGTCCTTTTGTTCTTAATTTCTATTGATTGTGAATGTTCATATGGAGTTCATTCACATGGCCATTAATGTCAGCCCCTGCAATTGAATGCAACAGTCTTCTCAAAATTTGAATTGTTAGAGCGACACAAAAGATTACAGCTGTGAGACCCTCTTCACCTCAAGTCAAGTTTTGTTTCTCATTTGGTGCCATCTTTTTTTATACACTTTTGATCGACTGCTAGGACATAACTGAATGTCTCTTTGATTGTAAATATCTATGTAGTTCCTTTTACTTAATCGGAAAGACTATTTGACACTTTTATTGATGTTGTGCAACAACCTTTATTATTTTACTTCACCCTATATCACTTCGGGGAGAAAATTGGAAGGTTTCACTAATGTACAGACGGTTTGGTTTTCTTAGAAGTATCTTCGGTCATTGGCTAATGTTTTTTCGATAAGTTATAAGTCATTCATTTACTACCATCGGGCCGACATAACCCATTGCTAAGAGAATGAGATGCTTTGTTGATGTGTTTCTTTTTACCGATTTATCAATTGGGAAGGATCGGCGAGAATTTTTCTGAAATTACTATGATCGGTGTGACTTTCCTCATCAGAGATACTTGATGGTTTCAATTCGATTGTATATGTCTCCCCAATATGTCTTTTTCATTTTATTTGTCCATTCAGCTAAATTAGTGAGACTCTCCCTGATACTTCCTCCATTGGCATGACTTATGAGATTGACGAGATCCAAGGAATTTGAGCCGATGAGGTATGTCTCCTCGATACAACAACCCTTTGGTTTAATCGGTAGGAGTATGTGTGTCTCTCGTCGATGGGATTTCTGTCGGTGTGAATTTTGATCTTGGTATGACTTCAAAGATTTTCTCTGACTATTTTTTTTATGTCGATGAACTTACATTGGTGGAACAATAGGCTTTGTCCTTCCGATTATGCAACTTTGTCATCTTTTTGGCTTTTTGATCACTATAACCTAGCTCATGTCTCACCGATTTATAAAAAATGTTAAAATGAAGGATCTATGATGGGTTGATTGGGAAGATATGTGTATTATCTCTCCAATAAGGGGAAATTACCTATGATATGAGAATCAACTCTTCTATATTTTGTCTAGGCATGAAATGATAATAGTTTTGAATGATGAAATGACAAATGGCAATGAAAAATACAAATAAAATTTGAGAAAGAACTCAAAAGCACATAGCTCAATTTCCTTCTTTGTTGTGTCATGATTAGGGGAATATTTTTATGCAAGAGACCATGTTCATGAGATTGTGGAATGGATTTTTTCAAACCAATCTCACTGATTTGTATTGATCACGGCATTGATGTGAATTTTTTTTTGTGGGGACTAGGAGAAAAGTAGTCAGAGGTTGGTAAAAATGTGAGAATTTTTCAGTCCTAGCAGTGACTCCGATTGGGGATGTATACCCCCTATGGTTATATCAAGAATTCAGATCATTGGGAGAGTAGACCAAGTGCCTTGTGATATGGGATGGCGGGGGAAATGAGGGAAGTTCAAGAGTGGTGGAAATGATATGAAGTCCTATACTACTATGCATGTAAAATAGTTATTTTGGAAGGCTATCCAGGAATTGTCCATGCACTGGTAGTCCCTGACCTTCACCTATTCTACTATGCATGGAAATGATTTATTTTAAGAGGTTTCTCAAGAATTGTCCCTGCACTGGAAATCTTTAATCCAAGCTATGCTCTTCAAGAAAATAATTTTTTTAGGAAGTGTCCATGTATTGTTAATTCTTGTTCTTCTCCTGAATTTTTTTTGAGATAGTATGAATCCTCACCTCCCTTGCCAACAATAAAAAAGGGTCATAACCATAAGGCCTTGAATTTCCCATGATTTCCCTTGTCTTGACTCCTGGCATTCCACATGCGAACTATGTCACCTATTTCAAACTTCTCGTCTTTATCTTTTTTGTCATCCAAGTATTTAATTTGTAATTATTTCTTCCTATTATGCTGCTAAGCTTGGTTTCTAATTTCATCGAGCTCCATTAATTCCTCCATTCTCTCCCCCATGGGTTCAGGAACATCCAAATTTTCCTTCAAAATGAACTTGCACACTAGTATCAAATTATGCAAAGGGAGTCTGGCCTGAGTACCATACACAAGCTCAAAAGGTGATTTACCAATAGCCTTTTTACAATAATTTTGTCCACCCATAAGGTGCTTCCAAACTTTGAATCCTAGGTCTTTCATTGTTATCCAACATTCTTCTTATGATCTTCAAAATACTTGTGTTGCTAGATTTACCCTGACCATTTTTTTTTTGGATGGTATGGTGAAGAGTATAAATTTTTTATACCATATGATTGGCAAAACCCCTTGAATTCATCTAACCTAAAGCACATTCCATTATTGGTTACAATCCTTGTTGGAGCTCTAAAACTTGTGATGATGTTTTCCAATAAGAAGATTTTCACAACCTTACTAGTTGCTTGCTTGGTGGTTATAGCTTCCACCCATTTTTTGAAGCACCATGTGGCTACTAATATCTACTTGTCTCCAATTGGATTTTGTATGAATACATCTTCTACTGCAGCGTTAGGCAGATAAGCTATCACTTTTAATCCTACTAGGTATGGTCTAAATGCCTTGAAAAATTTCACCAATGCATATGCCTTCTTCTCCATAATATCATATTTTAATTCTGCATTTTGAAGTGATTTTTTGAAAAAAAGATTGTTTGTTCATTCCCTTCATCCTTTTGTTGGAGCATTACTGTTGCCACCATGTGATAAGATGCAAAAGAAAAAATATTTGAAAAGGTTTAGTGAAATTAGGGGACTTCAACACTGGGGCCTCCTTGATTTCCCTTTTGATGGATACAAATGCATTATGGCTCCGGCTGTCTAGTCCATCTTTGCACCTTTCTTCAACATCTTTGATATTGGTTTAACTATCTCAACAAAATTTCATATGAATCTTCATATAAAATTGGTTTGTACAAAGAAGGATTGGATAAATTTAACTGTATTGGGTATAGGTATCTTATCAATGGCCTCCACCCTTTCTAGGTCAATCCTCACCCCCTCCTTGGAAACTATATGCCCAAGTAACTTTCCTTATGTTACTACAAAATGACACTTCTTGGGATTCAAAGAAATGCCATATTCCAATGCCTTCAATTTTTTTTTTTCAAGATGAGCAACATGGTCCTATGCCCTTTTGATATATTTAGTTAAATCATCTTGGTACAATACCATTATCACATTAAAATCAATCTCCTAGGCTTCATACTAATCTATGGAATGAAGAAATTTGATTAGATCGATATCATCGTTAAAAACTTGCCAACTATAAATATTATTAGGGATGGCGGATATTTTTTTATATTCAATCTTTGAAATCCAAACCAAAGTGATATCATGTCTTTTCAAAGCTACGTTAGCCATAAAATTTGCCATCAATTTTTTGGATCTATCCAACCACTCAATAGGGAAAGCATCAAATAGTTCAATGGTGTCCCACACAACACTCCTGTATAGTTTTAACCTCTAATTTTTTTGTATCATATTTTGATCTCACTTGTGAAATAATCAATTCAGAATATCGAAAGATTGTCAATAGCTTAAATTTGTGTTTTACAACCATATTCATCCCAATTAGAAGGGCTTCATACTCTGCTATGTTATTTGTGCACTCAAACGTCAACAAGAATGGATATTTGAATATAGTGCCTTCAGGGGAAATAAACACCACTCCTACCCCATTACCTTCCTTGATGCATGCTCCATCAAAGTAAATCCTCCATAAACCATGTTCATTTTTGGAAACATGTTTGTCAATTGGCTGAGTATTACTAATTCAGGCTATTAGGGTTCTACTCTAAAAGTTCCTAGATCTACATCATAGAAATAATTCAACTAATTCTGAGCAACATAATCTACAGTTTGATTTACTCTTGGTTCTCTATACAATTTGACCTCTTCGCCATTTATTAGTATTGTAGCATATGATAAGTCAAATTGCACATTTCCTCCAACTTCTATAGTCCATTGTCTTGACAAAAGTATCCCAAAATGAGGAGTGTCAATTACAATTATCTCAATAGTATATACTGTTTGTGGATAAGAAGCCAATTTCACTTCTACATCCTTCATGATTCCCACTACTAGGATAGGTCTACTATCCATGGCATAAAAATTGCCACACGTAGTGTCCATCCATAGGCCAAGTTGTTTCATAACTCCTACTTGCATGCTATTAATAGAATCCCCTAAATCAATCATACAATTTCTTACCATTTTGTTATTTATGAGAAATGTGGTAACAAATGGTTCTACTTGTGGAGGGTTCACTAATGCATCGCCAAGATAAACTTTAGGATCTTCTTTATTTTCTTCCTATTCCTTTTTATTTGTTTCACCATTCTTACGTTTGTTTTTTGATTCTTTATCTTCCTTTTTGGGAACATGTCTTTCCTCATTTTTGTTGATTTATTTATTTTCTACCTTCTTTGTTTTAACCTGATTTGTCCCCTTTTCTCTCATAAATAACCCTCTTGGAGTGCCTTCATCGACATTTAGTGTTATGTTTATTAGCCCATAATTAATTTTTGCTTGTTCAACTACAAAAAATGGTTAACTCTTTGATTTCTTCCTCAGTTGGTCTCCTCCATCTTGATTTTTTTGACTTGGGTGGTGTAGAAGGAGGTTGTATTTTATCACTACTTTCAATTTCTTGATCATAGAAGATTTTATAAACTTACGTGTGAATATGATACCTTTGATTGTCAACATCATACTCATAACCTTCTTCTTCTGAAAATGAATATTCTTGTTCAAACACATGGAGAGAGTGAGAAGTTAAGTATATAGTATGATCTTCTCACCCATTGTCAACTAGTATTTCCTCTTCTCGTATAGGTTGGGCTACAACATAGTGGCCTGGAGAATGAGGTAGTTTGTAGACATGACACCAAGGATTGTTGTTAACCATGTATGCTCCTTTTTTTTTCAAGGGATCAAGAGTCTCCTTGTATTTAGGCCTATCAACAATGGGTTTTCTATCTTTCCTGTTTGTATTATATGGCATA
The DNA here is from genome assembly GCA_007115665.2 of Sequoiadendron giganteum. Classification (NCBI taxonomy): domain Eukaryota; kingdom Viridiplantae; phylum Streptophyta; class Pinopsida; order Cupressales; family Cupressaceae; genus Sequoiadendron; species Sequoiadendron giganteum. Next base: position 1,593,602 of record CM021100.1, on the reverse strand, counting down.
TCATGTAGTCTTGGTCTTTCATTTCTATATGTATTTTCCTACCTCTGAGGATTGTTGGGGATTTGCATAACTCTGATGTTATCACTTTTACCAGTCATTCTAGTAGCCTTATGTTGTTTTCAATGGTTAGTGTTGTTTTTTGTGCCTCTCTTAGACTTCTAGGGTATCTATTCCTGAGTTCAAACCCTTTTTTTGGGTCAAATGCTTTCAGATAAATACTCAAAGCTATCAGGTCAGTCAATTTAGACCCCTATGGTATCTTATTGTATAATTTGGAGAATCTTTAATTAAAGTCATAGACTGATTCATTTTGATATTTTTGAATGCTTATTAATTCATGTAAAGAAAACTCAGGAGCACATTGATTTCCATATTGTTCTAAAAATTATTTATGAAAATCTGCTATAGAGTCAATTGAGAGATTGGGAAGACTATTGAACCAATCCCTTGCTTCTTCGGTTAATGACATCATGATTAGTCTCATATTTACATCTTCATAGTTCATACAAATATCCTGTATAAAAGAATTCAAATTTTGGATATGCACCTTAGTTGATATGACATTATTCTCGTTAAATTTAGGAACCATATTTCTCCAATTGTTATCCATTTGGTAAGGATATAACTGATATGTTGTTAAGTGAAACTATCTATATACAAGGTTATGTGGCAGCATATTTAGGGGTGGTAGATTGGGATATTGTTGGTATCCATGCTGGGGTTGATGATACACATTATATTATGGTTGGGGATGTATATTCTGAGGTGGTACACATTGTTGACCTGGTGGTGGATAGTATTGGGATGCATTGCCATTGTTGTGAGGTTGGGGTCTTGGTGGTGGCATGTTATGATGGGTATGTTGTCTTAGATTACCACCTAAATTGTGAGGGACTCTTGTAGTTCCAGGAGCACCGCCATTCTGGGATACTCCTTGTGGATTATTATTGCCATTTTGTTTGTGTGGAGGAACATATTTTGGTGGTCTTTGTGCTTGGATTTCCATCAGTGCCAACTGTCAATCTAATTCATGACTTTCCTGTATCATTTGTTGCCTCCTTCTAAGTTTCTTTTTTTGCCACTCTAAATGTGCTTTAATTTGTTGGTCAGACATACCCCCAAAATCCATGACACTGTGATTTAAGAATCCATCTTGGTTTTGGCAATGATGTGTGTCCTGTATCATACTCTTCTTGTCTTGATTTCCTTTCTTCCTTAACCTGGGCATTAAATTATTCTTCTTGTTGAGGGTCTGGTTGAAAATTGAGGACAACTTTATTCATATCATTTCTTCTAGGTGGTGTAGTGGGGTTTTCATCACTGACATGGAAAGGAGAATTAAAAGTTTTGAAGGGTTTCTCTGATGTATTCACATCATCTTCTGGATTCTTAGACATTACTTCACCCTTGTTTGTATTATTTTTCCCTTGAGGAGATCCATTCTTATCTGACCATCTAACATTATTCGTCTTAGGGATTTCATGATGTAAAGATCTTCTTCCATTCATGTTGGATGAAATGAAGTATCTTTGGTGTTTGTTGTCTATTCTTTATGATCTGATGCTTATATTATCAGTAATATAAATCCTTCAGAGTCGCCACCTACTTTGATAAGTAGGAAAAATTATTGTATTCTTTCCCAACAGAGTCTTCAATTTATTTTGGGGTAATGAATCTATGATGGAAAGCTTTTAGGTTCAGACCTGGCTTGTCCCTAACGCAGTCACCAAACTGTTAGGTCTCAAAAAGACTAGTTGAAAAACCTCAAGAGGTTGCCAAGCTCTTGGTATGTTTAAGGCTAATGAACAAGGCTAATTGGTGTAGTTTGAACCTTCTTCTTTTCAGGCACTGCCAAACCTAGGTGGGTATACCTATGAAAATGAAGTAGACTTAAATTATGTGTTTCCTACTTGAGAAATCTATCCACAATGGCAATTGAGAGTGGAGAAATGTAATCCTAATTAGGTATAAGTTGTATAAGCAATACCCATTTGAAATCCAATATGTTCAATTAACAGATGTAAGATTTTGAAAATAGATTTGATAAGATTAAATGATGGAATGAGCAAGACTAGTGCCTTGTTGGGTAAATGGAGTCAAATGAAGACCTAGAGTGAATGACTTGTATTGGTTTTAACTTTAACTATTTTGCACACTTGTATTAGTTTATACCTTGTATAAATGTGCAGGAAAGTGATTGAAAAACTCTACTTTTGGATCCAATTGACACAAAAGGGTTACTTATGATTTAGCAAAAGGATTTAATCTTTTCTCGAAAGAACCAATTGAATAAATCATAGAGAAACAATAGATGATTTCAAATTGGAGACATAATGGAAATCCTAATTATATGGCTCTTCTTACTGATCCAAATAATATATCCAAATCACTATGATTGACTAGAAGGGTTTTAATTCTTTCAAAGAAACCAATTAATCATACCACACAAGAACATCAAATGTGCTTTTATAAACTGAATGTATCTTTGATACACCAATTTAAATAACAAGGAAATATTAAGTTCGAGACAATCAAATAATTATATATTTTCAACAAACAATTGATATCAATATGAAGCCACAAAATCAAAGATCTTTCATTAATTTCCTCAAAAATATGCTTGCAACATAGTCTTTTGAAATGTAAACTTCAAGGAAGCTTTCTGCTATCTATCTATCCCTATTCCCTACTTAAATTTTAGTTGGTGATGATCTTTCAATCATCAAGAGTTCAACATAAATATCAATATCATTAAGGGGACACGCCACTTCATAAGAGTATTTTGAGATTAACAACCATAAACACAAAGATTAGGCTCTAGTTAATCATAAATGAACTTTAGTCATGTGATCTAGGTAATCTTGTCTTCTATGAGTATCAACATATTCTACAATGTTCCTTGCAGCTATCTCCATTATTACCATCTTCTTTAGGTGCTCAAAAGTATCACCTAACACTGAGTCCTTATCCTTGGCTGCTTCCAAATATTTTTGCAATATCAAATGCACTCCCCTATCCATCCATCTTTTTTCTTCTGCTCTCCTCCTTCTTTGAGCAACACAGGAATTCCCTCTCTTGCAACATTGATGAGTTCCTTTGCATCTACTTGAAGCTCATTGAGATACTCTTTGTGCTTATTTTGAATATCCCCATCAATTGTTATACTTCTACTGTCAGGAGGATCTTTACTTTGTGCTTCTTGGATCTTTTCTTGGATTAGGTTACTCACCCTTTTATGCTCTTGAACTATAGAATGACTCTGAGAATGAGTTCCCCATAACTTGTTCATCCAAATCATCAAATTAGTGTGCCTTATATGCAGTACCGTAGAGAGTGCCTTATATCTTGTCTTGGCCATGTGTGCTTCCTCTTGTTTGCCTTTTGACTAAGAGCTTTCCCCCTGTGTCAATAACTTAGTGTCTTTACAAATTCATTTTCCCTCAACACTCTTTCATTACTGTTCTTGTACATATCCCTCTTTTATCAACATTTGAATCTGTTCTTTATTCAACTTGGCCATATTGATGCCAATGTCAGTTTTAGCTATAGGATCAAATTTACCCACGTTCAATGTCATCGCTTTTCCAAATACCTTTTCTGTGTCTATGATCACATACTTCTTGTGTGGAGGATACAAAGCCTAAATCCTAAGAGAGTTTTCATCAGGATTATATTTAGATCCTGTATATACTTCTGTGACTTCTTCAGGGCTGAGTTTGTGAGTAGCACTATTATTATGTAAGAAACTATCAAAAACAAGAGTTGAATTTAAATACAACCTAAGAAAGATCATTACACCAGATTCTTCCAACAATTTTCTTCCTTTTTCTAGGGTCATATTTTTCATCTCATTGTCCACATCCAACTTCAAAGTATTGAACAATTCAGTCTCATTGCTAGGTGTGATACTTGTGACTGAGTCCCTTATTTCTTTTCCCTTTTTTTTGTATAGGAATGATCTGAATTTAGGTGATTTTATAAATTCATTATAAGAAACAAAAGATTTATAGGTAAGTTGCCTAGTATCTGCATCAGAGCTCTCATCAATTTCATGTTCTCTATTGGAGGGTTGATATCATACAATTCTGGTCTTAGAGATCTTGTCCTTATGACGTTGATGTTCCTTTTCACTAGTGGCTTCATCACTTCTAGAGGATAACATTTATGCTTCTATTTCTTTTAGTTGCTACTCAATTCTCTTGTTATATTCATCGATGGCTAATTCAGCCTCCCTTTCCTCCATGTTTCTAATTATACCATATTTTGGGTAAGGTATATGTTCATATCGGCCCAAATTTACTTTCTTTTTAGCAACATCAATGTATCCTTCAGGATCAAATCCTTTTCTAGGTGTATCCCTTTTCAAATTTAATTGTGATAGTTTATCTAGAATTGAATCATACCCCTCCTTTGATAGCATAGTAAAATCCCCAAAGCATAACGTACTTGGCATAAATGATTTTTTTTCATAGGCACTTAAATTCACAACACTTGAGTAGTCCATCTGCTTAACAATCTCGAGGTATGCAAATCGATTTGGCACTATTTTTGGTAAGAGAAAATATGTATCTTCAAAGCCATATACTTTGATCATGGTGGCATCGATATAAAAATACCAGTCACCCCAATTATGCTCAATAGTCATGGGTCCACCAAAATATTTGGGCCTCAGAAATATTTTGATCTCATTAGTTAGAGAATACTCGCAAGCGTGATTAAAAAATCTATACAATGTTTTCACAAAATGCTCCTCAAAAAGGACATAGCTAGAATTCAAGAACCTGTTGTCCCAAATAGAAGTCCACAATTGTATTAGCAAGGGTTGGACCTCCTTATCATATTATGTAATCTTCAGTTCTTCAAGCCACATCATTATCTCCAGACCATAATATAATATCAAGTGCACAAGAAAGGAATAATGTCTGAAATGCATTGGGGCAATTCATTTTTGATAGACATCAACCCTGATTCAATCTCCTTGGAAATGTAAGAAGCATAATCAATTGGTATTAAATTATGGCATTGAACATCTACCGCAATCACCATTGGTCCAATCGACATGATTTCAAGAGCCTCAGTCCGTTGTACTTGACATACAAAGAGATATGTGTACTTCAAGTAAGGCTCAAATGAATCAACATGAAAGGGAGGCCCATCATTATCTTCAACTGGGACGATGTTCCCATCTTTTCTAGGTCTATGCAATGGCAATCTCCACCCTTTGCATGTTGTTTCAATTCTCTAGTATTCCATTTCCAAGTCTTCATACACAATTGGATCATCACATAGGCCACTTAGGTTAAAAACCTCTGAAATTGCAGCCTTGGACACATATATGAATGGTTTTACTTGTAAATCATAGATAGATTTCAAGTCAGGGTTGTAATTTTTAGCCTGTAGTCTCATTAGTTCCAAATTCACAAATACATTTGGGACTGTTAATTTCCCCAAGTCAAGGTTCCATGGATTACATACTGGTTAGAACCTAGTTCTCCGATGATAATGGAACATAAACAACTCATATCCCCTGATAGAAGTCCAAGCATGTCCTATATATTTAGATTTATCCTCAAATTTTTCTATATCGGCCCTCAATTGCACAGACCTCCAAGCCCTCGGCGCTGACCCAGGAAATTGATCAATGAGGTCCTGGTTGAAATTTCTTTCTATTGATTTTGGATCATCACCTCTTTCAGTTAGTTGTTTTTTTATTTTTCTCTAACTACTCTCACCCTATTGCTTTCTACCTTTGGTCTTTCCAGAACTAGGGCCTTCCATTTTCAATTATTCAAATTAAAATTTGATAATTGCAGAGGAGTTTGTGGACTTGTGAATTTTCAATTGTGTTGTGCTCCTTGAACTCTGCTCAGCCTTTCGTGCTTGCTTGTTGCAATTCCTAATAATTCCTTGTGTTCTCAATTTCTATTGATCATGAATGTTCATATGGATTTAATTCATGTGGCCATTGATGTAAACCCATAGAATTGAATGCAACGGTCTTCTCAAAATTTGAATTGTTAGAGCAAAACAAAATATTGTATCGGTTAGACCCTCTTCAACTCAGGCTGAGTTTTATTTCTCATTTGGCATCATCTTTATTTACACACTTTTGATCGATTGATAGGACATAACATAATGTATCTTCAATTGGAAATATCCCTTTAGTTCCTTTTACTTTATCGAATGGACTATTCAACAATTTTACCAATATAGTGCAACAACCTTTTCTATTTTCCTTCAGCTTATATAACTTCGGGAGAAACTTGGAAGGTTTCACTGATGTACAGACGGTTTGGTTTGCTCAGAAGTATCTTCGGTCATCGTTCAATGTCTTTCTGATAAGTATAAGTCATTCATTTACTACCATCGGGCTGACATAACCCATCGCTAAGAGAATGAGATGCTTCGCCGATATGATTTAGTCTCCCTGATGTGTTTCTTTTTACCAGTTTATCAACTGGGAAGGATTGGCGAGACTTTCCTCGAAATCACTTTCATCGGTGGGACTTTCCTCATCGAAGAGACTTGATGGTTTCAATTTGATCGTATATGTCTCCCTGATATGTCTTTTTCATTTTCTTTGTCCATTCAGCTAAATCAGTGAGACTCTCCCCAATACTTCCTCCATTGGCATGACTTATGATATCGGTGAGATCCTAGGAATCTAAGTTGATGTTGTATGTTTCCCCGATACAACCCTTTGGTTTTATCGGTAGGAGTATGTGTGTGTCTCGCTGATGGGATTTCCGTCGGTGTGACTTTTAAACTTGGCATGACTTAAAAGATTTGTTTTGACTATTTTCACTATGTCAATGATCTTACGTCAGTGGAACAATAGGCTTTGTCCTACCGATTATCCAACTTTGTCATATTTTGGGCTTTTTGATCACTGTGACCTAGCTCATGTCTCACTGATTTGCAGAAAATGTTCAAATGAAGGATCAATGATGGGTTGATTGGGAAGATATGTGTATGATCTCTCCAATAAGGGGAAATTACCCATGATATGATAAGCAACTCTGCTATATTTTGGCTAGGCCACAAATGATAATGGTGTTGAATAATGAAATGACAAATGGCAATGAAAAATACAAATAAAATTTGAGAAAGAACTCAAAAGCACATAGCTCAATTACCTTTTGTACTTTGTTGTGTCATTACCAAGGGAATATTTGTATGCAAGAGACCATGTTCATGAGACTATGGAATGGATTTTTTCAAACTAATCTCACTGATTTGTATTGATCAAAACATTGATGCAAAACAAATTTCTGTGGGGACTACGAGAAAAGTAGTTAGAGGTTGGTAAAAATGTGAGAATTTTTCAGTCCTAACAGTGGCTCCGATTGGGGATGTATATCAATAATTCAGATCACTAGGAGAGCATACCAAGTGGCTTGTGATATGGGATGGCGGTGGAAATGAGGGAAGTTAAAGAGTGGTGGAAATGATATGAAGTCCTATACTATTATGCATGAAAAATAGTTATTTTGGAAGGCTATCCAGGAATTTTCCATGCATTGGAAATCCTTAATCCTCTATGCTCTTCAAGAAAATAAATGTTTTAGGAACTACCCATGTATTGGTAATTCTTGTTCTTCTTTTGACATGTTTTAGAGATAGTGTGAATCGTCACCCCCCTTGCCAACAATAACAAAGGGTCCTAACCATAAGGCCTCAAATTTCCCATGCTTTCCGGGCTGATGCAAGAAGTTGGGTCCACAAAAAGTTCAAAAAGTGGAAGTGTTTTTGTTGTTTTTCATAATTTGTCACACTTGGACTAAAAATTTGAGGCACTTACACAATGAATTTTAAAAAAAATCAGTAATATGAAATTTTTAATTTTGAATCTAGTTTCTAAATATGTAAATTATTCAAATACCCAAATTGTAGAAATTAAATTTTGATAGGGATCTATAAAAACCACTTTTTAAAAGTCCCTGTTTTTTTACCATACCATGCACGTGTACAGACACCACTTTTTGACCCAAATAAAAGTATTTTGCTAATTCCTTTTGAGGAAAGAGAGCTAACAACATGAAGATTGATGAGGAATTTTTTTTGTAATTTTTTGTTGAATATTTTTTTTTTTATTAAATTTTTATTGGCCTTAATTGTTGTTTTTAAAAATCAACGTGTATGGACAACATAATTTGACCTAAACTAAATATTTTTTGAAACTTTTTTTTTTTCATTTTGTAAAGAATTGTCTAAAGATTAATGTCATATTATTTTTTTTACAAGAAACTTCACCAAAAAAAAGTTATTAAAAAACCAAAAAAGTCTGATATTTCATGTTTAAGGACTAGTTTGCTTTGAAATTAATTTAAAAATATCAAATATAATCCAATATTAATAAAAATTATATATTGGGAAACTAGAAACGTGTTCTGTAATGGGTTTTAATTTTATAGATTGATTCAGAAAAAAAATCCATCAACCATACTGTCAAAGATGGACATTCTTCTTCAATCTGCCTTAGTTTTTTAGTTGCAGGTCAAAGGCTAAGGCTCGGATTGCCAAGCCTTTCATGAGCCTAAAACCAAGGCTGCAAGTGGGTTGGAGATTCAAGTTTTTAATAACGCGTATGCGTTTTTAAAAACGCACACGCGTTACAAAATGCATATGCGCTCTTTATTTGTTTGATTATTTAAAAAAAAAAATACTTTTTCAAAACGCGTACGCGTTTTGAAAAGAAAAACGCTTACGCGTTTCTAAAAAGAAAAATGCATACGCATTTTAAAATGCATATGCGTTTCTAAAAAGTATTTTTTTAAAATAAATGACTTGTATGCACTCAAAAACGCGTATGCATTTTATAACGCGTACACGTTTTATAACACATACGCATTTTTTTAGGCTCGGGTACCCAATGCATAATGCATATGCATTTTTTAATAACGCATACGCGTTTTTTAATAACGCATACGCATTTTCTATGAGATTTTTTTTTTGGCCGAAACTTCCCCTCTTCGTGGACCCAACTTCTTGCACTTACCCTTCCCTTGTCTTGACTCCTGACATTCCACATGAGAACTATGTCACCTATTTCAAACTTCCTATCTTTAGCTTTTCTATCATGCAAGTATTTCATTTGTAATTGTTTCTTCCTATTATGCTACTGAGCTTGGTTTTTGATTTCATTGAGCTCCATTAATTCCTCCATTCTCTCCCCCATGGGTTCAGGAACATCCAAATCTTCCTCCAAAATAAACTTGCACATTGGTATCAAATTATGCAAAGGGAGTTTGGCCTGAGTACCATACACAATATCAAAAGGTGATTTACCAATAGCCTTTTTTAAAGTAATTTTGTCCGCCCTTAAGGCAAGCCTCAACTTGGAATCCTGGGCCCTTTTGTTGTTATCCAACATTCTTCTTATAATATTCAAAATAGTTTTGTTGTTGGACTCAGCCTGTCCTTTCACTTGTGGATGGTATGTTGAAGAGTATGAAATTGGTATACCATATGATTGGAAAAACCCCTTGATTTCATATGATCTAAAGCACATTCCATAATCAATTACAATCCTTACTAGAGCTCTTAATCTTGTGATGATGTTTTCTAGTAAGAAATTTTTCAGAACTTTACCAGTTGTTTGCTTGGTGGGTATAGCTTCCACCCATTTGTGTCCTCCACTAGATTTTTCTGTAATCTCCCCTATGAGGTCAATTCCCCATTGGTGAAAGTGAGCCTATACCTACATGGGTCTTAAAGGTAATGCTCCTTGATATTTTAGCTTCGTAGAAAACTTTTGACACACTTTACATTTTCTAGTATAGTCATGTGCATCATTAAAAATATTGGGCCAATAGTGCCCTACCCTTAGTATCTAATGAATAGTTGTTTTTTCTGATAAATGTCCCCCATAAACTCCTTAATGCATGTCCTTCAAAACACACCCCGCTTGATGCTCATCTAAGCACAACAATAGAACACTATCCCTATTTTTCCAGTAGAGATCACCCTTCATGAATACATATTTTGAAGCTTGTAATTTGAGTGTTCTTTGTTTGTTGTCATCAAACCCTTCACGTCACTTCAAATTCTTAAGGTAGTGCACAATATCAGTTTACCATGGCTTATTCTCAATACTAGTGACTATATCTTCTTCACCATTCACATTGTATATTTGGGCAACCTCCATATTTGTTTCAGCCATCAATCTAGCTGATCCTTGTCCTCTTACCAGTTTGGTAATCTAAAATTCAATATCAAACTCTTGGACTCTATTTATCCATCTACATCTATGCCCTGTTGTCTCATTTTGTATGAATACATCTTTTACTGCAGTGTTAGATAGATAAGCTATCACCTTTTCTCCTACCAGGTATGGTCTAAATGCCTTGACAACTTTCACCAATGGATATGCCCGCTTCTCCACAATATCTATCATATTTCAATTCTACATTTTGAAGTGATTTTCTGAAAAAAGAGATTGGTTGTTCATGCACTTCATCATTCTATTGGAAAAGGTTTATTGAAATTAGGGGACTTCAACACTGGGGCCTCCTTGATTGTCATTTTGATGGATACAAATGCATCTATGGCTTCGGCTATCCAGTCCATCTTTGATATTGGTTTAACTATCTCAACAAAATTTGATATGAATATTCTTATAAAATTGATTTGTCCAAAGAAGGATTGGATAGATTTAGCTGTCTTGTGTATAGGTATCTTATCAATGGCCTCCACCCTTTCTGGGCCAATACTCATCCCCTCCTTGGAAACTATATTCCCAAGTGACTTTCCTTCCGTTACTACAAAATGACACTTCTTTGGATTCAAAGAAATGCCATATTCCAATGCCTTCAGAAATATTTTTTCAAGATGAGCAACATGGTCCTCTGCTCTTTTTGAATATGCAGTTAAATAACCTTGGTACACTACCATTACCACATAAATTGGATCAGCAAAGGCAACATCCATAGCCCTCTAGAATGTTGCACAGGCATTTCTATGTCCAAATGGCATCCTAACATACATATATGTCCCCCATGGCGTAGTAAAGGCTATCTTGTATTGTTTTGATTCTTTAACCTTTACTTGGTTGTAACTTGAAAATCCATCCATCATGGACAACAAATCACAACCTATGACTCTTTGTAACATAAATTCCATGTTTGGAAGTAGGTAATTATATTTGAGAGAAGATATGTTCAGGTTTCTGAAGTCTACACAAAGCCTTATATCCCCATTTTTATTTTTGACTGTACCAAATTAGAGACTCGGGATGTGTCTAATCGGCTTAATAATACCTCCTTCCCTTAGCTTCATGAGCTCCTCATGCATTTTTAGTTCCAAGGTAGGGTTTATAGGTCTGTGTTTTTGCTTGAATGGTTTGGCATCTGGTTTTAATGGAATCTCATGCTGAAAAATATCTTCTCTATATGCTTTAAGATCCTCATAGGACCATGCAAAAACATGCTTATATTTTCATAACAGTGCAATCAACATTTTTATGATTGTTGGGCTTATTTTTTTTCCAATGTTCACCCTTTTTGGTGCTAGCTCTGTCCCTAGATTTATTTCTTTAACATCTTCCTTTTTTACATGTGTTTGTTTCATTAGGGCTCTTTCATTCCCATCAAATACCCTTTCTAGCACCACAAGTCCTTTAGGAATTTTGTTAGTTTTGAGCTACACAACTTCTTTTCCAAACATAGTTTGTTTGCCATATACTTCTTCCATGAATGCATTAAAATAAATCTCTTGGGCTTCATTTTGATCTATGTAATGAACAAATTTGATCAAATCAGTATCATCATTGAAAACTTGCCAACTAGAAATATTATCAGGGATGGCGGGTCTTGTTTTGAATTCAATCTGTGAAATCCCAACCAAAGTGATATCATCTCTTTTCAATGCTACATTAGTCAAAAAACTTGCCATCAAGTTCTTAGATCTATCTAACCACTGAATAAAGAGAGCATCGAATAGTTCAATGGTGTCCCACACAACATTCTTGTATTGTTTTAACCTTTTTTTTGTAGCATATTTTGATCTCACTTGTGAAATAATCAATTCAAAATCTCAAAAGATTGTCAATAGCTTAATTTTGTGTTTTACAGCCATATTCATCCCAATTAGTAGTGCCTTAAGGGGAAATAAACACCACTCCTACCCCATTACCTTACTTGATGCATGCTCCATCAAAGTACATCCTCCATACACCATGTTCATTTTTGGAAACTGTAGACACATAAAAATGACCTAGGCCTGTAGGCTCTATTTTGCCACGTTTCGTCTTAGCATAATTAAGACATTTTAATTATGTCCCTTGACTCAGTTTTGACTATTAATTAAATAATTCATAACTATTTAACTAATTCATATCTGTTTATTCTTCATGATTATTTAATTAATAAATTTTAATTATTTATTTAATGCGTCACTAATTGTCTAATGTCTTCCTATAATTAAATAAATTTCTTAATTTAATTAATTATTTTTTCTCCATTATGACTTCTTGATTATTAAATAAATAATTTTATTCATTTATTTAATTATGTCACTAATTAAGTCCTTTTCTTTCTAATATTAAATAAATTCTTATTTATTTAATCTTTGTCCACTTTCCACTATAATTAAATAATTATGTTTAATTATGTAATTATTCATTAGCCTCTTCTCTCCTAGATTAAATAAATTTTATTTGTTTAATTTGGTCCACTCTCCTGAATTTTGAATTAAATCACTATATTTAATTTAAAAGGTTCCCTTTGTCACTTTCCTCTATAAATTAAATAATATATTTATTATTTAATTTCCACCTAAATTAAATAAATTTTATTATTTAAAATTCTTCTAAATCTTATTATTTAAAATAAGTCCCATTTTCTAATTTCCCTCTTTTAGTAAATAATTTAAATCAAATTATTTACTATCACAATGACCACACCACTTTTGAATTAAGATAATTTTTAATTCAAAAAGTCAACATCACCTCTTGAATCAAATAATTTTAAATTATTATTTGATTCTCCAGCAACTTCAGTTTGTGTGCCCAAAATCTCTTGTCACATGCATTGTCAGCCATTGATTTGATTTTCTAAAAATCAATCTTGTCCATTCATTTTGAATCTGACCTAATGTTGCCCTAACCCTAATTAAGGGTTGTTATATTGAATCTCGTCCATTGATTCTAGAGCACTTGCTAACTTTTAATCTTGGCCATTCGCACAAAATTGCATTTTCTATAAAATGGCAATTTTGGTCTCATTTTGGGGGATCTGGTATTTTGATATCTTGCAGCTTCATGTTCTTGCAATTTCATACTCTTGCATACTTCTTCATTTGTCATAGGCATATTTAGATTTCATTTGATATAGTTTAGACATTTTTAAATGCTTACTAGTTGCAGTAGGGCATAGTATTGCATTTAGTTGTTCAAAATCCTTCAACATTTGCTTAGGGCTTGTCATTTCCATTGGCTTGCTCATCATAAATCTAAGGGCAACTACATATTTCAGCAAGTTGAGAAGGTGTAATGGAGGCCAGTCATGGAGGATGAAGACAATCTAGTGAGATTGTTTCATCTATTCCTTTGCAGTTCATTATTGCTTTGGGTTTTCATGTTTTGCATTTGATTTGCTAACCCTAGGAAAATACCCATTGTTACATTGGTGAACCTGACATTCTTTGAATTTTTTTTTGAGGAATTTTGGAATTAGATCTTTTTTGTTGCAGGTTTTGTGGATTTTTTGTTTTAGGTTTTGCATCATTTTGGAGACAAAACCCTAGTTTTCAAAGATTCAATGATATCTTTCAAAAGACTAAATATTTTTGGACACAATTTGTTTTGGAGGTTGGAGACAATATCAAGAGCTTCCTGTCGAAAAACTAGATTTTTTGGAGCTGTTTTCAATTTTAAATAATTTGTTTTGTTATTTGCATGAAAAATCAATTGTGAGAGTACATTAGCGAATTTTTCAGATTCATTTATATTTTTGGAAAGCTCTCTCAATTTCAATAGGGGTCTATTTTTTATGTTTTTAATTTTCCTACAAATAAATTTGACAAAAAATAGATCTTTAAAAATGAGGGTTTTACAAAGATTGACTTATATCTCACAAAATTTTGTAAATCTATTCAAAAAATGTTTTTCGCAGGTTTGGAATGATGTTAGACACCTTCAGTAAAAAATTGAGATTTTTTTGGACTTGTTTTTAATTTTTAATAATATTTTGTTTATGATTTTTCATAAATTTTTTTTATTCTGGATGCAAAACACAAAATTATTTGGATTTCTTTACATTTATCGAAATCTCTTTGAATTTCAGCAAGGTTTTATTTTCTGTGTCTTTACTTTTTATGCAAAAACTAGTTCCCAAAATCGGATTTATTTTGATTAGCTAACCCTCTAATATTAGTGCCATTTTGATTCAATAATAGAAGTATCCTCTCCCCTTGCGCACTTGTGCGATCGTGGGTGTAAGAGAAATTGTTATTGACTCTAGGAATTCGGCCTACACTAGGTCAATTAGGGTTAGGGCAACACTTTTTTTCTATATGGTAGTTTAAAGATTTTTGGGTTACTGATTTTTTGTTTGCAGCTTGTGGCGAGGAGTCTAATAGTTGTTTTCTTTGTTTTATTTCACAAATCTTAAAAAAACAACTACAAATTTGCATTTTTTTTTAAAATTACATTCATGAGTTAAAATGAACATGCATGCATATTCATTGGATTAAAAAGAACACAATCTTGCATGATAGCTCATTGGATTAAAATAAATTTGCATCTCTTCATAGCATTGGGTTAAAATGAACTTTTAGTTAGCTCACACTACAAATGGTTAAAATGAACCCCATGTTTTGACAAATACTACAAACGGTTAAAATGAACTCCATGTTTTTTATGTTTGTCAACACATTTCATTTTGGGCTTAAAAAGAACACCATGCGAGTGTGATTTGAGATATTCATGTGCTCTCTCTTTGTTTTTAAATAAAGATCGATCGAACTATGAATATTTTGGCTCGCTTTTGTTAACCTTAGATTTTGGGCCTGCTTTGGTGGGAAAAAGTACTCACACCAAAGCGACTCAAATCGGAAACGTGATAAAGCCAAGCGACGCCCAACCGGTATATAAATGTTAATGTTAAGGAAAACTTAGCATTACAGAACTTCCTGCGGACCAACAATTGACTCCCCAGTACCCTTGTGGTGTGTCAAAACCTATAGAGCATAACCTCTACAGACTGGGATGATAATGCATCTCGTGTGGCCTTCTGAATGTGTGCCTGAAATAAATCCTTTGTTTTAGAAAACCACAAACCTTCTATTCTTTGGTGCAGCAACGGTCGTTGCTAAGGCACCCATACCTACGCAGTTCTTAGTAGAAATGATCAATCTGTCATGGGAGTTTCATGGAGGTTGCAAGCTTGGTTGCCCTGAGAAGTGAGTGCACTGTAAGGGGGAGTCTGTGGGGCCAAGCTTCTGAATTCATTCGCTAAGGATATGTGGTTAGAGGGATCCATAAGAATATTGTCCTTGCAGCCATAGGATTTTTGTAAAATGACTTCTATGTGATTGATTTTCATTTTTTACAACACCATGTGTTTGCCAAGTGTCTTCTCAAACATTCAAACAAATAAACATCCTTGACAAATCTAGAAAATTCTCTCAATCTGAAACAAAAAATCAATCCTTTGGTCATTGTCATCCTTGTCATTTTGTCACCTTGTCACTTAATCCTATAAGCAAACCCTTTGACAATCCAAATTGACACAATGGCCAAAATTTGAATGCTTAAGTGAACCTATCCTAAAAAATCATTTGACATAAGGCATCCCCTTTTATCACTTTGCATTGTCACCTTGTATAAAGCATAGCCTCATGCCATCCACCATCATGTCTTCAAGTCACTATGACATGCTTGCTAGTCGAATTGAATTCCAATTCAATAGTAATGGTCAAGACCAACTTGCTAGGGACTTCAAAACACTTTACCTCCAATCCAAGTCCAAATTTACAACCCCTAGGCCTCCATCCATCTATCCATCTTACCAACAATCCATGAGTCCTATTCCTTTATCCATCTACTATCGGGAGTCCCCTAACACCATCCATGGCACTAAGTCACAACAAACTTCCATTGGTCATACCCACCCTAACTTTGATAGGAGAAATCAGCCATCCATCAATCCAAACCAACTATCCATGTCATATCCTAGTCCTTCATTCACATCATATCCTAGTCCTTCATTCACATCATATCCTAATCCTCCATCCATGTCATATCCTTGTCATGCATCCATGTCCTATTCTAATCCTTCATCTCATCCTAGTCCTTCATCCACTAACCCTTTCCAAACCTCCAT
Organism: Sequoiadendron giganteum; assembly: GCA_007115665.2. Taxonomy (NCBI): domain Eukaryota; kingdom Viridiplantae; phylum Streptophyta; class Pinopsida; order Cupressales; family Cupressaceae; genus Sequoiadendron; species Sequoiadendron giganteum. The sequence goes on along the minus strand of CM021100.1, from coordinate 1,577,280 downwards.
GTCATATCCTAGTCCATTACACACCAATCCATTCCAAGACACTCCATGTTTTCATGAAAACATATCTAGTCATGGTCTCCAAAGTCCCATCTTCTTACCTACACTTGAGGATACATGTCAAGAGGCAAGTCCAAAGCATGACATCATAACATCACCATCTTGTCCAGATCAAAGTAGTCTATTGTACCCCATCTTTACATCCATTCAAGAATTCCTCCTAGACAATCATGGCATACAAAATACAACCCTCCTTGGTCAAAATTCCTTTCACAACCATGTTATCCAAGATGAACCTATCCTTGGTCAAGACCCTATTTTCGATCATGTCATTCCAACTGAGCCCATCTTTGACCAAGATAATATCCTTGATCAAGAAGTCCAAAATGATCCACTCCTTGACCTATATGCCATTTTGGATGACACACTTGAAGACGATTACATCCAAACTTCAAGTATTGACACTTTCTACAAAGAAACACTTGTCTCCATGGAACACATATATGATCTTCCCCTAGAACAAGAGTCTTCTAGCATGGACATATTTGCAAATGATCAAGCTATAGATGAATTCAGTGGGCTCTATGACAATGACCATGAAGATGGTTTTGACATAGACTTGGAAGCACCAACAGAATCATCATAATCTGAAATGACAAAAAATCAAACCAAAGATGACAATCATAAATCTATCCTACATGTTAGTAAAGCTACAACATCCTATCAATTAGGATCATCTATCTTTTTCATAGTAGGCTTCCTTACAAAGGAGAAGATTTCAAGCATTAATTTCCACAATAATGATGGGTTAGCATATTTCTTCCAAGGTAATAAGTATCCCATCGCCAAAAAAATCTATCAGAACACGAATTATCAAGGAAAAGGACTAGGCCTACATGAGCAAGGAATTATAGAACCTGTGCAAGTTCAAACAGATTATAGACATCAAGGTCTTGTCTATTCCTCAGTCGAAAAATCTAATAATGTTAGTGATCCCTCCTCGATATTGGGGGCAACTTTATCTCATACAAACATCAAAATGGGTGTCATGAGTAATCCTTGTCATAACACCTATGCAAGTTCAAACAGATTATAGACATCAAGGTCTTAGCTATTCATCAGTCAGAAAATCTAATAATGTTAGTGATCCCTTCTCGATATTGGAGGAAACTTTATCTCATACAAACATCAAAATCGGTCTCATGAGAGATCCTTGTCATAAGATTGTAGCCAATACCCCTTCCCTCGACACCCCAAATCATCATTACATCATGAATAAACCTTCCATTTGGAACCAACAAAAGTATTACAAATCCAAAATCCAAAATCAAATGTCAAAGACTAGGAAATCAGACAAAAAGTCAAGTGGATAAATAAAGCTAAAATGGATCCAAAAACAAAATGGGTCAAGTCAAGACAAGAATGAATTAGGCAAAGAAAATATGCCAAATCCAAAATTCAATCAAAATGTGGAGCCACGACACAAGAGGACTCCCACATACAATACATGTCCACCTCCATCAAAATGGCCATCAAGAAAGACATATAAAAGCGTTGGTTCCAAACACTATCCTAATCTGACACCCAAATTTTGGAAAATAAAAACCAATACATCCAAACATCCAAACAACCTATCCATGTCCATTTCCATCCATCATAATCCTACATCCTCCTTAACGTCCAAACATCCCATGTCACAAATTCGTCACATCTTGGTAGAAACTCTCTATCATAAGGACTCTCATGACACTCTATCACGATGTGCATATTCTGATAAGGCCAACTCTAGTATCAACGAGGATCACAATGACATCAGTCAGTTGTATGCAAGTGCTATCATACTAACAAGGCAACTACTTCAAAAAGGTCATTATTGGCATGCCATGGCACCAATCTCTACATCGGCACCGTCAAAGGCTTCAACACAGTCAGTGGTCATCTAAAGAATCAAGGCTATTCGACAAAAATTCGAAAATAAAAAAAATTTGAAAAAGACAAAAAAAGACAAAAATAGTAAAGAGAAAAATTTCGTCCAATAGTGAAAACCATTCTTATGGCGCTTTGGATAAGTACCATGATGAAAAGCTGGCAAACAGGCATCATGTGTAAATAAATTGTCTATGTGGACCATTGCACTTGGGGTCAAGTCATCTCATATCCCATGCCCTTCACATGACATTTCTTATGACATTTCCATCCATCCATCTAAACCCTATCATGTCCATCCATTTTCCCACCTATTTTGATCTTGACAAAGACTGGGGGCAAAAACACAAGTCATGCTTTGGGAAAATTTTTGATATGTTTATCCTTTGACCATACCCTATTCCATATAATTTCATTACCATCATAGCCTCATGTGACATTGTCCCTGACAACTATATGATAATAGTCCCCATGTCTCCTATCTTTTATAGAAGCCATCCATTGTCCTTTTATACCTATCACCCATCTTGGTCTCCCTTGTCAATGGGCTAAAGATCCCTCGTCATCCCATCTAGTCCTTACCAAGTCATTCCAAATGCAACAATATGGAAAACCTGGTCCATCATCCAAAACATTCCTTGACTTTGTCCCTGGCCCTGCTGCAGACTTTTATCCTCTTGTCATATCATTGTCATCCTCATGTTTTTTTGAGATGTGTCCTTCCCACATCAAACAATGTTGTCGTTGTCATCATCACTTGTCAATCAGTATTCAGCTTGACTAGCAGCAAAATCATCATTGTCCTTGGATTCATGTGCGTCGGCATCATTCACATGCATTTGTCGCAATTTTCATAAAACATCAAAAAATCATAAAAATCGGAAAAAGTCTTGAAAAAAGTCATAAAACCCTGAAAAAGTCTTGAAAAAAGACCTAAAAATTGAAAAATGTCCTGAAGAAAACACAATAACATTCGAAAAGTGTCAAAAAAATATCAAAACAAAGTCAATGTCTGTCTTATCAATCCAATCTGTCACGTCAATCAATATTTGTCTCGGTATGAACTACGTTGTCTCTATGCATTTGCTATGTAGGCAAGATTCATCTTTAAATCCCCGAGAAATTAGGTCCATCTTTCTAGGTTTGTCAAAATAAAATCATGATTCAAACTTCTATCCTTTGGACAACATCATTGGTCATGTCGAACTACGAGCTCTCTAAGTGCACGACGTAGGCAGGGCGATCAATTGATGAGCCCCCGAGGCCACACTAGGTCAGTCCATTGGGTTTCATGGCACAATGTTCACACATGCCAAACTTTCTTCAAATCAAGTAAATCTTCCATCAATCCTGAGAAAACAATCTATCAATAGTCTATTTCATCAGCAATTTTGGTCAATTCAGCAATGACATGTAATCAACTCTATCAAGACAATTCAACTTGGAAAAAATTTCGGGTTCTTCTTCACGATGTGTCCTTCTGAAGAGAAACTCTCCTCATTTATTTATGCTTTTGGATGTGTCCTTCCTAAGCATTGTCCTCATCATCTGGCATTTTGATGGATTCTCCTAACTCTGAGAATTGATCTCCTAGATATCAACGTCATTCAGGATGTGTCCTTCTTGAATTTGATATCGCTCGACATTTGGCAACCTTGACATTAAAACACTTGACATTTAGAAACACTTGGAAAAAACTTGGCACTTGTCCTCTAGTTTTTCATCATGTTACTAGTTTTTCAGCGAGATCCTAACAACAGGAGTTAGAGAAACAACGACGTCTCATGACAGTTGTCTTGTCTTTTTACACTCATGTTACTAGTTTCTTGGTGATATCGTGACTACGGGATTTAGAAAAATAACGACGTATCATGATAATGGCTTTATTTTGTTCTTTTGGCAATCATGTTGCTAGTTTCTCGAGGATGTGTTGGAAATAGGATTTAGAGAAGCAATGGTGTTTCATGACTTGTCCTTCTTGTCTTTTTCTACTTGCGATTGGTTACGACAAAAAGACTAGGGCAATTGTGCTCTTAGTATAAGTCATGATCATCCTTGTCTGCGACTGCTTGTCTTATGTGATGGTATGACCTTGCACACCTTGATTTATGTCATATCATGGTGTTTGTTGGCCATTACAATAATCTGCCCAATGATAATTAAGAGCAATAAATATTAAAGTCCTATGGTAATATGTTGAAGGATTTGGTCTAGTGAACTAACATGCATCTCCTTTTATCTTGTCATCTTCTCTTGCTCATCTCATATAGGCATTGCATCCATATCATCATCCATATTTTTTTCACTAACATTTCTTTGTCTCTTCATATTCTAGTCTTCTCATCAATTTCAAGAGCACACCCATGTTCTTGGAAACCGCCTATCCTCTCGAGGGGGCATACCGCTACCTCCTCATCATTCTTCCTCATCCTATCTTGCACTGGGGCATATTTTTCACTTATTTTCTTTGCCACAATGCGACAGGCTATATTATGACAAAGAGGGGCAAATATAGACACATAAAAATGACCTAGGCCTGCAGGCTCTATTTTGCCACGTTTCGTCTTAGCATAATTAAGACATTTTAATTATGTCCCTTGACTCACTTTCGACTATTAATTAAATAATTCATATCTATTTATTCTTCATGATTATTAAATAAATAAATTTTATTATTTATTTAATGCGTCACTACTTGTCTAATGTCTTCCTATAATTAAATAAATTTCTTAATTTAATTAATTATTTTTTCTCCATTATGACCTCCTGATTATTAAATAAATAATTTTATTCATTTATTTAATTATGTCACTAATTAAGTCCTCTTCTTTCTAATATTAAATAAATTCTTATTTATTTAATCTTTGTCCACTTTCCACTATAATTAAATAATTATGTTTAATTATGTAATTATTCGTTAGCCTCTTCTCTCCTAAATTAAATAAATTTTATTTATTTAATTTGGTCCACTCTCTTGAATTTTGAATTAAATTATTATATTTAATTTAAAAGGTTCCATTTGTCACTTTCCTCTATAAATTAAATAATATCTTTATTATTTAATTTCCACCTAAATTAAATAAATTTTATTATTTAAAATTCTTCTAAATCTTATTTATTTAAAATAAGTCCTACCACCTAAATTAAATAATTTTATTATTTAATTTCTCCTCTTTTACTGTGCTCATTTTAAATAAATATTATTTATTTAAAATAAGTCCCACTTTCTAATTTCCCTCTTTTAGTAAATAATTTAAATCAAATTATTTACTGTCACAATGACCCCACCACTTTTGAATTAAAATAATTTTTAATTCAAAAATTCAACATCACCTCTTGAATCAAATAATTTTAAATTATTATTTGATTCTCCAGCAACTTCAGTTTGTGTGCCCAAAATCTCTTGTCACATGCATTGTCAACCATTGATTTGATTTTCTAAAAATCAATCTTGTCCATTCATTTTGAATCTGACCTAATGTTGCCCTAACCCTAATTGTGGGTTGTTATATTGAATCTCGTCCATTGATTCTAGGGCACTTGCTAACTTTTAATCTTGGCCATTCACACAAAATTGCATTTTCTATAAAATGACAATTTTGGTCTCATTTCGGGGGATCTGGTATTTTGATATCTTGCAGCTTCATGTTCTTGCAATTTCATACTCTTGCATACTTCTTCATTTGTCATAGGCATATTTAGATTTCATTTGATATAGTTTAGACATTTTTAAATGCTTACTAGTTGCAGTAGGGCATAGTATTGCATTTAGTTGTTCAAAATCCTTCAACATTTGTTTAGGGCTTATCATTTCCATTGGCTTGCTCATCATAAATTTGAGGGCAACTACATATTTCAGCAAGTTGAGAAGGTGTAATGGAGGCCAGTCATGGAGGATGAAGACAATCTGGTGAGATTGTTTCATCTATTCCTTTGCAGTTCATTATTGCTTTGGGTTTTCATGTTTTGCATTTGATTTGCAAACCCTAGGAAAATACCCATTGTTATAGAAACATGTTTGTCAGTTGGATCAGTATTTACTAATTCAGACTGTTAGGGTTCTACTCTAAAAGTTCCCAGATCTACATCACAAAAACAATTCAACTTATTTTGAGCAACATAATCTACAGTTTGATTTACTCTTGGTTCTCTATACAATTTGACCTCTTCGCCATTTATTGGTATTGTAGCATATGATAAGTCAAATTGCACATTTCCTACAACTGTTCTAGTCCATTGTCTTGACGAAAGCATCCCAAAATGATGAGTGTCAATTAAAATTATGTCAATAGTATATACTGCTTGTGGATAAGAAACCAATTTCACTTCTACATCCTTCATGATTCCCACTACTGGGACAGGTCTACTATCCATGGCATAGCACTTTCCACCCGTGGTGTCTACCCACAGGCCAAGTTGTTTCATAACTCCTACTGGAATGATATTAATAGAAGCCCTTGAATCAATCATACAATTTCTTACCATTTTGTTATTTATGAGCAATGTGGTAAAAAATGGTTCTACTTGTGCAGGGTTCACTAATGCATTGCCAAGACAAACTTCAAGAACTTTTATATCTCCCTGCCTATTATTATTCTTATCTCCCAAATTTGTATTTCTAATGGTTCCATTAGATATAAATTGAATAGAACTATCTCTATACTCCTTGATTTTCATCATTTCTAAAAGCGGCACATACATCTTCGCCTGAGACAAAGCTTGTGTGAAGTCAAATAAGGAGGAATTCTCAGTTTTAGCTATTTTCTTTAGTTCTGGTGGATCTTCTTTATTTTCTTCCTTTTCCTTTTTATTTGTTTCACCATGCTTATGTTTGTTTTTTGATTCTTTATCTTCCTTTTTGGGAACATGTCTTTCCTCATTTTTGTTGATTTAATTATTTTCTACCTTCTTTTTTTTATCATGAGTTGTCCCCTTTTCTCCTATAAATAACCCTCTTGGAGTGCCTTCATCTGTATTTACTATTTTGTTTCTTATCCCATAATTACTTTTTTCTTGTTCAACTGTAAAAATGGTTAACTCTTTTATTTGTTCTTCAGTTGGTCTCCTCCATCTTGATTTGTTTGACTTGGGTGGTGTAGAAGGAGGTTGTAATTCATCACTACTTTCACTTTCTTGATCAGAGAAGATTTATTGTTCTGCCATGTCAATATGATACCTTTGCTTGTCAACATCATACTCATAGCCTACTTCTTCTGAAGATGAATATTCTTGTTCAACCGCATGGAGAGCATGAGAAGTTAATTATATAGTATGATCTTCTCCCCCATTGTCAACTGGTATTTCCTCTTCTTGTATAGATTGGGCTACAACACAATGGTCTGGAGAATAAAGTAGTTTGCATTCTCGACATAAAGGATTGTTGTTAACAATGTATGCTCCTTTCTTTTTCAAGGGATCAAGAGTCTCCTTGTATTTAGGCCTATCAACAATGGGTTTTCCATCTTTCCAGTTTTTATTATATGGCATATCATGTAGTCTCGACCTTTCATTTCTATATGTATTTTCTTGTCTCTGAGGATTGTTGGGGCTTTGGGGAACTTTGATGTTATCTCTTTTACCAGTCATTCCAACAACCTTTCTATTTTTTTCAATGGTCAGTGCTATTTTTTGTGCCTCTGTTAGACTTCTAGAGCATCTATTCCTGACTTCAAACCCTATTTTTGGTTCAATGGCTTTCAGATAAATACTCAAACTCGGGTCAGTCAATTTAGACTCCTGGGTTATCTTATTATATAATTTGGTGAATCTCTGATTAAAGTCATAGACTAATTCATTTTGATATTTTTGAATGCTTATTAATTCATGTAAAGAAAACTCAAGAGCACATTGATTTCCATATTGTTCTAAAAATTAATTCTGAAAATTTTCTATACAGTCAATTGAGAGATTGGGTAGACTATTGAACCAATCCCTTGCTTCTTCAGTTAATGACATCATCAATAGTCTCATATTTACATCTTCATAGTTCATACCAATATCTTGTATAAAAGCATTGAAATTTTTGATATCTCCTAAACTAATATCACATTATTCCCGCTGAATTTAGGAGCCCTATTTCTCCAATTATTGTCCATTGGGTAGGGATATAACTGATATCCTGTTAAGTCAAACTGTCTGCTTACGGGGTTCTATGGAGACATATTCAGGGGTGGTAGATTAGGATATTGTTGGTATCCATGTTGAGGCTAATGATACACATTGTATTGTGGTTGGGGATGTATATTCTGAGGTGGTACACATTGTTGACCTGGTGGTGGATAGTATTGGGATGCATTACCAGTGTTGTGAGGTTGGGGTCTTGGTGGTGGAATGCTATGATTGGTATGTTGTTTCAGATTGCCACCTGAATTGTGAGGCACTCTTGTAGTTCCAGGAGCACCGACATTCTGGGATACTCCTTGTGGGTTATTATTGCCATTTTTTTTTGTGGAGGAACATATTTTGGTGGTCTATGTGCTTGGATGTCCATCAGTGTCAACTGTTGATATAATTCATGACTTTCTTGTATCATTTGTTACCTCCTTCTAAGTTTTTTTTTTCACTCTAAATGTGCTTCAATTTGTTGGCCAGACATACCCCTAAAATCCATGACACTGTGATTTAAGAATTCATCCTGGTTCTGGCAATGATGTGTGTCCTCTATCATACTCTTCTTGTCTTCATTTCCTTTCTTCCTCAACCCAGGAATTAAATTATTCTTCAAGTTGAGGGTCTGGTTGGAAATTGAGGACAAAGTTATTCATATCATTTCTTATAGGTGGTGTAGTGGGGTTTTCATCATTGTGATGGAAAGGAGAATTAAATGTTTTGAAGGGTTGCTCTGATGTATTCACATCATCTCCTGGCTACTTAGACATCACTTCACCCTTGTTTGTATTATTTTTCCCTTGAGGAGATGCATGCTTATTTGACCATCTAACATTACTCTTCTTGGGGCTTTCATGATGTAAAGATCTTCTTCCTTTCATGTTGGATGAAATGAAGTATCTTTGGTGTCTTTTGTCTATTATTTGTGATTTGATGCTTATATTATCAGTCATATAAATCCTTCAAAGTCACCACCTACTCTGATAAATAGGAAAAATGATTGCATTCTTTCCCAACAGTCTTCAATTTATTTTGGGGTAATGACTCTATGATGGAAGGATTTTAGGTCTAGGCTTGGTTTGTCCCCAACGGAGTCGCCAAACTGTTAGGTCTCAAAAAAACTAGTTGAAAAATCTCAAGAGGCTGCCAAGCTCTTGGTTCGTTTTAGGCTAATGAACAAGGTGAATTGGTGTAGTTTGAACCTTCTTCTCTTCAGGTTCTTCCAAACCTAGGTGAGTATACCTATGCAAATGAAGCAGACTTAAACTATGTGTTTCCTACTTGAGAAATTTATCCATAATGGAAATTGAGAGTGGAGAGATGTAATCCTAATTGGGTATAAATTGCATAAGCAATATCAAGGTGAAATCTAATATGTTCAATTAACAAATGTAAGGTTTTGAAAATAGATTTGATAAGATTAAATGATGGAATGAGCAAGACCAGTGCCTTGTTGGGTAAATGGATTCAAATGAAGACCTAGAGTGAATGACTTGTATTGGCTATAACTCTAACTATTTGGCACACTTGTATTAGTTTATACCTTGTATAAACATGCAAGAAAGTGATTGACAAAATCTAATTATGGATGCAACTGAGACAACCGGGTTACTTATGATTTATCAAAAGGATTTAATCTTTCCTTGAAAGAACCAATTGCATAAACCACATAGAAACAATAGATGATACCAAATTGGAGACAAAATGGAAATCCTAATTATATGGCTCTTCTTATTGATCCAAATAATATATCCAGATTACTATGATTGAATAGAAGGGTTTTAATTCTTTCAAAGAAACCAATTAATCATACCACACAAGAACAAAAAATGTGTTTTGATAAACTGAATGTATCTTTGATACACTAATTTAAATAACAAGGAAATATTAAGTTGGAGATGACAAAACAATTGTATATTTTAAACAAAGAATTGATACCAATATGAAGCCACAAAATGAGAGATCTTTCATTGATTTCCTCAAAAATATGCTTGCAACATATTCTTTTGAAATGTAAACATCATGAAAGCTTTCTGCTATTTATCTATCCCTATTCCCTACTTAAATTTAAATTTGCGATGATATTTAAATCATCAAGAGTTCAACATAAATATCAATATAATTAAGGGGAAATGCCTCTTCATAAATATCTATTGAGATTAACAACAACTAAACATAAAAAAAAGGCTCTAGTTAACCATAAATTAATTTTAATCATGTGATCTAGGTAATCCTATCTTCCATGAGTATCTACATCGTTCCTTGTAGCTATCTCCATGATTACCATCTTCTCTAAGTGCTCACAAGTATCACCTAATGCTAAGTCGTTATCCTCGGTTGCTTCCAAAGCTTTTTGCAATATCAATCTGCACTCCCCTATCCATCCATCTTTGTCCTTCTACTCTCCTCCTTCTTTGAACAACACAATAATTCTCTCTCTTGCAACATTGATGAGTTCCTTTGAATTTACTTGAAGATCATCATGATAATCTTTGTGCTTCTTCTTAATATCCTCAACAGTTGTTACAGTTCTACTCTTAGAAGGATCTTTACTTTGTTCTTTTTGGATCTTTTCATAGATTCGGTCACTCACCCTTTTATGCTCTTGAATTGTAGTATGACCCTGAGAATGATTCCCTGATAACTTGTTCATCCAAATCATCAAGTGAGTGTGCCTTTTCTATAGTACCACAAAGAGTACCTCATATCTTGTCTTTGCCACGTGTGCTTCCTCTTGTTTACCTTTTGACTGAGAGCTTTCCCCTAGTGTCAATAACTTAGTGTCCTTTAGAAATTCATTTTCCCTCAATACTCTTTCATTATTGTTCTTGTACATATCCCTCTCTTTTATCAACATTTGAATCTGTGCTTTATTCAACTTGGCCACATTGATGCCAATATCACCTATAGCTATAGGATTGACTTCACCCACCTTCATTGTCATCACATGTCCAAATGCCTTTTCTGTGTCTATGATCACAAACTTATTGTGTGAAGGATATAAAGCCCAAATCATGAGATAGTTCTCATAAGGATTATATTTAGATCTTGTATATACTTTTGTGATTCCTTCAGGGCTGATTTTGTGAGTACAACACTATTATTATGTAACAAACTATAAAAAATAAGAGCTGAATTTAAATCCAAACCAGGAAAGATCATTACACCAGATTCTTCCAACAATTTTCTTCCTTTTTTGGGGGTCTTATTTTTCATCTCATTGTCCACATCCAACTTCAAAGTATTCAACAATTCAGTTTCATTGCTAGGTGTGATACTTGTGACTAGGTCCCTTATTGATTTTCCCTTTTGTTTGTATAGGAATGATATGAATTCAGGTGATTTTATAAATTCATTATCAGAAACAAAAGATCTATAGGCAAGCTCTCTAGTATCTGCATTAGAGCTCCCATCAATTTCATGATCTCTATTGGAGGGTTGATATATTTCAATTCTGGTCTTAGATATCTTGTCATTATGACCTTGATGTTCCTTTTCACTAATGGCTTCATCACTTCCAGAGGATAACATTTCTGCCTCTTCTATTTCTTTCAGTTGTTACTCAATTCTCTTGTTATATTCATCAATGGCTAATTAAGCCTCCCTTTCCTCCATGTTTCTAATTATATCATCTTTTGGGTAAGGTATATGTTTATATCCGCCCAAATTTACTTTCTTTTTAGCAGCACCAATGTATCCTTCATGATCAAATCCTTTTCTAGGTGTAGCCCTTTTCAAATTGAACTGTGATATCTTATCTATAATTGAATCACACCCCTCCTTTGATAGCATAGTAAAATCCCCCAAGAATAAATTAGTTGGCATAAATGACTATTTTTCATAGGCACTTAAATTCATAACAATTGAGTAGTCCATCTGTCTACCAATCTCTAGGTATGCAATTTGATTTGGTACTATTTTTGGTAAGTGAAAAGGTGTATCTTCAAAACCATATACTTTGATCATGGTAGCATCGATAGAACAATACCAGCCACCCCAATTATGCTCAATAGTCATGGGTCCACCAAAATCTTTGGGCCTCAAAAATATTTTGATCTCATTAGTTAGAGAATACTCACAAGGGTGATTAAATAATCTATACAATGTTTTCAGAAAATGCTCCTCAAAAAGGACATAGTTAGAATTCAAGAACCTGTTGTCCTAAATAGTAGTCCACAGTTGTATCGGCAAGGCTTGGCCCTCCTTATCATATTGTGCAATCTTTAGTTCTTTAGGGCACATCATTATCTCCTGACCATACTATATTATGAAGTGCATAAGAATAAAATAATGTCTGAAATGAAGTGTGGGCGATTCATTTTTGATAGCCATCAACCATGAGTCAATCTCCTTGGAAATGTAAGAAGCATAATCAAATGGTCTGGCATTATGGAATTGAACATCTTCCGCAATCACCATTGGTCCAATCGACATGAATTCAGGAGCCTCATTCCCTAGTACTTGACATACAGAGAGGTATGTGTACTTCAAGTAAGGCTCAAATGAATCAACATGAAAGGGAGGCCCATCATTATCTTCAAGTGGGGCAAGGTTCCCATATTTTATGGGTCTATGCAATGGCAATCTCCACTCTTTGTATGTTGTTTCCATTCTCCAGTATTCCCTTTCCAAGACTTTGTACACTATTGGCTCATCACATAGGCCGCTTAGGTTAAAAACCTCTGAAATTGCAGCCTTGGACACATATATGAATGGTTTTCCTTGTAAATCATAGGTAGCTTTCAAGTCAAGGTTGTAATGTTTAGCTAGTAGTCTCATTAGTTCCACATTCATAAATAAATTTAGGATAGTTACTTTCCCCAAGTCAAGGTTCCATGGATTACATACTGGCTCGAACCTTCTACTTTGATGATAATGGAACATAAACAACTCGTATCCTTGTTAGAAGTCCAAGCATATCCTATATATTTACATCTTCCCTCAAATTTTCCTATATCGGGCCTCAATTGTGTGGACCTCCTATCCCTCATCCCTAACCTGGGCAATTGATCAATGAGGTCCTGGTTGAACTTTCTTTCTGTTGATTTTGGATCATCGCCTATTTTTGCTTTTGCTCTGACTACTCTCAACTTGTTGCTTTCTACTTTTAGTCTCTCCAGAACTAAGGCCTTCCATTTTCAATTATTCAAATTAGAATTTTCTAATTACAGAGGAATTTCTAGAATTACTTTTGAATTGTCAATCGTGTTGTGCTCCTTGAACTTTTGTCGGCCTTCCGTGCTCGCTTGCTGCAATTCCTGATAATTCCTTTTGTTCTTAATTTTTGTTGATCATGAATGTTCATATGGAGTTCATTCGTGTGGCCATTAATGTCAGCCCCTACAATTGAATGCAATGGTCTTCTCAAAATTCTAATTGTCAGAGCGACACAAAATATTGCAGCGGTAAGACCGTCTTCACCTCAGGCCGAGTTTTGTTTCTCATTTACTACTATCTTTGTTTATACATTTTTGATCGATCGCTAGGACATAACTGAATGTCTCTTCGATTAGAAATATCCCTTTAGTTCCTTTTACTTGATCGCCATGACTATTCGACACTTTTACCAACATTGTGCAACAAACTTTCCTATTTTCCTTCAGCCTATATCACTTTAGGGAGAAAATTGGAAGGTTTCACCAATGTATAGATGGTCTGGTTTTCTTAGAAGTATGTTCAATCATTTCCCAATATCTTTCTGATAAGTATGTCATTCATTTACTACCATCGGGCTGACATAACCCATCACTAAGAGAATGAGATGCTTCACCGATGTGCTTTAGTCTCCCCGATGTGTTTCTTTTTACCGCTTTATCAACTGGGAAGGATCAGCGAGGATTTCCTTGAAATCACTTTCATTGGTGTGACTTTCCTCATTGGAGAGACTTGATAGTTTCAATTCGATCGTATATGTCTCCCCGATATGTCTTTTTTATTTTCTTTGTCCATTCAGCTAAATCGGTGAGACTCTCTCCAATACTTCCTCCATCGACATGACTTATGAGATCAGTGAGATCCAGGGAATTTGAGTTGATGATGTATGTCTCCTTGATACAACAACCCTTTGGTTTTATTGGTAGGAGTATGTGTGTCTCTCATTGATGGGATTTTTTTTGGTGTGAATTTTGATCTTGGTATGACTTCAAAGATTTTCTCCCACTATTTTGCTTATGCTGATGAAATTACATCAGTGGAACAATAGGCTTTGTCCTATCGATTATGCATCTTTGTCATCTTTTGGGATTTTTGATCACTATGACCTAGCTCATGTCTCACCGATTTGCAAAAAATGTTCAAATGAAGGATTTGTGATGGGTTGATTGGGAAGATATGTGTATGATCTCTCCAATAAGGGGAAATTACCTATGATATGAGAAGTAGCTCTGCTATATTTTTTCTAGGCATGAAATGATAATGGTGTTGAATGATGAAATGACAAATGGAAATGAAAAATACAAATAAAATTTGAGAAAGAACTCAAAAGCACATAGCTGAATTTCCTTTTGTACTTTGTTGTGTCGTGATTAGGGGGATATTTGTATGCAAGAGACCATGTTCATGAGACTGTGGAATGGATTTTTTCAAACCAATCTCACTGATTTGTATTGATCACAACATTGATGTGAAACAAATTTCTATGGGGACTAGGAGAAAAGTAGTCAGAGGATGGCAAAAATGTGAGAATTTTTCAATCCTAACACATCTTTCCATCCCCTAATTGGGACCAACAATAATAAAGAGGTCTCTGTCAAAGAAAAGAGAAAATTATCGAAGAAAAAGAATCGACAAAGAAAAATGGACAAGAAAAATTCAAATGGACACGAAAGAAAAATAAAGAAAATCATCCCTATCAAACTCTATTATTCAAAGAAGCTATGGGGAAAAATAAAAAATTGAAGCTCATCCATCAAAACTGTCCATTGATACAAACGAAATCTTCAAGAGTGACCTACAAGGTATATCAAGAAGTTAGTCCCAATCGAATCTCCATATCCACCCATCTGCATCTCGTATCCCTCAACACATTCCACCATCCACTTCGACATCCATGGTATCCAACTCTCGTATTGACCGTGTATTAGCAACAAATCTTTATGATAATGACTCTAAGGGTACTTTAGCGTGATGTGTGCATCTAGGTAAGGTTAAGTCTTGTATCGATAAAGATGATGAAGAAATCCAAGGGTTATATTCAAGCACCCATATATTAGTAAAACAACTCCTCCAAGGAGGATATCATTGGAACATCATGATAGAAAAAGCATCTATGTCAGCACCAATAGTGTCTACATCAACACTACTAGGTGGTTCAACATGGGAATAAACCTTCAAAAAAAATCAAAAATCAAGAAAATAGTCAAGATAAAAATCATCCTCTAGTAAAAATCACTTCGGTGGCGCTTTGGACAAGTACCATGATGAAAAATTGACAAACAAGAATCATGAGTAGAATCAAGCATCTATGTGCACCATTTTAGGTCGAAGCATCTCATCCCATCCATAATAAATCTAGGAACCCTTCATTATCCAATCCATTTTCATCCAATCTAACTTATCTTGATCTTGGAAAAGGTTCGGTATGTACTTCACACTTGCTTATGGTAAACATCTTGACATGGGTAACTATCATTGGTCCTATCTCAGCCAGTATTATCTGATCCATGAGGTATTGTCCATAAAGTTATACTCTATCTAAACATGTTATCCTATCACAAGATAATCCTTGGCATCCTTCGCATACCTATCCATCAATCCATTCATTTATCCATGCATCCATCCATATCATTTCATACATTGCTAGACACTGGGGGTAGATACTTACATCTTGCTTCATGAATACATATTGAACTATATCCTATAACTTATTTCATGATCTAAAAATTTGATAACATGAAAAAAAATTGGTCAAATCATTTGTAAGAATAAATCCAAATCACTAGCCTATGACACATTTTGATGAGGTGTTATTTTTCAAGCTTTATCTTATAAGAAACATCAAACCAAATAATCAATATCAGTTGTATCTACCTTGCACCTCAACGCCGCATCAAATTATTCCAACAAAATTTGTTCCAAACTGAGCTTCAAAATCTTGATAAATCCTATCCAATCAATCCATCATCATCTCGACATATCCTTCCCAATCCTCATGTTGCTTAGCACTATCCTTGCATTGTTGTGTGGTGAATGGACACCTTGTCAAATTATGAAATTTTAGTCTAATGTTAAGTTTTTGTGTTGTTGAGTCTTGGTTGATGTAATAAGGTCATAATATACCATTTGCAATGTATTGGTTCATCTAGGGGTCGGTAAGAGAAGTGTTGTTAAGTTTGTGTAAATGTTGTCAATGTTGCTTTAGCAACTTTGCAAGTTTTATTATTTTGAGAAGTCCAATGGCCAAGTAGTTTGAAAAATTTGTTGGAATCAATGATTTTTGATGGTACAAGTTTAAATATTCTTTAGCAACTTGACGACAAGGTTTTGTGGAAGATTTTGGTGCTGAAGCAATAAAGAAACTTTATTTTTCTGCAATTTTTTGTGTAAATCTGCTGCTACAAGTCTCTGTATTATTACGTACTAAGAGATATTGTTCTAAAATTAATTGAATCTTATGGTGGAATCAACTAAGGTTGTTTTTGTTTTTGTTTGAATTGATTTCATCAAGTTAGAAGGATTTTAGAGGCATTTAATTGAAAATGGGATGAAAACCCTATTATTGAGGGTTTGAGGGTGAAAAATGGCATAAGAGACCATTCCAGCAATGAAATGCTCTAAAAATTGGTGTAATGGTGTTGATTTGGTTTTTCTTCCATGTTTTTAGGTTGGTAGATGTAGGGAAGGAGGTTTTGGGCCAATATGATGATGCCCTAGGGTGAAATTCAGATTGTTTTCATGCAAATGAGAGGTGTGGGTGCTAGGGTTTGTCAAAAATATTTTGGGATTGGTATTATAAAGGTGGGAAACATTTATTTAGACTTAATTTCATGTTTCTAGGGTGTTGGTGAGGATATTTGAGGCTTGGAATACAAATATTCAATAAACCCCCTTGGAAGCAAGCTTAAATTGGTTTAAATGGGATTTTGAAGTTTGGTGAATCTGTGGTTGTTTCTATTGATAAATTATTTTGATCCAGACCTTTTTTGTTCTATTTAGAGCCTTGGAGTGGAGATTGGTGGTTGGAAGAAGTTTCATCACATACTTGCTTTATAAAAGAGGCCTAATTAGCTTTGTACCAGTGTAACAGTCAATTTTAGAAGGTGAATGTCTGAAACAAGTGTATGCACAAATTAGATATGTTAAAGAATTCCATAAGGGGTATCTATAATGTCAATCATTTTGAGGGTTTGGAATGTATTTTGAAAGATATGCTCAATTTACAATATTTGGAATGCTATAAGGGAATGTGAGTGAATAGTGAGTTGGACACCAAGTTGGGGTTTTTGATTGAAAGAATGTTCTAAACTGATTGAATTGTGAAAGGTGAGTGATATCCTCCCTAATTGGATTAAACTATGGTTGATGTTCAGGGTAAAACTATCCTTGTAATTATATCTTAAATCGGTGAATGGATTGAGATCAATCTTCAGGAATTTCACAAGTTCCTCAGTTTACTCCTTAATGTGAATCCGAGAGCATAGGATTGTGAAAGATATTGGGGCTACTTGCCTAAGGGATGAACCTAGAAAGACAAGTGGGGATGGATGCAGCTACATGTACATTACATTTATTTAGCAATATGGTTTTCAGACCTCGTATCACCTATGTGACAATAAACCGAACTGAACAATTTCCAACAAAACAAATGAAAACTTAACCAACATAACATAGATAATAACTCCTGCTAACACTAGACTATCAAAAGTGGATAAATGATTGAATGTTAAAGTTCTGAATAAATTTCATGCATATTATTAAACATTCTAATTAACATTCGTCTGGAATAATCTGCTAAATCAAATTTATATAGAATGGTAAACACATTGATTAAATCTAATTGCAAAGTGAATTTCTAAACCGAATACACCTGTAGCACGATATAAAAATGTCAATCAAAAACACATCAAATAGTAATTAATAACATATTAAATAGAACAACGATGGAATGATCAAATCAAACTAAGAGAAACTCATTACCACACGACACATAGATGTTTCAACTAGTCACTAGGCGATCGAGGAAGTGGGCCCTGCCTTCTCCGATTTCCAGTGAAGAGAAAAAAGCTTACTTTACTCTATTCAATTCTTATTCAAAACAAGATTTCAAACTCTAGTCTTTTTTAATCAAAACAATAGCTTGCAGATATATATATTATCGATTACTAACTCAAGTCTTAGAATACATATATATAGAGATCATATGTTGTTGAGTTCTACAAAAGACTAACCAAAATGGTATATGATTGTTCTGGTAGTTATGGCTTATGATCAACAACCTTTAAAGACTTCTTAATAATAGATTTATAGTTTTAACATTGTTCCAAAAACAAAACAACTTAGAACGAATTCAATCACAAGTGACACATGACTCATGAAACAGTTCTTGTCTTCATTCCATCGATGCTACCATTGCTTCCATGCATCAATTGAATCTAATCATCTCCCATTTTTTATAATCACAAGGATAATTAGTAAATAATTAATGGTTTTGATATATCTTGAAGTTCCTATCTTCTCTTTGCATTTTATCAAATACCCCTACTTCATTAACAAATAGTGACAAGAGCTATAGGGAATTCTATAGGAACAAAGAGGTAAAAAGGTAAACAAAGGGTGAAAATTCACATTTATCCCTCATCGTTTCCCCCTAGCTTAGGGTTTTGTATGCCCTAATGCAAAGGAATATAGGATACACACTAGATAGCCTCTTTACTACACTGGAGATTTCGTTAACCCATATATGTTTCAGTGCATGCAATTGATCTCTATGCTCCTGAATGGGCATAAGAGAAGTAGCAATAGTCTTTGTCTCTTCATGAGATACTTTAAGCTGATCAATTTGTACCACCTGTGAAGAATTGAGAACCTCTGCATCTCAGACGTGCTTCTATAGGGCTTCATTTTCATCAGTCAATTTAGTCGCTAGATTCTATATATCATAGATTTCATCATTGGTTAATAGAGGATTCTCCTCAGATTCCTATTCCCCTTGTTGTTCATGGTGGAGGATCTCAACATTTTCCTACTCTTGATCACCCAATGCACTCAACTCCTCCATTCTTTTCTCCTCTAACTCTTGTCCTTCTTTTTGATTGTCAACAAAAGGAGTTTTAGACCCACCTATTTCATGTTTTGTAGAATTCTTTAAGTTTTCACCACTCGATTGCTCAATTGACATAGTTTCAATCTGAATTGTATTCTTTTCATGAACACCCTCACTGGAAATTGGGATTTCTTCTACATTTGGAGAATTTTGGGAATTAATTTCGAGGTCTGACTCGGGCTCCTTTTGATCCAACAGAGTGGACCTAGATTATTCTTGCGTCTTCCTTCTCTTACTCCTTCTAAGTTCCCTAGAGACTGCTTCTATTTTCTTATTTTTCCAGAAGACTATGGTTAGAATGGTTAAATCACCAACTTCATTAGTTTCCTTAGGTTTCACAACATTACTACCCGCATTGGCTAAATTTTCTATCTTATCCACTTGAACGGTGGGTAATTGTTTCTTATCTTGAGAAATTTTTGATATTGTAGCTGAGGTTTACCCACTGTGTAATGTCTTCTTACCCTTAGAGTTAGGTGTAGTAGTATTTTTACCTCCAGAGTCAGGTGTGGTAGTCTTAACATTTGCCTGTTTGACACTGGAACCTTTGTCCTACTTACCACTTGACCCTGGGGTTTGTCTAACCTTTTTCTTTGAACTAATAGGAAATTCCCCTAATTCGAAACCCTCATTAGGTGCATTAGAAGAGTGTTCATTTTCATTTCCTTCATTCAAACCATACCCCTCTTCCTTTGAGTTACCAAGAGATTTTTCCTTATTAGGGGAGCCCTCTTCCTTAGAGTGTTTGGAGGTGTTAGGGAGGTCTTCCTCTGCAAAATTTTATGGGGTGTCGTTTGCAATTAATGAATCCAAATCCCATGGAGGATAGAATTTTTTTTAACTCCCACATAATTTATAATTTTATAAGTCCATGATGGGCTAATGAGTTATTACTACCTTTTGAACCGCTTTTCTCATTTGCATTATAGAAGAATATAGAAAGAAAGGGAGATTCATGAACAACCCCCACTGCAAATGTATCAAAAGCTGAATTTGTCTAGCATAGACGTAGACATACCTCCCTTCACAAGTTATATATTGGATAAAAAAATGTGCCACATCATTCCAGGGTAGTGGAAGTGAAGCTATCTTTGTACCTTGTCTAAAGATGACTTCAACCAACTCCCCACATTGTAGGAATTACTTGCAAAGGCTCTTAATATCTGTTGCCCTCATTGAGTTATCAGGGAAGTAATTCTCTCCTGATAATGGCAATCTGGTGACATATTCTATGGCTTCAACTAAAACATGGATTTTCAAACCACAAACCCATGCTTGTTTTGTGTGAAATGTCATGGAAAATTCATGTGCCATCTTCTTATCATACCCTCACAATATTATGGTGCGTATACCATCCTGCCTGCTTGAATATTTTATACCCTTCAGTCATTGTCAGAGCCTTTAATTCATTCATATTTAGGTGCTCAAACGGTGCCTATGTTCTCTTGCAATAATGTTACCATGAGGTTTGTCTCAAACTAGAATAAGGCACTTTCATCAACTTGGAATAATGTGTAGATAAAAGTTAGCAGATAGAGTAAACCACCACTGGTAAGGGAAAGATGCTAGGAATGAATTAGAGAGATTATTGTAAATAGGTAAAAATTCCAAGACATTAACTAAATTTGGATGGTAGTTTGAAAGGGTAATAATGGTGATTTATGATCTACACGAGGGGTGGTAGTGGTAATAATGTTATGAGATGATCGAGGCCAAATAATAAAGAGTTCTTGCGTGCTAAATAGATATGGCTTTTGGGAAAATGATGATAGAATGGGCGAAAAAGAGAGGCAAAATGAGTACAACAACATATTGTATGGCTACGATTTGATAGTTCCCTATGGTATGATTAGACTATTTTCTCCCCCACAGCTTAGCATGTGGCCTGTCCACAGGACACATCACCATTGATTAAAGAAAATAGAAGATATAAAATAAAACAACAAAGATAAATAGAAACGTGAAATATACCAATACCAAACTGCATGTGTACAGAAGATGATGTGGAGACAACGGTACAAGGAACTGGTGAAACAAAAGAAGGAACCAATCAAATCATATGATGCAGATGTGAAGATGCCAACAGAGTAGTGATAGAGCTAAGAGGAAGGCCCCATACAATGATGATGAGCAACGTATCATAAAAACTACTGCCTAAGTGGATGGTTATGATGAATAGTGTACCACCAATTCCAAAATGCCACATGGTAAAGGAAGGTCGAAAGTGAGCAAGGTCAGGCAAGTAAATAGCCCAGGAGAGCAACGACAGAGGAAGTACAATGAGAAATGATGGAGCAGCCAGATGGAAGCATGAAAAATCCTGTAGAATGTACGAATAGGTAGCAATATGGGGAAGGAGGTGAAAGAGCCACAATAGAAGAAGACAACAAACAAAGAGAGTTAGGCTGCAAAAAAAACCTGACCCAAAGCTCTTGTCCAAAAAATGATAGGAACTGGGTTGAATGAAGCTCCTAGAAAAATAATTGACTGACCAATGAAGAAAAATGGATGTCCAAAAGGGCCCTGAAGTAGCAGAGACTGAAGAGCCTTCCTTGTGCATACCAAAGAGGAAATAAAAAAAAGGGCGGTGGATTTGAGAGAGAATCTCCTATCACCTAAGTGACAAGAAATTGCTGCTTTTTTTTTAATGCATTTGAAAAGTACCTAAAAGGTACTAAGAGAGGCCACAAAAACCCTGTCAAGTAGATGGAGTTCCTTAGGTAGATGCAAAAGAAAATATTCCTTGGAGAGAGGCTTGTTGTACAACTTTAATTGGTGACCGTTGATGACAAAAGCCATGCGATCAAAGTCCATTATGCGGAGCTTGATGGCTCCATTGTTGTATACCACCTCAACTTCATAGGGCTCGAGCCACCGAGTGTGGAAATTTCCCTTAAAATCTTAAAAATGGGAATCATACAAGAGTGCACAATCACCTAGTTGAAATGACCGTTGTCAAATGAAATGATCATGCCAGAGAGCACAATAGTTGTGGATGATCTCTGTATGGAAGAGTTCTTGTTGGAAAATTGAATCTAATGAGTGGAGCTATGAAATTCATTCTTTTTGTGCATTAGACAAGTTCATACCCAGCTGGAGTGTGGTACAAAGAGTTTTGACGTCAAATTTGATAGGGAGAACTGCCTTCTTACAATAAACAATTTCGTAAGGTGTTAAACTAGTGGTTGTTTTCCATGTAGTACGGTAGGCCCACATGACTTTAGGAAGTCACATAGCCCAATCCTTCTTGTGGAGAGCAATTGTCTTAGTAAGAATGTTCTCGAGTTCTCAGTTGGTAACTTCAACCTATCTGTTGGCCTGTGAATGATAAGGTGAAGACTTGCAATGGTGAATCTCATACTCATGGACCAAAGTAGAAATGAGATCAGATGCAAATTGTGGGCCTTGATCTGTGACTCTCTCGAGGAACACCAAATCGAGTAAAAATATCAAAATAAAGGAATTTAACTACCTTGGTGTCCCTAGCATGCTTTAAAGAAACAACTTCGACCCATTTTGTTACATAATTTGTACACACAAGGATATATTCCTTGTTCTGAGATAGTGGGTTGACAAGTCCAACAAAATCAAGCCCCTATTTTTTAAAGAGCTCAATGGACAACTGTGTAAGGGAATTTCATCAAAATGCGTGGGGTGGCCGATACGCTAGCATTTATCATAGTGGTGAACATAATGCTTACAATCCTTATGGATTATAGGCCAATAGTAGCTTGTAGTGAGAATCTTCTGAGCGATCCTTTAAGTGGCGAAGTGTCCCCCGCATGGCTTTGTGTGGCATGCTTGAAGTATATCGAAGAAATTATCTTCAGGTACACATGACCACATGATATTTTCAATGCCAATACAAAAGAGAAATCTGTTAATCCATGTATATTTTCCACTGAGTCCAACCAACTTTCGACGTTGCCTCAGAGAAAAATGAGGTGGGAACTTGCAAATGACTAGGTAGTTTTCCATGTCAGCGTACCACAAAATATTTGCGCATATGGCAAAGAGATGCTCATCTGGAAAGGTGTCATCAACTGGAATTGGTTCCTCATTTTTCTATTGTAATCTAGACAAAAATTTTGCAACCACATTCTCATGACTAGGCTTATCAACTATAGTAATGTCAAATTATTCGAGCAAAAACAACCATCTAATAACTCTACCAGTACAATAGGTTTATTCATTAATTGAATTGCAGAATGATCCATATGAACAAACACTTTATATCCGGTAATATAATGATGAAACTTATTAATTTCATAAAAAATAGTTAAGAACTCCTTTTCAGTTACCGTATAATTTACCTCAGCCTCGGTGAAATTTTTGTTGACGTAGTAAATGGAGTAGAAGCGATTATCTTCTTTCTATCCAAGGACAACCCCCATAGAGGAATCTGAAGCATCTGTGTGGATATGAAAAGGTAGCTCCCAATTCAGGCCTCTAATTACTGTGCGGTGACAAGTTTATTCTTGATGGTTTCAAAAGCTTCTTGGCATTATGGTGTCAAAGAGAAAATGACATCCTTTGCTAGCAAAGAAAATAAGGGGGAGGCAATCCTACTAAAATTTTGGATAAACCTCCTATAGTACCCTACATGGCCTAGAAAACTACACACATCCTTTTGGTTAGTGGATGTAGGCAAGTCCTGAATAATTTGTATATTTTTGGGATCAACTTGAATACCCTTGGTGGAAATATAATGACCGAGCACTATCCCCTCTATCATAAGAATATGACACTTTTCATGACTTAATGATAAATTAGTATCTATACAATGCCTAAGTACCTTTTTTAAATTTGTCTTAGCCTCTTCATAAGTATTACCATGGATAGTAAAATCACCCATATAGACCTCAACACAATCATTTACAAGATCCCAAAAAATCTCAAAGCTGCCCTTTGAAAAGTGGCAGGGGTATTACATAAACCAAACGACAAGACACTATAGGAAAAGGTTCCCCAAGGGCAAGTGACAGTGGTATTTTCCTAATCCTCTGGTGCTATACAAATCTGGTTGTAGCCGCTAAACCCATCCAAAAAATAAAAAAAACTTCTTACCTGCAAGAGTGTCCAACACTTGATAAATAAATGGTAATAGAAAATGATCCTTCTTAGTAGCTTTATTTAATGCTCTATAATCAACACAAATTATCCACTTAACATTTTTCTTGGTAGCCACAACTAAAGGAGAAACCCATTGACTATCTGAAATAGGATATATCAACCTAACATTTAATTGGTTATGTAACTCTTCTTTAACTATTTCATGCAAGATGGGATTGAGCCGTTGCTGTGGTTGCCTAACTGGATGACTACCTTCTTCAATGTAAATATGGTGGGTGTAGGTGTTAGGATGAATTCCACACATATCTTGGTATTCCCAAGAAAATGCATCTTTATTAGCTTGAACCATGGAAATGAGATCTTGGATTTGTTCAGGGGCTAATTGTGGGTTAATATTAAGTGTGTGATTAGGAAAAATTTCCATAGCTTCTGATTGTGCAGGTGAATTCATGGCTAGTACTTGGGAGGTGGAAGGCATGTCACTATAATTTCCTTGGGATAGAAATGAATTATACAAGCAATTATGGGGTAGCAACTGACACAATGTGATAGAGTTTTGAACAGATCATGAACTACCTACCAATGGAAAGTTCCCAAAAGGACATTGAGTATTTATACCTGAATGGAGAACCATGCTTTCAAAAAAATTATTAAATTTATATCTATTTTGAAGGAAATTAACAAGAATATTATATTTAGTAGGTTCTTCCATATCTAAGGCTTTATCAATTGTCAAAATTGGCAATGACTCATCTAAGTCACTATCAACCCAAACTAGATCCTCTGTCTCTAACAAGGGTTGCAAGGGGGGGTATAGAGTCAATTATTTCTTGTGCTCGCCCTTAGAAATGGCCATGATTCTCGATCAAAAATTGATAAATGCATCCACATCTGCTAACCAAGGTCATCCCAAAATTAGGGGTATCCCCCCAGCTTAATTTTCGGCTACAAAATCACATAGTCAATTGGGTATTCCTACGA
Source organism: Sequoiadendron giganteum (assembly GCA_007115665.2). Classification (NCBI taxonomy): domain Eukaryota; kingdom Viridiplantae; phylum Streptophyta; class Pinopsida; order Cupressales; family Cupressaceae; genus Sequoiadendron; species Sequoiadendron giganteum. The sequence continues at coordinate 1,551,935 of CM021100.1, read as the reverse complement.
ATCAATAGAAAGGATTACATCTTCAATCATACCTTCAATTTCGACCAAAGATTTTTCTGCCATTTGAAGAACTATGGGAGTAGGTCTAAGGCCCCCTAGTGACAATATTTCCTTTGTTTCATTTGTCATAATGTTAATTGCAACACCCAAATCAACAAGAGTATTAGGGATGCTTACTTTACCAATAGATATTTTGATGACAGGTTTCCCTGAATTTGAGTACTTCAGAATGATTGTGTTCCCAAGTATAAGATTATCCAATTTTCTAATAAATTGGATGGTCTTCAGGGTTTTCTTCTTCTTTTTCTTCTGAGTACATAGATCCCGAACCATTTTTGTATAGATGGGAATGTCGTTGATAGCCTGCAACAATGGAATCTTAATGTTAACATTGCGTAACTCATTAATAAGATCAAACTCAGGTTGAGAGACTTCCCTTTGGATTGGTTTAGATTGGAATTGTTTGGGAAAGGGAGGTTCTTTGACTGGATCTGCTTCAGACTTTTCATTAATTTCTATAATGGTGGTCCCCTGAAGAGCCTTTCTCAATCTTAATTGAACTCCATCCAATTCTACTATATTTACAAGATAAGTAGGGTAAACCTATTGCCTCATTATTATACATAGGTTGGGTTGCCTTATTGTTGGGGTTTGGGTTTGGTTGGGCTGGCATTGCTATAGGCCTTGGTGGTTTTGTTGGATTTTTTATTGGATTGACTAGCTGAGCAACTGATGATGGAAGGGCTGGAAGAAGTTTTTGTGACTGCTGGTATGGGTTGACCATCGGAGGAGGCGGAAATTATGATTGTGACGGATATGGTTGTTGGTACAGTGAAAGTTATGGTGATTGTGGCCTCCGTACTTGTTTCCATGGCTATGAAGCATACTAATACTGTGGAATCCAGCGATGGTATGGTGGGGGTTGTTTTCAATCCCCGTACCATCGAGGTTGATTGGAAAAATAATTGGGTTGGCTAAGTCCAAGAGCAAGATAATCATTCATCATGCTAGGGTGCATTACTCGAGGTGGAAAAGGTTGCCTAGGGGCCATGCAATAGACATGTTCCTTAGAATATTCCATATCAGGCACACCTATTGGAAAATTCCTTAAGGTAGAAATCCTATTGAATTCTTTTAAGGATGAGATGTTTGTCCTATTGTAAGGCAAATCCTCACTACCATGTTTCTTGCGACACGTCAGAAAAAAACATAGCCAAGGCCTTCTCGGCTTCCTCTTGCTTCCTATGGGTATAAAGAGTGTATATCTGCTTACCCATATGACTTAACAAATCTATTTTAAGATCCTCAAGTAAATTGCCTATTTCACGCTTTGTTATACCTATTGCATTACCTGTGACATAAGGCTTAATTGGATAGTTCCTTCCCGAATGTTGAGACCTTGAATAGTTCCTGAAAATATCACATATATCATCAAATTCCATTTTGGAGATGTTATCTTTACATATTAAATTCAATACTTTCATAATATCATCTCTTATTCCTCTAAGAAACAACATTTTAACATCATCATTTAGCCCTTGTTGGCAAGACCGTTGAAGACTAAACATGAAGCATTTGAGATAGTCCTCCATGGAATCATCTTCCTTTTGTGTCATGCAGAAGATTTCGTCCCAAACCTCCTTTTTTTTGCAATACTCCTCGTACTTGGTCAAGAATAATTCCTTCATGACTTCCCATGTTCTGATATTCCCAAGGTTCATAAACCATCGTAGGGTGGGATCCTTTGATGTAGCTAGAAATATTTTGAGCTTTTGCACATCACTTTGATAATCATAGTTGTGGCACAACACATCAAATTCAAACAAAAACATATTAGGATCCTCAATCAAAAGACCATGCAAAATGGGCAAAGGAAAATGAGGAATGTTCTTCATAGGGGCATCTTGTTCAGGATGTGTATTGGAAACTCAAAGGTAATCATATTATTATTGGCCAATGCCCTATTATGATTGTCGTCATCATTGTTGTTGTTGTTATTGTTATTGGGATCCATGATGTCTAGTGCCCAAGGGGTAAACTAGGTTTTAAATGGTTTTTGGGTTTCTTCTAAGAATGGACCATCTTCTGGGCCGTAAGTTTCCTGAAAGAATTTCTCAACCTTTTTTCACAATATTTCGGAAGAACTTGGGCGGGTACTTGCAGGTGTCTCAATAGTAGTAGAATCTAAGACACACTTCTCAATATCAAGTTTGGGTAACTCTAATTGCAATTTAGTTTTCAATGTCTCTTGAGTTGAGTTATTTCCTTCAACAAATGGCTTTGACCTATTTTGCAATTCTTCGGTTTGTGTTTCCTCAATGGATGATTTTGATTTGATTTTAAGATTTTTGGGTTGTGAACTACTTCCCTTTTCTTTTCTAATGAATCTTCCTATACTATCCCTACTACAATTCATGCACCTAAATGACTTACAACACAAATCAGGACTAGTAACCTTAACAAGGTCGATAGTTGTATAGGATTTCCTCTTGATGTACTGGTCCTAACTCAACTTGCTATGATTCCAGGCCTTTAATATCTTTCCCCGATAACGATGCCAAAATTATTGGATTAAACTGTGGTTGATGTTTGAGGTAAAACTATCCTTGTAATTCTATCTTAAATGGGTGAATGGATTGGGATCAATCTTCGAGAATTTTGCAAGTAAATCAGTTTACTCCTTAATGTCAATACAAGAGCATAGGCTTGTGAAAGATATTGGGGTTGTTTTCCTAAGGGCTGAACCTAGAAATCCAACTGGGGATGGATGCAACTACATGTACATTACATTTATTTAGGAATCTGGTTTTCAGACCTCCTCTCACTTGTGTGACATAACCTGAACTGAATAGTTTCCAACAAAATAGATGAAAACTTAACCAACATAACAAAAATAATAACTCCTGCTAACACTAGACTATCAAAAGTAGATAAATGATGGAATGTGAAATTGCTAAATAAAGTTAATGCATATTATTAAACATTCCAATTAACACTTGTCTAGAATGTTTTGCTAAATCAAATTTATACACAATGGTAAACACAATGATTATATTTGATTGCAAAGTGAATTGCAAAACTGAATACACCTGTAGCAAAATATAAACACGCCAATCACCAACATATCAAAAAGTAATTGAAAACATATTAAATAGCACAACAATGGAATGATCAAATCAAACTAAGAGAACCTCATTACCACACAACACACAAATACTACAACTAATCATTGGGCTATCGAGAAAGTGGACCCTTCCTTCTTTGATTTCCAATGAAGAGACAAAAGCTTACTTTACTCTATTCAATTCTTATTCAAAACAAGATTTCAAACTCTAGTCTTTTTTAATCAAAACAATAGATTGCAGATATATATATTATCGATTACTAACTCAAGTCTTAGAATACATATATATAGAAATCATATGTCGCTGAGTTCTACAAAATATTAACAAAAATGGTATATGATTGTTCTGGTTGTCATGGACTATGACCAAAAAACCTTTAAAGATTTCTTAATAATAGATTTACAGTTTTAACATTGTTCCAAAAATAAAACAACTTAGACCGAATTCAATCACAAGTGACACATGACTCATGAAACAGTTCTTGTATTCATTCCACCGATGCTCCCATTGCTTCCACACATCAATCATCTAATCATCCCCTATTTTTCATAATCACAAGGATAATTAGTAAATAATTAATGGTTTTGATATATCCTCAAGTTCCTATCTTCTCTTTGTATTTTATCAAATATCCCTACTTCTTTAACAAATAGTGACAAAAGCTACAAGGAATTCTATAGGAACAAAGAGGTAAAAAGGTAAAAAAAGGGTGAAAATAAAGACACATTTATCCCTCACCACTCCTTGCTCTACATCAATTGGTATCCAAGGATAGGTTTTGATCGTTTGAAGGAAATAGGTTGAAGTTTGAAGAGGGAAAAGTTAAAAATTGAAAGGACAAGATGCCTCCTAAAGGAGTGTAGTCATTGCTAGGTAAATAAAGATGGTGAAAGAGTCTCAAGAAGTTTTTTTAGCCAAACTTGCAGCATTGGAAACAAATCAAGGAAGAGGTAAGGCCATTGAAGATGAGAGTGACCAAGAGGAAGAGGGTGAGAATGAAAATCCTCCAAGAGGAGTCCAAGGTGGTGATGAGTTGGAACCTGATGAAAGAAGGATGATGAAGATGTTGAAGGTTTTCAGAGGAGATGCTTCTGAGGTGAAAATAGATTTGCCAATGTATAGTGGAAATTTGGATGCATAAGAAGTGTTAGATTGGGTTGATGCACTGGACAATTACTTTAAATACAAGGAGGTAGCAGAAGAAAAAAACATAAAGTTTTCAAAGACTAAATTGAAATGCCCTACCCTAACTTGGTGGAACTATGTACAGGAGGAGAGAGTTAAAAAGAGAAAAACAAAAATAAACTCAGGGATAGGATGGTTTCAAAGATTAAGAGTCAATTCTTGCCTGGTGACTATGCAATTCAGACTTTTAGGAAGTTGCAAAACTTAAAGCAGAAGGAAAAGGATGTCATGGCCTACAAAGAGGAGTTTCAAAAATTAAGCATTAGAGCTAGTCATGTTGAAGATGAGAGTGAGAAGATAGCAAGGTATTTGAATGGATTGAGATTTAAAATTCAAGATGAATTGAGTTTAGCTACTCCTAGAATAGTTGAAGAATGTTTTCAGTTGGCTGCTAGGGTAGAGGTGAAGTTAAAAAGAAAGCAAGAGAAACAACGAAGAGGCAGAGGCAACACTAATAGGGGAAGAGGTTCAAAGCAGTCCTATGAGGACCAAGAAGATGCAAGTAAAATCAAATACCAAGTTGTTGATGAAAGAGGTGGATTTAGAGGTAGTGGATCAGGTTTTAGGGGAAGATTTGGTGGACAAGGCAGTGGTTCAAATAAATTTTTAGGAATATGTTATCATTGCAATCAATTTGGCCGTTAAGCATGGAAGTGTCTAGATAAACAAGCTTCTACTTCAACTTGTGGTGATAAGATAGTTCAATTGGTGGAAGAGGAAGATTGCAAGAGTGTTAACTCTCCTATCAGCTTACTTCTCTAGAAGTTGGAGAATCCTTAATGCTCAGAAGAACACTCCTCAAAGCATCAAAGGAGAAGGAGCCATCACAAAGAAGGACACTATTTAGGACAACTTGCAAATGTAAGGGAAAGGTATGTAAAGTTTTAATAGACTATGGAAGCATAGATAACATGGCGTCTATAGAAATGGTTGACAAACTTAAGTTAAAAAAGATACCACATGATACTCGCTATAGATTTTCTTGGTTGAATGAGAGTCAAACTGTTTTCTTAAATGAGAAATCTTGGGTTGAGTTTAATATAGGTGGATATAAGGATAAGATTTTATGTGATGTGTTTCCTATGTATGTGTGCCATTTGTTTCTAGGGAGACCATGGCAGTTTGATAGACATGCAATATATGATGGTAGGAACAATACTTATGAAATTGAGAAGGATGGAATATATTTTACATTGAATCCATTGCAGGAATATGATAAAGGACAAGGTAAGGAAACCAATATGATAATGCTAGGTAAGAAAGAGTTTATAAAACTAGAGGAAGGAAAGAATATGGAGATTGCAGCCACTTCAAGAATTGAAGGTACCAAGAAAGTAGAGGTGAAGAGTGATATGATTTTGGGGGAAAATGAGATTCAGAAGGTCAAGGATGAATTTATTTTGGAAGTTCAATATTCGCTTAAAAAACATCTTGCTATGATGGTAAGTGAAGTGTTCCATTCATTGTTTGCACAAGAAGATAGTGATCATTCAAAGGTAGGTGTTGGTTATCTCATCTCAAGGTTGGTATTCCTGCTCAAGCAACAAACATAAGGTCACAACCACAAAAGGAAGAGATGAAGGGAAAAGGTGAAGTGATTCAAGGTAAATGGCAAGGACATATGGGTGAGTTCAAGTATGCTTCAAGGGTAAAGAAGAAGGAAGTTAAAGACAAGGATGGTAGAGGTATTCTTGCAGGTATGAAAGCAAGTTTAACATCAGCTCCAGATGTCGAAAGAGTCAAAGAACATACATCAAGTCAGCTTATGAAGCTAAAACAATTTCTAGGTGGCAAAGAGTTCCCTAATGCAAAGGGCAATGAAAATATTCAATGCCTGGTTAAATCGAAGGGATTACTAGATGGAAAGGAACTTGGAGAACAAATAAAATATTTCATCAAGCAAGGTTTTGGTTGCAACACAGTCCTCAAAGGGACTTGAGTTAATTTTTTGTCTGGGTGTATAGTGTAGGGGCACCTTGTCAAATTGTGAAATTTTAGTCTAATGTTAATTTTTTATGTTGTTGAGTCTTGGTTGATGTAATAAGGTCATAATAGACCATTTTCAATGTATTGAATCATCTAGGGGTCGGTTAGAGAAGAGTTGTTAAGTTTTGAGTAAATGTTGTCAATGTTGCTTTAGCAACTTTGCAAATTTTGTTATTTTGAGAAGTCCAATGGTCAAGTAGTTCAAAAGGTATTTGGAACCAATGCGTTTTGATGGAAAAATTTTAAATATGCTTTAAAAACTTTATGGAAAGGTTCTATTGGAGATTTTGGTGCTGAAGCAATAAATAAACTTCATTTTTCTGTAATTTCTTGTGTAAATTTGCTGCTACAGGTCTCTGTACGGTTCCGTACTAAGAGATATTGTTCTAAAATGCATTGAATATTATGGTGGCATGAAATAAGGGTGATTTTGATGTTTTTTGAATTTTTTTCATCAAGTTATAAGGATTTTAGAGGCATTTTACTGAAAATAGGTTGAAAACCAAGTTTTTAAGGGTTTAAGGGTGAAAAAATGGCATAAGAGACCATTCCACAAATGAAATGCTCTAAAAATGGGTGGAATGGTGTTAATTAGGTTGTTCTTCCATTTTTTTAGGTTGGTAGATGTGGGGAAGGAGGTTTTGGGCCAATATGATGATGCCCTAGGGTGAAATTCACATGTTTTCAAGCAAATGAGAGGTGTAGGTGCTAGGGTTTATCAAAAATATTTTGGGATTGGTCTTATAAAGATGGGAGACATTTATGAAGACTTAATTTGATGTGTCTAGGGTGTTGGTGAGGATATTTTAGGCCTGGAATACAAAGATTCAATAAACCCCCTTGGAAGCAAGCTTAAATTGGTTTAAATTGGATTTTGAAGTTTGGTGAATCTGTGGTTGTTTCTATTGATAATTTTTTTTGATCCAGAACGTGTGTTCTATTTAGATCCTTGGAGTGGATATTGGTGGTTGTAAGAAGTTTCATCACATACTCTCTTTGTAAAAGAGGCCTAATTAGGCTTTGTAGTAGTATAGCAGCCAATTTTAGAAGGTGAAGGTCTAAAACAAGTGTATGCACAAATTAGATATGTTAAAGAATGCCATAAAGGGTATCTATAATGTCAATAATTTTTTGGTTTTGGAATGTATTTTGAAATATATGCTCAATTTATACTATTTAGAATTTTATAAGGGAATATGAGTGAATGGTGAGCTGGATACCAAGCAAGGGGTTTGTGATTGAAAGATTGTTCTAAACTGATTGAATTGTGAAAGGTGAGTAATCTCCTCCCTTCTCTACATCATTGTGTATCCTCAACAATGTTATCATCATCAATCCACCAATCAGATCAATCGAACCTAGCTTGCTTTTCAACAAAATCTCAAAATAGATCACTAAAATCGTCACATCCATACACTCGTCAACATCGTGCAAAAAATCCAAAACATCCAAAATGCATCAAAATCCCTAAAAAGGTTGAAATATCAAAAATCCAAAAATAGTGCCTTGTCGAACTACGAGTCTCTGAGCTTGAATGTAGGTAAGGCCATCATTGATGTGCCCCCGAGACACCTTAGGTTAGTCTTTAGGAGTTCGTCATAACAAAATTTGGTAATCCATCAACTATTCATATATCATTTTCAATAAGTCAAGTCAGTCGAACTATGTGGTCTTTACATGTATAACGTAGGCAAGGCTAATATTTGATCAACCCCTGAGGCCCACAAGATTGGTCTTTTAGGTTAGGTTCTTGGTCAAAAAAGTTAGAAAACCCCTAAACATTTGGAAAATCTCAAAAAACACAAAAATACAAAAAAATCCTCAAATAATCGAAAACCAAAAACATTCACATAAACAACTCAAAAAGACCAAAAACAACCTCAAAACATTTTCAAAAATACCAAAAATATTGAAATATTCTAGAAAATACAAAGCCATCCATCCCATCTCGCTTTCACTTGCAATATACCTTCATCCATGATAAATCGATCATCACCTTCAACCTTTGGTAAAACAAATAGAAAGCAAGTATAGCAAGTTGTAAAGTGAGAACTTAAATGTAAAAATCTAAAGTGTAGATCATAGGTAAATGCGTCAATGGATTTTGTATAAACAAATTATCACAAACCTCATCCTAATCAAAACCATCTGATCAACATGTCCTAGGATGTATCCTTCCTACGATGTACATCAGTATCTGAAATCACCTTAGCTATAATTAAACTAGCAAGAGATATAGATAACACTGACTGTTTGTCTTCAATCTTTTCTTATGATTTATCTTAATGGCCCATTTTGAGAACCTCTCGATGATTTCTATCAAAATTATTTAGAGATAAAGGAATGGGGCATCAATCATTATCTTTTGTTTGTTGTGATTGTGGGCATTCTTGTAAAATAATCTTGGTGCATACTTTCTTAGTTGTGTGTAGGGAGGTTGTTTGGAGTACATTGTTGACTATTGTGTATGCTTTGGTCTGATATATTCTAAGCTTCTAACTTACATTCCGACAAGTTTTTTGTATGTCAAGGTGTGAACAAGAACTATCCTATCTATTTTCAAAGTCAACATCCATTACACTAGATACAATGCCATCCTCGTTATCAATACCTTGATGCATCATGTCTATGTGTTATATCAAAAATAAGGAATGACAAAAAATCCCAATCCCAATATATGAGCAAATCATCATCATCATGTCTAATAAAGTCTTGGTGGATCATACACTTATTGGACTTCTAAATCAATGGTTAATCCATCCATCTTATTCTTCTTATTCTTCTATCTTTACTAACATTTATATCCAAGTATCGAATATGTGTGATATATTAAAATATACATGAGGCTATCCATGGCCGATGACTATCTATACATCCTAAAATCTATCTACATCAATATATGAGCTAGCACAACAACAATCCCTCTTTTGTTGGGGCACAATAGAGCATATATATCATCTTCAGCTCAACAATCTGAAATGTTGCAACTCTTCAATTCAAAAGTAACCTAAAATATTGAAACATCTCAAGCATAAGTCTGATTTTCACCTATCGTGAGCTCGATCAAAACACTCTATTCTTCTATCAATCTCTTGAAGGGGCAACCAACCATCTTTATATCAATATCAAATCATCCAACAAATTTTGTTCCTAGTCTTGCTAGCAAATCTTGATCAATTTATCAAACCAATCATCATTGGGATATATCTTTCCCCACCAATCCTTGTTTTATTCAACATAATCCTTGCATTGTTGTGAATCTTCAACATTGTTATCAATCAATCAATCAACTTTGTCTTGGCTATCAACATCTCAAAGAGATCATTGATATTTGTTTCTGCATCATCGTGAACATCAAAATCAACATCAGTCTTTAAACCAATGCAAGAAGTTCATTGCTTCAAAGAGGGGCAAAATGTAGACACCTAAAAATGTCTTGATGAATCACATTGGATAATCAACATCGCTTCATCCTTAAACCCATCATGTTTTCACTTAATTAATTAAATTCACCTAGCTATTTAATTAATTATGTCATTAACATCTATTAACCTAATTAATCTAATCGGCTTAATTCATCCCCTTTCATGCTAACATTTCATCTTATTTAATTAAATACATCAAGTTATTTAATTTAAATACCTAAAGTCCTCTTATTTAATTAAATAACCCTAAGTTATTTAATTAAATGTCATATCACCTTCCCCTTTTCATTAAATCACTTCATTTAATTAATATCATCTAATTTCGCTTAATTTACATAATTAAAATTAATTATCAATAACTAATTAAATCTACCCCCCCACTTACAAGGGAATATTCCTCCTTTGCACATTCTTCCAAAAGGAAATATTCCCATGGAATATTCCTTCCCCTTTTGCACATTAAAACGTTGTTTTAATTTGCTAAATATGTATTTTCCTCACCCATGAGGATATTCTAAGGAATATTCTTCCTTTTAACAAACTCACAAGACTTCATGTGCAAGTTAACTTACAAGATTTCATGTGCAAGTCAACTTACAAGACTTCTTGAGCAAGTCTTGTAAGTGTGTTTGTTTGGATTAATGTAAGCCCTTGATTAAATATCATCTTGCATTTTCAACCCTTGATGATCCATGCCTCCATGCCTCCATCTTCTTTCTTTTTTGATCATTTATTATCTTTTTCAATCTTAGCCCTTCAATTCTCATTTAATTTCCTATAAATAAAGCACTATTTGGAGACAAATGGATCCATCTTTTAACATCAAACTTATGTTGTTAAAATCACTTTCATTTTCACTCACATTTAACCTCATTTTAGCTTACCTTCCATTAATGGCTTCCATGATAACATAAATGCATCCATTTAGTATTGTGTAATTAGGGTTTGAATCTTGTTTAGCTTAAACTTTATTTAGATTAGCTTTTCATATACCCATATCAATCATCTTAGCATACATCATATTAAAATAGCTTGCATCATGTTCATTTAGCTTTAAATCATGTTTTATCGCATATCTTTCATCGATTTCATTGTTTCTATTCAATAGAATCGATCAAAACAAGATCATTATCCAAGGGACTTGCAAAGAGTCACCATTCCACATCAATGCGATACAACTTCCCCGATAGGATAAGTTTCAATGTCTTAGATTAGAGGTTTGTCAAGCTTTCATGATTTAGAATGTTAGTTTTAATGGCTTTTTTGTCTTTGTTTACAATGAATGATCTTATTAGTATTGATGTTTAGTGGGTTAAATATACCTCAAAATTCATATGGATTGGGTGTAGTTAACCTATAAAATGTCACCAGTCACAATTATCAATTAAATCATAAGTGGGAACTATATCTCTAAAATTTAGAAGAAGGTCACAAATGCAATTGTGACATTTTTGGATCTGCTAGTGGCTTGGTTCCAGTGCATTATGGGTGATGGAGTGAAAAATTTAAGATATATTTCTAAAAGACCAATCCATTCGCTAACACTACAAAAGCCCCTTTATATTTCTAAAAGTTGAGAAACTATCATTTTTTTACCTCCTTAAGATTTCTTCATAGTGCGATCATGCAAGTTTGTAGAACTTAAAGGGACCTCTACCTAATTTCCAATGTTTGTGGCTCCTCTTGACTTCCACACCTCTTCCTAGTGAAAGCTTACAAGTTTGCGGTAATAAGGGGAAGTCATCCAATATTTTGTACTTCCCATTTTCTTTCACATAACATAATGTTGTAGAACCCTAAAATGCATTTATTGCTCCCTCAATGTGAAAAAAACATTATAAAGTATGTTTTATTCATCCATTGTCATTTTTCAATTAAGATTTTCGGCTCTAGGAAAATTCATCGCTCACAATTCACCGAAGGAAAATTCACCACCAACAATTCATTGCCATGGAAAATTCATCGACGAAAAATTCACTACCAGCAATTCATCGGAGTGAAAACCGCATTAATATTTTTTAATATATATTTCAAAAACTTTGATTTTATTAAAAATATTAATGCAGTTAGTTTTTCGCCGTAGTGAATTATTGGCGGTGAATTTTACTTGGTGGTGAATTTTCCATGACGGTGAATTTTCGTTTGATGAATTTTTTGGATGCCAAGATTTTCACATCCAAATTCTCTTCTACTTCCAAGTCTCGTCTCTCTTGTATATTTCCTCATCTAATTCATCGTCCATTGATCATTCACAAACTTTTAGTTGATATTGGATGTAGGGTTTCCTATGTATGAACTATTTTATGGCTTGGTTTAATTCAATATTTTATTTTAAAGTAATTTATCCAGGTATGTGTTAGAATATTTTTTCAATTATTTTTTAATAATTTAAAGCATAATTAGAATTACTTAATGTTTCATTGTCTTTCTAAACTTATTTACATAGTTATTTTATAAAATTTCTCATCTAATGGTTTAATAGTTAAGTTATTTTCATTAAAATGGAATTTAGATCCATCCTTAATAGCATAAAACAAAAAAAAATCAAGTCTATATATGCTCTTAATGTTGAATCTAATCATTTGAGAGTTATTACAACTTGTGTAATGATGACAATATTTTAAATCTGTTATCAAATTTTCATAGGTAGCTTACATAGTCTCAACCTAGAAACATCCAAGTTGGTTGAGTTCTAAAGTTTCTTTTTATTTTTGCATTTCGTAAGTTTTCTTACATTTTTCCAAAAGTGAAAATTTGTGGGTTTGTAGAACATAATAACATTTAAAATTTTACAAATTCCAAAGTTCCTCTCATTTTTGTACTATACATATTGATTTGTAAATTTGTATAACCTAGAGGGATGTTAATTACAATTTAAATGATTGTGATTTCTTCAAATTCCCACATATCAACAAAGTATTAACTTGTAGGCTTGAGGGTTGTTAAGGATTCCCCCAAAAGCGATTTCATATATATAATAAGATGATCAAAAATTAATTTTAAATGATTCTTGGACCTTGAAATATCTCACTTATTATGTATTTTGGCTATTGCAAGAATAATATATGTAATTCAAGAGCTAGATCATCAAGTATGAGTTACAAGGGGTTCTTCTTCAACCAAATATTTTTTCAACCGTTAAGGAGGTTTAAAATAGAAAATTAGTTCATATTAAATAGGATGTTTGGATATGATAGAATACTAAGAGCTACATGCATAGTACCAAATTACATAGCATAAGAAACAATTCTCCACTTAAACACAATCACATGAGATGATTATGACATGTAGAAAACATTAAAATTCAAGAAACAAGAATATTGTGGGAGTGGTAAATGAGTTCTTTTTTGACATAGTCCTAGACAACCTAATTGGAGCATTCCAAATCCTTGATCATGATGGGGTCATTTCACTAAATTTGATAGATGGATTATAACTATTTAATGAATATATTGATACATGTTTAAAAGTATTAAATAATAACTACATAGTAAATCCTCAGACCACCATCTCAAAGTTTCCTAAGCTATTGGTGAGACTTGTGATTTCTAAATATATTTATTAATGCTACAATCTCTACTGAATAGAATAATGGGGAAAAAGATAATAAATACCTGTCATCATGGATGATGAGGTTTATCTATGTCATCTTAGAAGATGAGAAAATGATCAAGATTGGACCACCTTTTTAAGTGACAATATCCATAAGTAATTATCAAAATTATAGGATACTAAAATATTTCACATGAATTCATATTTTATACATAATGGCTAGGAGATCCATATTCATAGGATTGACCAAAAATAGAATAATTAGAGAGCTTTCTAGATAAGTGAAGTATATGAATAATACCCCCAATTGGAGCTTAAGTTAAGTTAAACTAATTCAAAATGTAAACGATTCCTTTATATTTTATCTTATTAGAGAGATGGATGTGACCATACATAAAATATTTTGTTTTGAGGATATTAAGGATATCATAGAGCATGTGAATTGGTTCATCTAATTTCCAAAATTCACATACATTAAAGAGTTGGTAGATACACAGGAGAAATGAAAAGGTGGCATTGCTTGATATGACTAGGAAAATTTGTGAGGCATGTAAGTATGTAGCTAAGAAGCACAATAAATTATTTTGATAAAGTAAAAATTTAGAAAATTTTGTGGGATCACACCTCAAACATGTGTGGCATCTAGTAATATTGGGTGTATTGTGATTATGAACACAATATAAGTAAGAGAAAATTTTCCAAGTTGAATAACTTTGAAATAAAATCTTTTGGAATAACAACTATGCTTAATGAAATTTTAGATGATGGAAGGTCTTGAGTGGAGTTCTTGATAAGAAATATATCTACACATTACCTATCTCTCCCATAAATTTGACTAAAGAAGAAGAGGCATCATTAGAGAATCTTAGCAAATAGGTAAGTGCACCAAGTTGTGACACAAAAAAGGTGTCGCCTTTTAAAAAAATCCAAAGAAGTGAATTTGGACAACACCAAATTAGGTGAGCACCAAATTTGGCACTCTCCATTTGAATTAAAAAGGTAAATAAAAAAACAATGCGTGAAACCCTATATTTTTCCCATCTGCAACTTGTGCTTCCAAATTTTTGCCTCTACAACTCATGCTTGCCAAAAGGAGATCATTTTTTCACTCTAATCTTAGGATTCTTCACAAGGATGCTGCCAAGATGTCAAAGAGGTATGTTTTTCTAGTGTTTTAGTTTCAAATTTGAATTAAAATGTAGATTGAAATAGATTTTTAATTAAACTTTGTTTTAATTTCCAAGAAATCAATCTCCACCTCCAAAAATTGATAATTCACAATCACTCCCTCACGAAGACCCTCCCGAATAAGAAGAACATAAAACCCTCCCTCAGTTTGTAGGCATCCTCAAGGAACTCAAAACAATATTTTAAATCAGATTGAAAACAACAAAAGAGAGATTGAACAATTGATTGCAAGATTAAATGAACATGTTGCAACCCACCCTTATAGGAGAGGCATTGTCGAATCACTAAAGTCGATTGTATCTCATGTAGGAGCAATGAGTGAAAAAGTTAACTTTTGGTCGAATAAGAGGGAGGAATTAAAATGATTTTATGCAAGTGGACTTTCCTATGCACAAGTGAAGAAATAAAAAATTAGCAAAGCCAACTTGTGCGCCATTTTTATAGACCCAAGAACCAATGCACCTTTATCAAATGCATGAAATAGGTTCCCCATCCATTGGTGCCACCATGAATTAATTAAAAATAAGTTTTGGGAGTGGTGGTGGATGGTTTTTGACCAAACTACATGCAATAACTACGAAGTACCCCACTATTTTTTAAGGAAACTTTATTACGAGTTTGTTCTCAATAAGGTGTCAAATTATTTTGACTATTTAGACTTTCAAGGTAGAGGCGGGGGATCCACACATGATAGAATGGTTGCATGATATAATCCATAGTTGGCACTGAGACCCTTGGCCAAACCCATGGTGGAGCATGTCACCATTCCTTCCATTGTGAAGGATAGTATTGAGGTGGACACGGTGGACTTGACTAGCTCACTCAATCAAAGCATTGTATAGTATGTGAAGTCTCTAGTAGAGGTTGATGTGGGAGAGACTTCTAGTCCCAAAGTTTGAGTCCACCATTGTCACTCTTGTGATGTTGTTTCCATGTATGATGATAAGAGTTCTCAGGATGAAGCTACATAACATACATTAGCTATAGAGTAGATGGTTATAAAAAATGCCTTGTTGAATGAAGCATTCAACATTGATACTCAGGTAAAATTCAAAAAGTTCATTTAATTTTGTTTTTTAAATTATGTTTTGAAATGTAAGAATAACTAAATTAGTAGAATAAATATGATGAAAATTCAAGGTTAGAGTGTTGATGATACATGCACGGTTCCTGCATACCCCTATATGTTTACGTGGTTGAGTCAATAGGTATACAACTACTATTAAATAAATAATTATTGCATGTGAATAGTTGAACGTTATATGAATAATTATCCATCGATCTTGTTTTAAAACTATTAGATTGACAGTTTAAATTAAAAATTAAACGGCTAACTATTAGTGCACTTCATTTCACTTGCATGAGCCATCTTTTACCATTAATGGATTATCTTCTTGATCCCAAAGACCATAAAGGAGTCAATTGTGTATTTTTTTCATCATTTCTGCTAGAATTTGAAGATAAAAATGCAAGAGGGGCTTCAGGCGATTGAATTTGAAGAACCAAAAAACTTTGGTTTTCTGGGTAAGTGAATTTTATCCTCTTGTGCATATTTTTTTATAAAGGGAAAATTGAGGAAGAAGATTAGTAGTTAAAAGAGGGTTTTGATCATTAGGGTTATTGTAATTCTATATGTTGTGATTTTGAAAGAAAACCTAGAAGCCCTATTTTGAAATAAAGAAGCTTATGTGGGGTTTTCTTGCATAGTCTTAGTTGAATTTTTGTATAATCTTGATAGGGTGTTCAATAGTTTTGAACCTTGGTTCCTAAATTAAGATTGTAAAACACTAGTTTTTGATAAAATTACAAAATGAGTCAAATTGGTGAGCCTTCTAAAGCAAATCCTAAGCCTAAAAATACTAAACCCAAAATAGAGAAGCCAAAAATAGAGGTGTCTGAGGCTAAAACCAAAAAAATAGGGTGAAGAGGGATTTCACAAGATTCATGGAGGATGATTTGAAGGAGAGTTTCCCTAAAGACAATATAGTTGGGAAAAGAGCCATTGGAGAAGGGGTTTTAACTAATCATCTATAGGATTGAGCCAGGGGCATTGGAGACATTAAAGTTCCACAAAGTGGGTGGGAATTATTTTTAGATGCATACAAGCATAGATATGCCCCTTTTCCAACATGTTATTTGTGGACTTATGACCTTGGGAAACTCATTGTCCTGAATGTATTTGTGGAAGTGGATTTGATTAAGGGGATAGCCAAATTTTATGATCCTCAAGATAGGATTATCAAAAGTGTGAAAGGAACCCCCTTGCTAGATATTTCTAGGAGTCAAATTGTGCTAGTATTTAGGTTAAACCCTTCTTCTACTATTTCCATTCATTTTAATGCTTTGTATCAAGAGTATGATAGGGATAAATATGGTTACATATGACATGCACTACCAAGGCATATAAGAAGGGACTTGGGGAAGAAGGATGTATGGTTTACCCCAAAGGAGGCTAAGCCTTTTTATTGTGATAAATTTGAGGACTACTTCAAGAACACTTTCTTTGGGTTTTGTTAGGTTCTTAGGAGGAAATATGATTTGAAAATGCATGTTCCTTTAATGCTTTTAGATATGGATATTCAACACAAAAATCAAATAGGGGCTTTGACTATGTTTCTTATGTTGTTGATCAAATCCACAAGAAGTTAGTGGATCTGAAAGAGCCAAATGCTCCATTGTGATTCACACATTATTTTGTTCTTATGCACATGTTGTTATGTATTTGCCGTAAGGCTTAGAAGAATTTCATGAAACAAAGGATGACATATGAATAGGGAAATGAGTTGTTAGTACAGATTTGGACTCACATATAGGACTTAAATTTTCTTGAGTCAAATTACACTACCTTCTGTGATGGATTGAAGATGGATATCTCGGTGAATATGGGTTTGAAAAAAATGTATAGAATTTCTAGGAGCATCAGAGAAATTCTCAAGCCTTTGGAATTCAAGGAGAACACTAAATTGGACCATAATTAGGGATATTGGTACCTCCACTCCCATTATACTATGATTAGATTTTATCGAGATTTGATGCAACCTTATTGCTTTCCAATATATGTATTAGATAGATTAGATTCTATGGAAATTATGTGGTAGTTGGATGCCATAGATAAAGAGCATATCAGGGTTGCAAAGAAAGGGTCTTTTATCCTAGGTCAATTCTCTTTCTCCCATTGTAAAGTCACCTCAAAGGAGGTTCTTGATAATTTTTCAAATATGTTGGATACTTACAGAATGAAGGTGGAGAAAGTGAGAAACTGTGACCCTGAGGGTTTTGTTGATAAGGAAAGAAAGAACACAAGTATGTCTAGAATCTACCACCACCTCTTGTATACAAAAGATGTGATAATAAATTTTCCATCAAATGCCTTGAATGATGAGAGAAAGAAGTAATGGATACATATTGTTAATGTTGAAGAAAAAACAGTAAAGGTCAACCCATTGTATATCAGCCCATATGCACAAATTGAGGACCCTTTCAAAAAGGACATGGTAATGTTGGATGCTCTCAAGTAGGGAACATTTCATGACAAGGTCAAACAAGCTGAGGAGGCTGCAAGGATTTCCGAGGAGAAAGAAGCTAAAAATATGAGCCAACCAACTCAATCATTTGCTCAAGGCCCATCTGTCCAGCCCATGGAGATTGAAGAAAGACCAATTGATAGTCCTCTTGTTGATTATTTTTCCACAAAGGGATGAAATGAAATTAAGGAGAAATCTATAGAAAATTCTCTAGATGAAGAGGAAGTGTAGCAAATATTTCCATCCCATATTGTAGATGATGTCTTTGATTCTTTTGTCCCTACTAGCAGGGTTGTAGCAATAATTGGTGGTCAAAATTTTGTGGATGATGAGGACGTGAGGGTAAGGACATTTAAAGAGTTTATGGATGATGAATCCTTTATGCGGATAAATAAATTCAAGTAAATTTTCATTCAAGTGAAGAGTAACTAAACATAGGGGAGACAAGAGTAATCAAATCAGTTGGTGACATCACTAGAGATGTTGTGGTGAACAGAGCTACAAAAATAACTCCAACACAAGCAACCAAACTCACTGTACATGCTGCTATGCTAAGTGAAGATACTGTTGAATTATCACAAGAAAAGTATGATAGGTTATCAGACAAGAACAATAGGTTATTAGATGAATACAACAAGCTAAAAGCAACAAATACTTAGGAAATATTAGCTCAAAAGGCCCTACCACCTCCCACTTCTACACCTAAATTCTCTACTTAGGATAAAGAGACATTGTCTCTCAGAATTAAGAGATTAAAATAAGAATTGTAGATTGATAGAGAGAATGAAGAAAAAGATAAAGAATAAGTTGGGAGGGTTGCAAGAGGTATTATTGATGATATTTTGGGCCATAGAATCTCATGTATACTCCATAAGTTGGATAATACATGGAATTTTTATAAAAACATTCATGAAGCCTATAAGAAACACTAAAGTTCAAGAAGCTTTCCAAACTACATGGAGTAAATGGAGCAAAAGGGGAGAGGCTTTAAAAGAGATGATTACATCTATGGAGGGTGATCCAGAATCCCTAACAAATGTGCCATAGTTAATAAAAGAAATTGGGCTGCTTGGAGAAATTTATTTTTTCTAGACTAAACTTGATTTGCAATTCAAGAACAAGTTGAAGATGTTCAAGGAGATGGAAAAAATGGCATGCCCGAGATTTTGAATGAGATAGGTGAATTAAAGGAATTTGCTGCATAGAAAGATGAATTTGGGAATATTTTCCCATCTTAATTAGCTTTTATTTCTAGGGAAAGAAAAGTAGAAAACACCCAGCTAAATAATTCCCTTGATGAATTATTTAAAATGGAAATAAATTTGGATGTTTTTGTGAAAGAAGTGAGAACCATCATAGATGCAATATATAATGCAAATAATACCAAGGTGTGGAAATTATTTGAGGTTCAATGGCTAAGTGGGGAGGAGTACAATACATGGCTTGAAAAGTTCATAGATTAAGCCTTTAATATGAAAGTGTTTTAAAAATTATCTCCTCCTCAATTCAAAAGTTGTTGATGTAGGTTGCTGACATGGAGGGTGTGGCTTGTCCTTTTTTCTCTTTTTATGCTATATGTCTTGAAATTTTTGAAAGAACGTGATGCTGAAGCAAACGATATATTTGGTTTGTTGTACAATCATCTTCTTCAACATGGTACCTTTTGGAAGGCAGGAGTACCTTCTTCAATGTGGCGAATATTCAGTTTTGAATGTGTAATTGTCTCCCTCAACGTGCACTTTCCTAGGTACATGTAGAACTTTGTTCAATGGTTTGATGGTGATTGTTGTCTTTCTCGAGATATTCCCTCATGGGTCCAATTTTTTATCCTTTTTGTAATATAACTGATTGTCAAATGCAAATGTGACATGTGTAAGTTTTCTCCCTTTTTCTATAAAATGGGATTCAAGGACATTTACATAGGTTGTTGATTGATCTCTTAGAGAAATTTTGTAATAAAAAGTACACAAATAGCTTGGGACCCATCTCAACTCACCATTATCAAACAAGTATATGGCGACCACTAGCTTTTCATCTTACTCTAATCTGATTCACATGCAATCCACCTTTTTTTAATGTTTATGCTCCCAACTCCTTAGATCCTAGACCTACTTCTCAATTTTGTTTCTTTGGCCAGTATTATCATTCAAATTTCTATTTCATAGAATAAAAACATCATTCTTGATTTGGGAAACAATTATTGGCAATGGCCTATTCCATTCAAATACAATGTTTCTTGGAATTCATAAGATGTTTTCAACCTTTTGGTGGAGAAGAGTTGGTACTCTTGGTGTCCTCCTTCTAACCCACAACAAATGTAATATTCTATTTTTAAAAAAGTTATAATAATCTGTAGAACTAAATATAAATATAAAATCCTTATTTTGACTTGATGGGATTGATCCAAAACTTATACTCAATAGTTTATTATGTAAATTAGATTTAATGCTCAGAAGATAGTTTAGAATGATTAAATTAATTCCTTAGGAGGGGATATTTATCCCAATTCTATAGTGATTTATTTCTAAGTGAAACATTAATCTTCCTCCTTGAGTTAATTCTAATGGAGATCATTAACAATTTGAATTGAAGTCTATTCCCTTAGTATAGGATTTCCAACCTAGTGGAAAAGATAGGGACTCATATTTATTTGGGTTTTTTTCAAAGTGGAGGCATTACAATCATCATAAACTCAAAATCCATTCTGTCGAACATGTAATTAGGACCTAGTTAAATGAACATCTTCCTATGTTGATTCCATGTTGCTTCCTCATGATTTGGAGATAATTGAATCTACTTTTGAAGATCCATGTTGTAGTTTTTGAAACAAAAACAATAAACTAAAAATTGTAATAGAAAACACATAATTATTTTAGCACACACCAATATTCTTTTCATTCATCCTCAGATAAAATAAATTACATAACAATACATCTCAATACATAGGTCTTTCTTAGACTGGGTAAATAAATAGCAATATGATCTCTTTATAGAGATAGCAATCCCCTAAAAATATAGTAAAGATAAACTTGCTTTCCATGCAAAGCTTTTAAAGCTACTAACACACTAAAATACATAGAATTAGTACCTATTAAAAGTTGTCAAAGTACTAAAAAAATAATTTAAATTTTCTACTTAAAAAACAATCCAACTACATTGGCATCACATCTTATTTTCAATTCCACACTTGCATTATTCTCCAACATATTGCCCTTGTTGCTAAATGAACTCACAAACTGAATCTTTGCAACTCACTATACAATATCACCATCACTATTATTCCTAATATGTTAGACCCACTTAGTACCCATTTAATTATTTCTCTCCTTGAGAGAACACAAGGTTTCTCTTCCTTTCTTTAACATAGAGAAGACTCATATTGTTTCAAATTACATGACACCTTTCAATGTGCAAATCATAACAAGAAATCATTAGCCACTTGACTCAAACTTTCAAACCTTGTTTGGCCACTATTTTTTACATGTGAACATTTAGGCTTATACAACCTTCTAAACATATTTGTAACCTTTTTCAATTGGATCCATCAATCCATTCATAATTAATCTAAAAAAAACCCAATTCTAAAAAATAATAAATACATAAAAAATAATAATGTTATATAAATTATTTTTAAATTATATAATAAATTTAAGTGTAAATATAATTCTTAAAATTACATTGTTTTTTTAAAGATAGATATGGTAAAAACCTTGTTTTTTATATTATTATTTTTTGTATTTAATTTTGTAATTTTAAATTGATATTAGATGTGCACTTATTATGAAAAGCCTTAAATTTATAATATTTGTTTACAAATGTATTAATTTTCAATAAAATAGAATAGTAACGATTTTTCATTTCCCATGTGTTTTCAATTTTTTTTAAAAATAAAAAATATTTTTAATGTTTTAAAATATTAATTTACAAACATATTTTTAGGTGTAATATTTTATTTTTATTTAATTTTCAATAGATTCATTTATTTAAGAATTTTAAAAAGAACAATAGTTTTTATTCTTTATAATTTTATTTTTATTTTAATATTAAAAAACATTTTACAATGAATCAAAGAATATATTTTTTTAAAAGATTTTTATTTATTTTTAATATAAAAATTTACTTTTATAGGCAATAGTAAATTTAAGAAAAATCTTCTAAATTTTAGAAACTTCTTTTTATGTGTAGTAATTCAACAATGTTTTTTTGTTTTGTTTAAATTTTTTAATTATATACTAATATAGAAAGTTAGTTTTAAATGCAATAGTAAATTTAAGAATAATCTTTTAAATCTTAGAAGTTCTTTTTATGTGTAGTAACATATATATATATATATTTAAAGTGGTTAAGCCATTGAAATATTTTATTATTTTATAAAAGAGTTCATACAATAATAACAGATTAATTAATTATTATTGTTTTTTGAAAAAAATAACCTAAATAAATTTATATAGATATCTTGTTTTAAAAAGATATTTTAATTTTAAGTATATCAATTTAGAAACTTGATTATATGAAATAATAAATTTAGAATATTCCTTTTACACTTAATTTTCTAAATTTTAAAAACTTCTTTTATGTCTAATAATTTAACATATATTTTTTTATACTTTATTTTTTTAAACATATTTGTTTTGTATTTTATATTAAATTTAAAATGAACTTATTTATATTTAATAAAACAGTTGAGTCTGCTATCTCTTCACAGATCCAAGAAAAATCTCTAATCCATAAAAAAATGACTGGAAGCCATTTTATGTACATATGAGCAGTGCACATCTCAGAATACCAATATTGCTTCTAACCATTGCCATCTCAGAATGCACAAAAGTAAAACATCATACCATGCATATATATGATCCAGGGGTTTGTACGTAAAAACCTGGCTTTAGATAAAACTTACTGAGACCCTTCCATCTCAATTTGTACAACAAATCTCTTCCAAAAGGCATACTTGGGGAAGGTAGATCAACTGCAAATGCTTCCTCTAGATCTTATATTTTTATACAGGCTACAACCTAAAACAGTTATGGTTCTCCCAACACAAAAATGGATCCAACAAAACCATTGAACCAATAAGTCTCACAAGATTACTTTATTATAGGCTACCTTCAACATTGTGTATCGAATAACAATTGGAGCTAAAGAAGAGCACTTGAAAAACAAACAGGAAATTAAGAGAATATTGATAGTTGGACTTTACCAATACCAAGCAGACTAAGACTTCGTGCTATAGGAAGTGAATCTGTAGAGGAGAGTGGGATTGGTTGTCATTAATTTCATTATCTTTCATAAGCACTCCTAAACTTGGTGACACCCACTCATCAGGGATAATCTAGCACTCTTCTCTTCATAAAGCCTGTGACATTATACTGGACCTGAACTTGCATTTCTGCACAGTCCACATTTTATCCAGCTGATGGTGAGTGCCTCCATCTATTTATGAATATCTTCATGCATTGTGAATTTTCTACTTGAATATCTTCATGCATGGGGAGATGATGCTTATGAGTTAAAAGTTGAGACTTCTAGAACAAGTTCCTCAAGAATATCCATACAAAGATGAGTAATAAACAGCTAGTTGGTCTCTCCATAACAGTTAGAAATTTATGTTTTTGAAGCCATTTCTGTCCTGACTAATCAGAGACTATGCTTCAGTATATTATTGTCAGAGCATATTTGTGTGTTATTTTATGAACCATGCCCTCCATTATTGCTAAAGCAGTATTTTTAAAAAAAAAAAAACATAAATATTAAAGATCACATTTCCTGAACCCAAATACAAAGAAAACATTGTCACACTTAAGCATTTTTGTTTTTTACATTGAAACATATTGGTTGAGAAAGAAGTACGGCTAATATATTTTGCTTTCTGGCATCACAATTGCTCTTACCCTGTGTGACCATGAGTGGTGTTTCTTACATTTGCTTTTAAAGTTAAAACTACTATCAGAAACTAATTAAGTAGACTTTTTAACTCTGAAAGTAAAAACATGCACATTTGATTTATGCACATAATGAGCCTTTATGCATGAGTTAGATCTCATTTTAACTCATGCTCCTTTTCAATATCCTTGTATATTACATAGAAATGCCATGTGATCTTTCGTAAATGAAAGCATCCATGGATCTCATGATAAATTAGGTGTCAACTCTAATTTTTTTTGGCTTTTCCTCCCTTCATAGATAAAAGACAAGATATCTTTTCAATACTTAAATTACTAATACATTACTCTGATAAACATTTCTCTTAAAATTCACAAATTCCAACCATTTGATTTGCAACTATATGTTCCCAGTCCCACTTGTGATTCATCTTAATCACTTAAGATGGAAGGTGAAGATGAATAATATCAGTTGAGAAGCGTAAGTGTTGGAAAAACTAAATCAAAGATCAAAAATATTAGTTGAGAAGCAAGTTTATTGTAAGACCAGCATTAATTATCTCAAGCTTTCAGTGAAGCACTGCAAGCAAGAAGCAGTTGACATATACGTGTGTTTCCCTTCTGAGAAGCCCTATGGAGAGCAATTATGCCTTTCTCATATGTGGAATTGACATAAAAATACTTAAAAAAACCCACCACAAAAAGTCCAGTGCACAATCACATTTAGAAAGAAATGTGGAACAATTTCCCAAAAAAGGAAATCAATTGTGAAGAAACTAACAATTGGGATCTTTCTCACCAAGGACTATACACAAATAGTCAATCGAGATCAAATTGCAGTGAACTCCCAAAATTAATATCGTCTGCCTATATAATTAGTTTGATCTTCAGATTCAATGAGATTCAATATATAGATTATTTTGAAAACTCAACTGTGAGAGAAAAATGTACAAAAATTTGATAACATGCCAATACAATTTTAAATGATGAGATCAACATTATTGTTTCTCAATATTTTTAACATTAATATTTAATCACATTTAATTTAAAAAAAATATAGAAAATTGATAACAAGTGAGTGCAATGAGCTAATATTTATCCATCTATAATAACAGAGAAGTCTAAAAGGACACTTTTCTCAGTTATTATATTGTTCATAGAATATCATTAATTTTGTTTTAAAGCTGGTTCAACCTTAATTCAATATGCTCGTCGGGTCAACATTCTATTACAAGAATACCACGTAAATGAACATTTGATCCTTTGGAACAGTAATTACATTTCTCTTAAATGATAGAAATTAGAAAAGCGCAGCAATATTACGATTCTCATCATAATGCTATCAGAATCCTTAGAATGACATAAGAAACAAACATCAAAATTATAATTTTGTAGCACTATATTAAAAAGAAATGTGAAGCATTTTCTCAAAAAAGGAAATCAATTGTGAAGAAACTAAAACTTGAGATCTCTCACCAAGAATTATACACAAATAGACAATCAATTTAACATAAAATAACAAAAAGATCAAATTGTATTCAACTCCCAAAATTAATATCACATGCCAGTGATGCATAAACAATCTATATACAAATCTGAAAGACGTCATTTGTAAGGGTAATGTGGTTGTTGGGCTTCCCTGGACAATACATCATTTGTGAATAACAATATTGGAAATTGATCTCTCTAATGCAAACACCTATTCATCTCTCAAACCAGTAAAGTGGAAGTGTATATTCGAATATTGAGAGATGCGGCTCTCTAACTCTTCTAGAGTCGTTTTTTTCATGTCATTCTCTAACTGCTCTATTCGATGAGCTGCAAAAAATCCCTTGATAAACTCTTTGCAAGCTTCATGTCCCTGATAACTCGTTTTATCTTGTCCCATTTGCTTTACAGTTGTGGTTTTATCAAACTGCAAAATATAGGCGTACTTGCAACCTTCATACAATCTTTCACCCATTGTATCAATTATATAGGATACTTCATTTTCAACCTTTAGAACGAAAAAGTGGTCATTCCAGGCTACAATATAAATTCTTGGTCTTTCTTCACTGATAATCTTCTCCCACTTTTTGTCAAAATCATAATCTTCACAAGTATCCAGGTTTGCAACTTTAAAGACACAAAAATGGGTTTTGTCTTGTACTTGAGAAAGGTTACATACCTGTGACTTTATCACAGCATCCACATCGAAGTGACCATTTCCAAATTGCCCTCTTAAATATCCCTTGTCAAAAAGTGTCTTCCACTTTTTGGATCCTATTTTTATCAATTTCTCGAAGGCAGTTTTACATGGCGCTTTCTTTCTTTGGTTCATGTGCAACCACTCAGCAATTTCAGCTGCGATCACAGAACAAGCAGCATACCCTCCAGACTTTTGACTTGTTTGATCAAAAGAAGCATAGAAGACTTGGGTAGACAGCTCCATTCGTCCATCTATACTTGTGAGATTTATCTTTTCCCACTTGGCATGTTTTTTCTTTTTCATCATGGGAACATGGTCCTCCTCTTCCTCATCCTTGACATGTGATCTCTTCCTCTTGGGAGGCTCCAACCTTTTGGAAATCTCCTGAATCTCCTCAATGCTATCTGACTGCTGCATCATCTTACCAAATTTCATTTGAGTCTTCCCTTGAAATGAGTCAATGCTATTTGACTCATGAATTGGCTTATCCAAATCCTCAGCCCTCTTTTGCAGCTCACCCACCATTCTAATCAATTCTTTCTTCTTTTCTCTCTCCATATTAAATGCCTCCTCCATCTTGGCATACTTGTTCTTCCATTCATTCTCCATCTTGGCATACTTGCTCTTCCATTCATTCTCCATCTTGGCATACTTGCTCTTCCATTTCTGCAACTCCTTCTCCATCTTCTCAATTTTCTTCCAGAAACAAAAATAAAACTTACCACTTCTGATTTGCCAGGACATGAAAGATATATATAGATTTTTTTGCCTTCTTCCATTGATTATCAACTGTCAGAGACATCAACTTCCTCAATTCAACTGTCAGAAACACTCATTCACCTATTAAATTTGTGTGGTGTGGCACTGATGGATGGACTGGCATTCAAATTCAGAAACACACAACTTAAATAGTATTTTTATTTTTATAAAAATCTCCATAACTCCAAGTTTCTTGAGATGGTCTATATTAGAATAATATAAAATATGTGATATTTATGTTAGTCATTATTTCATTTTTATGTGATAATCAATTCAATTGGAAGAATATAAGAGAAGACAAATAAAGTATTTTTACCATTCAACCAATTTGTTTCTATTTGCAAAAAATTGGGAATTTTACAAATTTTATAGAATTAAATTTGTTAAATATAAAATGAATATTAGAAAGTTTAGAATTACATTTTAATAAATGTTTCCAATTGTTAAAAATTACTGGAAGAATGAAGAATATAAGAGAAGATAAATAAAGTATTTTTACCATTCTAGTATTTTGTTTCTATTTGTTAAAGATTAGGAATTTTAGAAAGTTTAGAATTATATTTTAATAAATGTTTCTAATTGTTAAAGATTATTGGAAGAATGCAAGAAAAGATAAATAAAGTATTTTTACCATTCAAGTATTTTGTTTCTATTTGCTAAAGATTCAAAATTTTAGAAAGCTTTTCAAGTTTGTTGAATATAAAATGAATATTAAAAAGTTTAGAATTATATTTTAATAAATATTTCTAATTGTTAAAGATTAGGACTTTTAAAAAGTTTATCAAAATTAGAATATAGTAATTTATCTATCTTATTCAATAATATATATTAAAAATGTCCAAATATGTAGACATTATTCTAATAAATACTAATATATAATTATAAATATTATTTTTAATATATAATATTATTATTATTTTTATCTATTTATCATTATATTATTATATTTTTATTAATATGAGTGGTACATTATTATAACTATATTATACTATTATTTTATTACTATCATCATATAATGATTACTATATTATATTATATTATTACATTAGTTTTATTATTATATGATATTATATTATTATCAATAAATTATTATTAATATTAGTATTATCTTATTCTTATTAGCATATTATTATTGTAAGAATTCTTATTATAATATGAAGAAATAATAAATTATTATATTATATTATGATTATTTAATTATTAATGTTATTATATCATAAACTTCATATCCTTTTATAAAATTTATTTTTTAATTATTTTTTATTATAGCATAATAGTATTACTCTATAACTATACTGATAGGATTATCTTAGTATGTATTTATTATATTAATATTATTATAATTGTATTAATAATATTACATATTAGAATTTATTATTATTATATTATGATATTATTGTTATTATATAATATTGTTAAATATTATTATATTTTTTTATTGTATTAATGTTATTATATTATTTTAGGTTGATTTTAGGGTTAAAATTGATGATAGGATTAATTTTGTAGTTGTAAGATAAAAGCTGGGTTAGGATTATGATTGTGTCCATACATTAGGATTAGTATAAGGTTTTTTCAGATGTGGCTCAATAAATATATTTAATTTAAAATAATAATACTATACTATAATATAATAATTACTCTAATTAAACCCTCATAGTAAATATGAACATTAAACCTTATTTTATTTTATTTGTAATATGCAACCAAGGCTGCAAGGATTTTTATTAAATCATAAAAAATTAGGTACAATAGGCCAACCAAGCCAAGAAAGAAGAAGGAAGAAGAGACAGGGAGAACCAAGAAAAACACACATATCCCTGCAAGAGACAAAAGAAAAACTAATTATAGAACACACAAGCAATAACCCATGCCCAAGAAAAACTAGGCTTTTTTCCTATGTCGTGAAAGAAGAGCCTGCATAGTCCATTGAGAGTGCACGTCCATGGCATCCATTCCTTCAATGCAATTTTTTTTTGCATCCGGTTTCTGCCCTTTCTCTTTCACTGTCACACAATCTGGTTTTCTTTTGTTGTAGTCCCTTGAGCAATCCTAAGACTCCATGAGGGATCCAAAACAAAGTCAAGTTCGAAGCTATCAAAATTATCTTCTATATCCTCCATAAAGGGATATGTGCCTTTTGAGTCAGAACCATCCTCCTCTGAAACAAGTAGTGGAACATCATCATTATTGATGTCTAGATCAACATTATTGATGATCAGAGCAACATGAAGCATAGAATTAGACCCAACGACAGAGTTAGAGGACATGAATTTCCCATGATTCCACTAGACAAAATCAACATTATGGATTTCAAAAAAATTCACCCATTTTTTGAGACTTATGTATCGTGTGTTAGATAAACACTTAGCAATGCAGGCCTCAACTTTATGCCCCAAATTGTTGTAGCGAAAACACCTGAAAGGGAGCCCCTCAAAATTTAGGAACTACATCCAAATGCCCATAGATGAATGAATATGAACGAAAGGAGGAAGAGTTTTGGAGATGTCCACCACAACCCAGACCTAGATGCACCTTAATGAGGGGATAGCCTCCTCCACATCCAATCTAATGAACTCTCCCACTTGATTGATCAAATTTTTAATGAGATCAAGAGATCGTAAAATCAAAGGCAAGTTGTAGAGCCTAATCCACATAGGGATTTTTGTGATCTTGGTAGAGGCAGGGTCAAGAAAAGGGGTCCATGGGGATAGAAAAATGTGTTGAAATTTATTATTTTCCCATGAGCCTCTTGATGTTGTTTCACCTACTTGTTAGGAGTTTTTTCTCTTTGCTTGTTTTGGGATCTTCATCCCTGCAGCTCCTGACTGCTCAGAATTGAATGAGGCAGCTGATTTTGAATTTGGCATTAATGCTGGTAGGTAATTTCAAATTTTAGAGGGAATGTTTGTGAAAGACAAAAGGAATGAAGGCAATTTATTCTGTCAGTTAGAGAAGTCGGTTTTTGCAGAAGCAAGTGATTTGTAGCAAGAAGAAAAGTTGCAGCAGGAACAAAGAATGTTCTTAGAAATTTTTTCCTAGTGTTTGCAGTGAGCAGAAATCACTCCTGATCACCCAGTGATTGCCAGGAACAACAGATAGTTCTGGTCAAGTTTTTGATAGTGAGTTCTAAACAACTCCTGATTGTTTAAGATCTGGTTGAGTAGTTGATCGCTCCCAGAAAGATTGTAATAGGTAGTTGTTTAGTTTCTTTGAAGTTTCATGTTTCATGTATTGTTCATTTCCAGTCAGCATTTTGAATAGAAGAAGGAAAATATTGCATGCCTAGTTTTCTGTTTGTCTCCATTTGAGTTTTAGTTTGTTATTCCGTATTTGAGTTTGGGTATTTCCAGTTTGGCTAGAAATCAAAGTGGTAACTTTGTGTCTTGTGTCATTTATTTTGGATTTAAAAATCTTGATATGGTATCAGAGCCATGAGCCCCATTTCCTTGTGAGTTTGGGCATTTTTTTTCTGGGTGTTGAGTATTTTGTTGTAGGAGACATGGCTGGAGATGAAGCAAAGAGTTGGCAACAACCACCATCCTTTAATGGACAAAACTATGATGTTTGGGCCAAGAATATGAAGACCATCATGGTGGCCAATGATTTATGGGATTTTCTCATAAATGGGTTCATGGATATCACTAACCCAATTGCATTTGCAGCTCTCACAAACAACCAGAAGACCCAGTTGAATGAGCAGAGAAAGAAGGATGCAAAATCTTTGAGTTTGATTGAAGCAGCCTTGACAGAGGCCATTTTTCCAAGAATAGTAGCAGCTGAGTATGCAAAAGAAGCTTGGGAAATCCTTCAGACTGGTTACAAAGGGACTGATAAAGTCAAAGGTGTGAAGCTCCAGTTACTTCGAAGAGAGTTCAAAGTTATTGAAATGAAGGAAAGTGATTTTGTTGCAAACTTTTAAACAAGTTTGTCGGGTTTGTTAAACCAGCTGAGAACAAATGGAGATGTGATAAAGGAGTAGAAGATTATTGAAAAACTCCTTAGACATGTCTACCCACGAGCTATAATCCACTTGTCATTGCTATTGAAGCGGTGAAGGACCTTTCTACTTTGACAGTGGATGAATTAATGGGTTCTCTCCATACCCATGAGCAGCGCTTAAAAAGGTCTGCTACTTCTTCCCAAGAGCAAGCTTTCAAAGCTCAGTCAAATGCAAGAGGCAGGGGGAGAAGTAGATATGGCTCTCGAAGAGGTAGAGGCAGATCTGGTAAAGGAAATGCTGGAGGAGAAAGATCAAGACGAGAAAGCAGCCAAGAAGGAGCGAGCAACTCTCAAAACAACTCCCGAAGAGGCATGAAGAACAACAATTCGAATGGGAGAAGTGACAAGAGCAATGTGGAGTTCTATTACTATCACAAGTTTGGACATTATGCTAGTGAGTGTTGGAAAAAGCAAGGTAATCAACAAAAACAAAATGCTAATGTGGTTGATTCAAATGTGGCTGAAGGCAATCAATCCACAACCTTCATCATGTGCAACATTGGTGAAGAAGGGAGCCCCGAAGTCTGGTATTTGGACAACAGTTGTAGCAACCACATGAGTGGTAATGAAAGTTTATTTTCTTTCATTGACAAAAATGTGAAGTCTGAAATTAGAATGGGGAACAATGGAGTAGTTCCAGTGAAAGGAAAAAGATCTATCATGATACACACCAAGCAAGGTGAGAAGAAGGAGGTTCAAAATGAGTTCTTTGCACTAGGATTAAAGCATAACCTCATGAGTGTTGGACAATTGATCCAAAATGGATACAAAGTGCTAATGGAGAAGGGCCAATGCATCATCTATGACAAGAATGAGAGGACAAAGGTGTTTGCAGCAGTTACAATGACAAAGAACCAAATGTTTCCGTTGAAGATTGAGACATGCTTCTCATCTTAGTCCATTGCAGCACCTCTCATGGATGGAAAATGTACAATAGTAAAACATGCAGCCCTTAAGAGCACCATTGAAGACCCGTCCGAGCTATGGAATCTTAGGTATGGAGACTTAGGCTTTGTTGGTCTGAGTATTTTGTCCAAGAATAGAATGGTTGATGGTTTGCCAAGTATAGTAGAGCCTAATGTTAGATGTAAGGCTTGCATTTTGGGCAAGCAACATGGGCAACCCTTTCAATCGGGAAACTCTACAAGGGCAAGAGAACTGTTGGAATTGGTGCACATGGATTTGGTAGGCCCTATGCAAATAACAT
Source organism: Sequoiadendron giganteum (assembly GCA_007115665.2). Classification (NCBI taxonomy): domain Eukaryota; kingdom Viridiplantae; phylum Streptophyta; class Pinopsida; order Cupressales; family Cupressaceae; genus Sequoiadendron; species Sequoiadendron giganteum. Next base: position 1,519,912 of record CM021100.1, on the reverse strand, counting down.
CCATTGGTAACAACAGATTTTTTATGACCTTCATTGATGATTTCAGTCGAAGAACATGGGTTTATTTTTTGCGTCATAAGTCTGATGCATTTCATAATTTTTAATTGTTTAAGGCCCACACTAAAAAGGAGAGTGGACATTTCATTAAGGTCCCAAGGTCAGATAGAGGAGGAGAGTATACTTCCAATCAATTTGTGAATTTTTGTAGGAAAAATGGCATCAAGAAGGAGCTTATAACCAGTTATACTCCGCAGGAAAATGGAGTGGCTGGAAGGAAAATTAGGACCATCGTGGAGATGGTAAGGAGCATGATGAAAGAAAAGGGACTCCCAACTGAATATTGGGGAGAGGTTGTAACAAGAACTGTTTATTTGATTAATAGAAGTCCAAAAAAGGCGGTCCATGACAAGATACCTCAAGAGGCATGGACAAACGTAGATGGATGGTTGAGTGCTTAAGAGTGTTTGGTTGTGTGGCTTATGCACACGTGCCTAAGGAAAAGAGGCAAAAATTGGATGACAAGGGAGAGAAGTATATCTTAACGGGTTACTGTTTAGAATCAAAAGCCTACAGGATGTATAACCTAGTCAGCATGAAAATTGTTATCAGCAGAGATGTGGACCTTCTAGAAGATCAGTCATGGGATGGAGAAATCGCTCCCGATCGCTTCAAAGTGCTCCCGATCATTCCTGACGTTAAAGAAAAGGAACAAAAAGTACAAAATGAAGATTTAGTGGAGCCAATAGTTGCTCCTGACAGCTCTATATGAGCTCCTAAAATTTTTAGAAATCCCTCTCGATTGGTAATAATCGTTCCTAATCCAAACAGACAAAAAGGCAAGCAGCCACAGACAGCTAGAGAATGGGTAGCAGAAATAGCTCTTGATCACTCCGAACCTAGCCTATTTAGCAGAATAGAAGAAACAGTGAGAGTTCGGAGCCTACTCTCACCTCCCTAATGCCAGGAAAGACCAAGAGTCTAAGGGAGATCTACCAAGATGAAAGGTATGATGAAGAATTTGATGAGAACATGAATTTTGCATTGTTTTCTCATAGTGATTTGATTTATTTTGAAGAAGATGTGAAAAAGGATAAATGGTGTGAGGCCATGGATGAGGAGATAGATGCAATAGAAAGGAACAACACATGGGAGTTAACTGATTTTCCTCCAAACAAGCAAGTAATTGGAGTAAAATGGGTCTATAAGACCAAGAGCAATGCCGAAGGAAGAATAGATCGACACAAGGCACAATTAGTGGTCAAGGGGTACAAACAACAGTTTGGGAGAGACTATGATGAAACATATGCCCCTATTGCAAGGATGGAAACCATTTGAGTAGTCATAGCAATTGCAGCCCAACACAAATGGAAGGTATTTCAAATGGACGTGAAGTCCACCTTCTTAAATGGAGTGTTGAAAGAGGAATTTTATGTGGAGCAACCATTTGGATATGAAGTTCTAGGTGAAGAACACAAGGTGTATAGGCTTAAGAAGGCTCTTTAAGGGCTAAAGCAAGCTCCACGGGCATGGTATAGTAGGATTGACTCATATTTGATGAGCAATGACTTTAGCAAAAGCAATGGTGAGCGCACTCTTTACATCAAGGCAACAAATGGTAATGTTTTGATTGTTGTTTTGCATGTAAATGATCTAGTTTTTACTAGGGATGATGATTTCCTCATTGTTGATTTTAAAGAGGCCATGAAAAGAGAATTTGAAATGACAAATTTAGGTCTCTTGAGTTATTTTCTAGGCATAGAAGTAAAACAAATGCACGATTGTATTTTTATCTCTCAAGAAAATATGCAAAAGAGATCTTGAAGAGGTTTAGGATGCTGCTATGCTAAGTGAAGATACTATTGAATTGTCACAAGAATAGTATGATAGGTTATCAGACAAGAACAATAGGTTATTAGATGAATACAACAAGCTAAAAGAAACAAATACTCAAGAAATATTAGCTCGAAAGGCCCTACCACCTCCCACTTCTACACCTAAATTCTCTACTTAGGATAAAGAGACATTGTCTCTCAGAATTAAGAGATTAAAATAAGAATTGTAGATGGATAGAGAGAATGAAGAAAAAGATAAAGAAGAAGTTGGGATGGTTGTAAGAGATATTATTGATGATATTTTGGGCCATAGAATCTCATGTATAGTCCATAAGTTGGATAATGCATGGAATTTTAATAAAAACATTCATGAAGCCTATAAGAAACACTAAAGTTCAAGAAGCTTTCCAAAATACATGGAGTAAATGGAGCACAAGGGGAGAGGCTCTGAAAGAGATAATTACATCTATGGAGGATGATCCAGAAGCCCTAACAAATGTGCCATAGTAAATAAAAGCAATTGGGCTACTTGGAGAAATTTATGTTTTCTAGACTAAACTTGATTTGCAATTCAAGAACAAGTTGAAGATGTTCAAGGAGATGGAAAAAATGGTATGCCTGGGATTTTGAATGAGGCAGGTGAATTAAAGGAATTTTCTGCATGGAAAGATGATTTTGTGAATATTGTCCCATCTCTATTAGCTTTTATTTATAAGGAAGGAAAAGTATAATACACCCAGCTAGATAATTCCCTTGATGAATTATTTAAAATAGAAATAAATTTGGATGTTTTTGTGAAAGAAGTTAGAACCATCATAGATTCAATATATAATGCAAATAATACCAAGGTGTGGAAATTATTGGATGTTCAATGGGCAAGTGAGGAGGAGTACAATACATGGCTTGAAAAGTTCATAGATTAAGCCTTTAATATGAAAGTGTTTTAAAAATTATCTCCTCCTCACTTCAAAAGTTGTTGATGTAGGTTGATGACATGGAGGGTGTGGCTTGTCCTTTTTTCCCTTTTTATGCTTTATGTCTTGAAATTTTTGAAAGCACTTGATGATGAAGCAGATGATATATTTGGTTTGTTGTACAATCATCTGCTTCAGCATGGTACCTTTTGGAAGGTAGGAGTAACTTCTTCAATGTAGCGGATATTCAGTTTTGAATGTATAATTGTCTCCCTCAACATGAACTTTCCTAGGTACATGTAGATCTTTGTTTAATGGTTTGATGGTGATTGTTGTCTCTCTCGAGATATTACCTCATGGGTCCAATTTTTAATCCTTTTTGTAACATAACTGATTGCCAAATGCAAATGTGACATTTGTAAGTTTTCTCCCTTTTTCTATAAAATGGGATTCAGGCCATTTACATAGGTTTTTGATTGATCTCTTAGAAAAAAATTGTAATAAAAAGCACACAAAATATCTTGGGACCCATCTCAACTCACCATTATCAAACAAGTATATGGTGACCACTAGCTTTTCATCTTACTCTAATATGATTCACATGCAATTCACCTTTTTTTAATGTTTATGCTCCCAACTCCTCAGATCCTAGACCTACTTCTCAATTTTGTTTCTTTGGCCACTATTATCATTCAAATTTCTATTTCATAGAATAAAAACATCATTCTTCATTTAGAAAACAATTATTGGCAATGGCCTATTCCATTCAAATACAATGTTTCTTGGAATTCATAAGATGTTTTCAACCTTTTGGTGGAGAATAGTTGGTACTCTTGGAGTCCTCCTTCTAACCCACAACAAATGTAATATCCCATTTTAAAAATAGTTATAATAATATGTAGAATTAAGTATAAATTAAAATCCTTATTTTGACTTGATGAGTTTGATCCAAAACTTATCGTCAATAGTTTATTATGTAAATTAGATTTAATGCTCAGAAGATAGTTTAGAATGACTAAATTAATTCCTTAGGAGGGGCTATTTATCCCAATTCTATAGTGATTTATTTCTAAGTGAAATATTAATCTTACTCCTTGAGTTAATCCTAATAGAGATCATTAACAATTTGAATTGAAGTCTATTCCCTTAGTATAGGATTTCCAACCCAGTGGAAAAGATATGCACTCAAATTTATTTGGGTTTTTTTCAAAGTGGAGGCATTACAATGATCATAAACTCAAAATCCATTGTGTCGAACATGTAATTAGGGCCTAGTTAAATGAACATTTGCCTATGTTGATTCCATGTTGCTTCCTCATGATTTGGAGATAATTGAATCTACTTTTGATAGTTTTTGAAACAAAAACAATAAACTAAAAAATGCAATAGGAAACACATAATTATTTTAAGACACACCAATATTCTTTTCATTCATCTTCAGATAAAATAAATTACATATCAATAATAGGTTTTTCTTAGACTAGCTAAATAAATAGCAATATGATCTCTCTATAGAGATAGCAATCCCCTAAAAATATAGTTAAGATAAACTTGCTTTCCATGGAAAGATTTTAAAGCTACTAAAATACATAGAATTAGTACCTATTAAAAGTTGTCAAAGTACTAAAAAAATAATTTAAATTTTCTACTTAAAAAACACTCCAACTACATTGGCATCATATCTTATCTTCAATTCCACACTTGCATTATTCTCCAGCATATCCCCCTTGTTGCTAAATGAACTCACAAGTTGAATCTTTGCAACTCACTATACAATATCACCATCACTATTATTCCTAATCTGTTAGATCCACTTAGTACCTATTTACTTATTTCTCTCCTTGAGAAAACACAGGGTTTCTCTTCCTTTCTTTAATGTAGAGAAGACTCATATTCTTTCAAATTACATGACACCTTTGAATGTGCAAATCATAACTAGAAATCATTAGCCACTTGACTCAAACTTTCAAACCTTTTTTTACCACTATTTTTTTACATGTGAACATTTAGGCTTATACAATCTTCTAAACATATTTGTAACCTTTTTTCAATTGGATCCATCAATCCATTCATAATTAATCTAAAAAAAAACCCAATTCTAAAAAATAATAAGTACATAAAATTTAATAATGTTATATAAATTATTTTTAAATTATAATAAATTTAAGTTTAAATATAATTCTTAAAATTACATTGGTTTTTTAAAGATAGATAAAGTAAAAACCTTGTTTCTTATATTATTATTTTTTGTATTTAATTTTGTAATTTTAAATTGATATTAGATGTGTACTTATTATGAAAAGTCTTAAATGTATAATATTTGTTTACAAATATATTACTTTTAAATAAAATAGAATAGTAATGATTTTTCATTTCCCTATGTTTTCAATTTTTTTAAAATATTAAATAGTTTTTATGTTTTACAATATTAATTTACAAACATATTTTTATGTGTAATATGTTATTTTTATTTAATTTTCAATTTTCCTAATTTTCAATACATTCATTTATTTAAGAATTTTAAAAAGAACAATAGTTTTTATTTTTTATAATTTTATTTTTATTTTAATATTAAAAAATATTTTACAACGAATGAAAGAATATATTTTTTTAGAAGATTTTTATTTATTTTTAATATAAAAATTTACTTTTATAGACAATAGTAAATTTAAGAAACTTCTTTTTATATGTAGTAATTCAACAATGCTTTTTTTTTTGGTTTAAGATTTTTAATTATATACTAATATAGAAAGTTAGTTTTAAATGCAATAATAAATTTAAGAATAATCTTTTAAATCTTAGAAGTTCTTTTTATGTGTAGTAATAGATAATTTTAATATCTTATGTTTATTATAAATAGTTATTATTGTTTTTTGAAAAAAATTACCTTAATAAATTTATATAGATATCTTGTTTTAAAAATATATTTTAATTTTATCAATTTGGAAACTTAATTATATGAAATAATAAATTTAGAATATTTCTTGTACACTTAATTTTCTAAATTTTAAAAACTTCTTTTATGTCTAATAATTTAACATATATTTTTTTATACTTTATTTTTTTGAACATATTTGTTTTATATTTTATATTAAATTTAAAATGAACCTCTTCACAAATCCACAAAACATATCTAATCCATCAAAAATTGAGTGGAAGCCATTTTATGTACATCTGAGCAGTGCACATCTCATAATACCAAAATTGCTTCTAACCATTGCCATCTCAGAATGGACAGAAGTAAAACATCATACCATGCATATGATCCAGGGGTTTGTACGTAAAAACCTGGCTTTAGATAAACCTTATTGAGACCTTTCCATTTCAATTTGCACAACAAATCTCTTCCAAAAGGAAAACTTGGGGAAGGTAGATCAATTAAAGATATCAAGTTTTCACAATCTATATAGCTAATTCAAATTATCGTTTCTGGATTTGATTGTGTATGAGATTTTTGCATCAACGTTTTAGATCACACTCCCTTATCCATCATTAAAATAAATCAAACACTCTATATAGATCAACTGCAAATGCTTCCTCTAGATCTTATATTTTTATAGAGGCTGCAACCTAAAACAGTTATGGTCCTCCCAACACAAAAATGGATCCAACAAAACCATTGAACCAATAAGTCTCACAAGGTTACTTTACTATAGGCTACCTTCAACATTGTGTATCAAATAACAATTGGATTTAAAGAAGAGCACTGGAAAAACAAACAGGAAATTAAGAGGATATTGATAGTTAGACTTTACCAATACCAAGCAGACCAAGACTGAGTGCTATAGGAAATGAATCTGTACAGGAGAGTGGGATTGGTTGTCATTAATTTCATTATCTTTCGTAAGCACTCCTAAAATTGGTGATACCCACTCATCAGGGATAACCTAGCACTCTTCTCTTCATAAAGCCTGTCACATTATACTGGACCTGCACTTGCATTTCTGCACAGTCCACATTTTATCCAGCTGATGGTGAGTGCCTCCATCTATTTATGAATATCTTCATGCATTGTGAATTTGCTACTAGAATATCTTCATGCATGGGGAGATGATGCTTATGAGTTAAAGTTGAAACTTCTAGAACAAGTTCTTGAAGAATATCCACACAAAGATGAGGAATAAACAGCTAGTTGGTCTCTCCATAACTGTTAGAAACTTATGTTTTTTAAGCCATTTATGTCCTGACTAATCAGAGACTATGCTTTAGAATATTATTGCCAGAGTATATTTGTGTTTTATTTTATGAACCATGCCCTCCATTATTGCTAAACATATAAATATTATATGTATATTGTGATGCATTTACTGAATGGCAAAAGCTTATATTTTCCTACTTACAACTGGATAGCGAAAGGTGTTGTGAACCCAAATACAAAGAAAACATTGTCACACCTAACATTTTGGTTTACATTGGAACATATTGGTTGAGCAAGAAGTAAGGCTAATCTCTTTATGCATGAGTTGAGATCTCATTTTAACTCATGCTTCTTTTCAATATCCTTCTATATTACATAGAAATGCCATGTGATTTTTCCTAAATGAAAGCATCCATGGATCTCATGATAAATTAGGTGTCAACTCTAATTTTTTTTGGCTTTTCCTAGTTTGTATATTACATACCTGTGACTTTACCATAGCATCCACATCGAAATGACCATTTCCAAATCGCGCTCTTAAATATCCCTCGTCAAAAAGTGTCTTCCACTTTTTGGATCCTGTTTTTATCAATATCTCAAAGTCAGTTTTACATGGTGCTTTTTTTCCTTGGTTCATGTGCAACCACTCAGCAATTTCAGCTGCGATCACAGAACAAGCAGCATACCCTCCAGACTTTTGACTTGTTTGATCAAAAGAAGCATAGAAGACTTGGGTAGACAGCTCCATCCATCCATCTATACTTGTGAGATTTATCTTTTCCCACTTGGCATGTTTTTTCTTTTTCATCATGGGAACCCTTGAGCTGTGATCTCTTCCTCTTGGGAGGCTCCAACCTTTTGGAAATCTCTTGAATCTCCTCAACGCTATCTGACTACTGCATCATCTTACCAGATTTCATTTGAGTCTTCCCATGAAATGAGTCAATGTTATTTGACTCATGAATTGGCTTATCCAAATCCTCAGCCCTCTTCTGCAGCTCACCCACCATTCTAATCAATTCCTTCTTCTTTTCTCTCTCCATATTAAATGCCTCCTCCATCTTGGCATACTTGTTCTTCCATTCATTCTCCATCTTGGCATACTTGCTCTTCCATTCATTCTCCATCTTCGCATACTTGCTCTTCCATTTCTGCAACTCCTTCTCCATCTTCTCAATTTTCTCCCAGAAACAGAAATAAAACTTACCACCTCTGATTTGCCAGGACATGAAACATATATATAGATTTTTTTGCCTTCTTCCATTGATTATCAACTGTCAGAGACATCAACTTCCTCAATTCAACTGTCAGAAACACTCGTTCACCTATTAAATTTGTGAGGTGTGGCACTGATGGATGGACTGGCATTCAAATTCAGAAACACACAACCTAAATAGTATTTTTATTTTCATAAAAATCTCCATAACTCAAGTTTTTTGAGATGGTCTATATTAGAATAATATAAAATATGTGATATTTATGTTAGTCATTATTTCATTTTTATGTGATAAACAATTCAATTGGAAGAAAATAAGAGAAGACAAATACAGTATTTTTACCATTCAAATAATTTGTTTCTATTTGCAAAAAATTGAGAATTTTACAAATTTTATAGAATTAAATTTGTTGAATATAAAATGAATATTAGAAAGTTTAGAATTACATTTTAATAAATGTTTCCAATTGTTAAAGATTACTGGAAGAATGAAGAATATAAGAGAAGATAAATAAAGTATTTTTACCATTCTAGTATTGTGTTTCTATTTGTTAAAGATTAGAAATTTTAAAAAGTTTAGAATTATATTTTAATAAATGTTTCTAACTGTTAAAGATTATTGGAAGAATGCAAAAGAAGATAAATAAAGTATTTTTACCATTCAAGTATTTTGTTTCTATTTGCTAAAGATTGGAAATTTTAGAAAGCTTATCAAGTTTGTTGAATATAAAATGAATATTAAAAAGTTTAGAATTATATTTTAATAAATATTTCTAATTGTTAAAGATTAGGACTTTTAAAAAGTTTATCAAAATTAGAATATAGTAATTTATCTATCTTACTCAATAATATATATTAAAAATGTCCAAATATATAGACATTATTCTAATAAGTACTAATATATAATTATAAATATTATTTTTAATATATAATATTATTATTATTTTTATATATTTATCATTATATTATTATATTTTTATTAATATGAGTGGTACATTATTATAACTATATTATACTATTATTTTATTACTATCATCATATAATGATCACTATATTATATTATATTATTACATTAGTTTTATTATTATATGATATTATATTATTATCAATAAATTATTATTAATATTAGTATTATCTTATTCTTATTAGCATATTATTATTGTAAGAGTTCTTATTATAATATGAAAAAATAATAAGTTATTATATTATATTATGATTATTTTATTATTAATGTTATTATATCATAAACTTCATATCCTTTTATAAAATTTATTTTTTAATTATTTTTTATTATAGCATAATAGTATTACTCTATAACAATACTTATCTTATAATGATTAATAATATTATTCTTATAAGATTATCTTAATATGTATTTATTATATTAATATTATTATAATTGTATTAATAATATTACATATTAGGATTTATTATTATGATATTATGATATTATTGTTATTATATAATATTGTTAAATATTATTATATTTTTTTATTGTATTAATATTATTATATTATTTTAGGTTATCATTAGGGTTAAAATTGGTGATAGGATTAAATTTGTAGTTGTAAGATAAAATCTGGGTTAGGATTATGATTGTGTCCATACATTAGGAGTAGGATAAGGTTTTTTCAGTTGTGGCCCAATAAATATATTTAATTTAAAATAATAATACTATACTATAATATAATAATTACTCTAATTAAACCCTCATAGTAAATATGAACATTAAACCTTATTTTATTTTATTTGTAGTATGCAACCAAGGCTAAGGATTTTTATTAAATCATAAAAAAATAGGTACAATAGGCCAACCAAGCCAAGAAAGAAGAAGGAAGAAGAGACATGGAGAACCAAGAAACTTCGAGGAAAAGAAGGAGACCAAAGAGAAGTTGGAAAAGAGGAAAAACCAAAGATAAGCTAAGGATATAGCGAAACACACATATCCCTGCAAGAGACAAAAGAAAAACTAATTATAGAACACACAAGCAATAACCCATGCCTAAGAAAAACTAGGCTTTTTTCCTATGTCGTGAAAGAAGAGCCTGCATAGTCCATTGAGAGCGCACGTCCATGGCATCCATTCCTTTAATACAATTTTTTTTTGCATCCGATTTCTGCCCTTTCTCTTTCACTATCACGCAATGCCAAGACTCCATGAGGGATCCAAAACAAAGTCAGGTTCGAAGCTATCAAAATTATCTTCCATATCCTCCATAAAGGGATAAGTGCCTTTTGAGTCAGAAGCATCCTCCTCTGAAACAAGTAATGGAACCTCATCATTATTGATGTCTGGATCAACATTATTGATGATCAGAGCAAAATGAAGCATAGGATTAGACCCAATGATAGAGTTAGAGGACATGAATTTCCCATGATTCCACTAGACAAAATCAACATTATGGATTTCAGAAAAATTTACCCATTTTTTGAGACTTATATATCGTGTGTCAGATAAACACTTAGCAATGCAGGCCTCAACTTTATGCCCCAAATTGTTGTAGCGAAAACACCTAAAAGGGAGCCCCTCAAAATTTAGGAACTACATCCAAATGCCCATAGACGAATGAATATGCACGAAAGGAGGAAGAGGTTTGGAGATGTCCACCACAACACAGACCCAGATGAACCTTAATGAGGGGATAGCCTCCTCCACATCCAATTTAATGAACTGTCCCACTTGATTGATCAAATGTTTAATGAGATTAGGAGATCATAAAATCAAAGGCAAGTTGTAGAGCCTAATCCACATAGGGTTTTTTGTGATCTTGGCAGAGGCAAGGTCAAGAAAAGGGGTCCATGGGGATAGAAAAATGTGTTGAAATTTATTATTTGCCCATGAGCCTCCTGCTATTGTTTCACCTACTTATCAAGAGTTTTTTTCTCTTTGCTTGTTTTGGGATCTTCATCCCTGCAGCTCCTAACTGCTCAGAATTGAATGAGGTAGCTGATTTTGAATTTGGCATTAATGTTGGTAGGTAATTTCGAATTTTAGAGGGAATGTTTCTGAAAGACAAAAGGAATGAAGGAAATTTATTCTATCAGTTGGAGAAGTCAGTTTTTGCAGAAGCAAGTGATTTGTGGCAAGAAGAAAAATTGCAGCAACAACAAAGAATGTTGTTAGAAAATTTTGCAGAGTGTTTGCAGTGAGTAGAAACTGCTCCTGATCACCCAGTGATTGCTAGGAACAACAGATAGTTCCAGTTGAGTTTTTGATAGTGAGCTCTAAACAACTCTTGATTGTTTAAGATCTGGTTGAGTAGCTGATCGCTCCCGAAAAGATTGTAATAGGTAGTTGTTTAGTTTGTTTGAAGTTTCATGTTTCATGTTTCATGTATTGTTCATTTCCAGTCAGTATTTTGAATAGAAGAAGGAAAATATTACATGCCCAATTTTTTGTTTGTCTCCATTTGAGTTTTAGTTTGTTATTCTGCATTTGAGTTTGGGTATTTCTAGTTTGGCTAGAAATCAGAGTGGCAACTCTGTGTCTTGTGTCATTTATTTTGGATTTAAAAATCCTGACATGGTATCAGAGCCATAAGCCCCATTTCCTTGTGAGTTTGGGCATTTTTTTTCTGGGTGTTGAGTTTTTTGTTGTAGGAGACATGGCTGGAGATGAAGCAAAGAGTTGGCAGTAGCCACCATCCTTTAATGGACAGAACTATGATGTTTGTGCCAAGAATATGAAGACCATCATGGTGGCCAATGATTTATGGGATTTTCTCATAAATGAGTTCATGGATATCACTGACCCAGTTGCATTTGCAGCTCTCACAAACAACCAGAAGACCTAGTTGAAGGAGAAGAGAAAGAAGGATGCAAAATCTTTGAGTTTGATCGAAGCAGCCTTGATAGAGGCCATTTTTCCAAGAATAGCAGCAACTGAGTATGCAAAAGAAGCTTGGGAAATCCTTCAGACCGGTTACAAAGGGACTGATAAAGTCCAAGGTGTGAAGCTCTAGTTACTTCAAAGAGAGTTCAAAGTTATTGAAATGAAGGAAAGTTAGTTTGTTGCAAACTTTCAAACAAGGTTCTCGGGTTTGTTTTTGATAAAAGGGTAAAATGGGTTTTACAGGGACCCAAAACCACAAAGTTTACAAAGCAAAAAAAAGGACACTAAAGTTCTACCAAAAAAATAATAGCTGCCCAAGGAAAGACCAACAACAACTAAGCAGAAAGGATGAGAAAGGTAAAAAAAAAAGGCACAGTAGGGAAAACACGAAGAGAACCCCAACCATTAATGCAGAGTCTTGAGGACAGACTCCGTCTCCACCTCCAGATTTTGCATATCTTTAACCCCCTTTTTAAAAGTTTGAATTATATTCAGAGTAAGGGGGGCCTTGCACTTCAGGTTGGCTCTGGTTCTTCTAGAAATGCCAGCTTCTGTATCCTGGCTTTTCTCTGTAGTTTCCTCCAAATCCACCACCAAAGACCCCTATTGGGCTTTATTAAGCTTCTCAGTCATAGCATTAATGATTATGGAATTGTGTCTTGCCATGCGGTTGTTATGCTCAACAACTGTTTTGATGGTGTTCCATAAGTTCTCACCTTTGGAGTCAAAATTTTTGTTAGTCTGTTCCACTTCTTTCTTTTCCATCTCAGCAATCTTAGTGCCCATTTCCTCAATCTTGCTTTGCAAGGCCCAATTTTTAATTTTTAGCTCATTAATTTCAGAGAAAGTCCACTCCAAGAGTTTGGAGTGGGACTCAGAGTTGGTTTTGGCAAGGGTTAGATAATCCACAGAGGGCTCTTTTCTAGTATTAGGGCACGTATTCTCAGAGTTAGGAGAAACAGGGGAGTTATCATTACAGTGTTTGTCTTGCAGAGGATCAGCATTAAGCTCAGTTTTGTTGGCATCAGACTCCTCTGACTCAGAGGACTCTTTGGAGTAGGAAACAAGGCTTTTGGCTTGGGTTTTCTTATCAAAAGAGCTAATCTTATGGGAGGGTCTGACAGGCTCGAGCTCAACGCAGGTTTTTCCAGAATTCTTGGAAGGAACAACATGCAAGCTAGGGATATTTCTAGCCGAACTAGGGTTAGGCAAATACTCTGAGCCACTAGGCTCAGTATCATCACTCTCAGTATCAAGGTTGGGTTCTAGAATAGTTGAAGTAGGCACATGGAGATAACCTACAATCAACCTTATTAACCCAGTATGTAGAATGGGGAATCTTGTAGGGTTCTTCTTATTGTCCTCCAAGCTTTTCTTCAAGGAGCAGTAAAGATAATAGGGGATAGAGACCCTTACCTTGTATCGGAAATGGTTGAGAAGAGCAAAGTGGTAGCCATAGACTTTTGTGAAGTGCTTGTCCACCGTAATGTACTCCATGATGACTCGCAGAACCTTTCTCCAAATAGCCTTGATGGAGTCAACATCGAAGTAGCTGTTAGCAATTTTAACCATGCTTAGCCTTTCCTTGTCCTTTTTAGGAAATCTGATCACTGCTTTATCAGAAAAAGCCCTGTCCCTAAAGAACTTCTTCCCTTCAGTAGATAATCCCATAATTTCAGCAATAAGATTTTCATTGAGATCCACATTCCTACCAAACAAGATCAATTTACCATCATTCCAATTTTTGGCAAAGAGATCTGTAGCCTCCTGGTTAGAGCCATGAAGCTTCTCCAGAAAAGGGATCAGCCCTCTACTTTTAATCTTGTTCCAAACCTTGGCATTTTTCATGTGAATTTCGTAGCTATCCGGCTCAGTTCGCTTTCTGTCTCCTCCCATATCAACCAACACAATGAGGTTGACCCAAACACAAGCTTTACTAAAATTGACCCCGCTAAATCTAAGAACCCACAAAGCGTGCAGATTTCTCTTGCTGATTACTCCACTGGGCTCGGTCCCATACAATCTAATGATTGTGATGTGATAGATCAAACCTGTTCTCATTAAAGGGATAACACGTCACTTTTCCATGTGATTTATCATAATTTAATAGGGCACATACATTAGAGTTAAGATCGCTAATATTTAGCCAAGTATGCACTTCTTTACTCCTAATTCCTTCATTAGCAAAAAAGTCCGCAAAAGCATTGGCTTCTCTATAGGCGTGTGATATTTTAACTTTTTCAAATTTAGCCAAGTTCAATATGGCTTCCTCAATCCATGAATTGATGGTCCATGAGGGGGTAGACTTGCCACGAAGGCAGTCAATAATCTTTTTGGAGTTTCCTTCAAGCCACAAATTTTTAATGTTAAGGATTTGAGCTAAATTTATGATGTGATAAGCACTAGCTGCCTTCGCAAGATGATTATTTTGAGAGCCCAGAGCCGAGGCAATTGCACCTATGAAATTTCCATAGGGGTCCCTTATAACTCCTCCACATCCCGCCGCCCCCAGATTTCCTTTAGCCGCGCCATCAAAGTTAGCTTTGATCCACCCATTTGGTGGAAAAGACCAGCAAACTCCCTATCTGTCCTTTTTGGCCTTCATAGCAGAACTGGACAAATTTAGACTGATGTTCCATTCCTTAGCAACAATTAAATCATAGTATGAATACTCTGTATTCATGCTCTTCCTATCCTTCCAGGCCACAACATTGAAATTTTCCTTTAGGGATTTGATAATTTTGTCAAAGACAATATCCACAGAGGCTTCTTTACCCCTAAAAATTATGTTGTTACGTTCTTTCCAAAGGCCCCAAGCAATATGAGGAAAGGATAAATTCGAAAGAGAAGCAGCAAATGAGCAATGAAGGAATAAGTGACACATAGATTCAACCTCCACTTTACAAAGAAAGCATCTATTTGGAATTTGAAATCCGCGTTTACACAAGTTGTCAATCGTTAGCACCTTGTTTTAGAGAAGGATCCAGAAAAAGATATAAATTTTAGGTATCAGGTGTTTGAACCAGGCTTTAGACCAGAAGGGAGGATGATCCAAAGAAGAAGTGATCTTGGAAAAAGCAGAAGACACAAAAAAGTTGCTAGAGGGTTCATCGATCCAAACCACACGATCATCCAACTACTCAGAACTAAGTCTAACAGCCATCAGCGAAGCCTGGATGGGAGCCAAAGCCTGAGTGACACTGCACAAGTCCACCCAATTACCATTCACTCTGTAGTCTTTCACATAAGATCCAAACCGTGCCTTACAATTCTCAGCCCATTCTCTAAAGGAGTTGATTTTTATCATGGGTTCCTTGAAAAGCCATCTGTCCTCCCAGAATCTAGTACGATTACCATTTCTCACTTGCCATCCAATACCATCCTCCACAATCTTTTTTCCACTGAGTAAATTGTTCCAGCATATAGACCCTCTAGGAAGAAGGTGGGGATCCTTCTTAATAATGGAAGAGTAGTTGTTTTCTAAGTATTTGCTATCCAGAATATCAATCCACTCCCCAGAAGATGAAAAGATTCTCCAAATTTGTTTAGCTAAGAGGATTTTATTGACAGTTCTAATTCTTCTTAAGCCAAGTCCACCATTCTTTTTAGGTCTACAAACTAGATTCCAGTCAATTAGGAGGAGTCTTCTATTTTCCTCAACCCTTGACCAAAGAAATATTTTTTGAATTTTTTCAATGGCTTCAACAAATTTTGTTGGAATCTTAAAAAGGCTCAGGGCATAGATAGGAAGATTTTGGAGAGATGCTTTGAGGAGCTGAAGTTTACCAACTTGACTTAGCAGGGCTCCTTTCCAACCCGCAAGCTTCTTGTTGAATCTTTCCACCAACAAGAGCCAAAAAGACTCAAGAGGTTTCATGCTTAAAGGAAGACCAAGGTAGGTGGCAGGAAGGGAATCCACCTTGCAACCCATAATTCTGGCAATTTTGGCCTGTCTATGAACCGAAGTATTGAAGAAGAATAGAGAACTTTTTTGATTGTTGATCTTTTGTCCTGAAGCTCTCCCATACTTGTCAAGCAATTGTTTTATAGATTTTCCTTCAGACACAATAGCTTGACCCATAAGCATAGTGTCATCAATGAATTGTTGATGGGAGCACACCAGGTTGCCCAAGGAAGGTCTGAGACCAGAAAGAAATTTAAAGTCAACCAAAATTTTTAGATTCCTGCCTAAACTTTCAGCCATAATAGTGAATAAAATAGGAGATATGGGATCACCTTGCCTAAGACCTTTGGTACTCTGAAAAAAAGAGGTAGGGGATCCATTGACCATAATCGATATGGAAACAGTGGACACAAGTTGTTCCACCATTTGGATAACCCTATTATTAAAACCAAAAGCCTTTAATATTTTAAATAAGAAAATCCAATCGACTCTATCATAGGCTTTTGAGATATCAAGCTTTAATAAGAAACCTTTGGTCTTTGACTTAGCAAGGGAATGAATGTTCTCATGAATCGTAACAATAGAATCCAAAAAATTCCTTAACAGCATTAACCACATCTTCTTCAACAATCTCCCAGAGCCATTAAAAGAAAAATAAAGGGAAACCATCAAGATCTGGAGCTTTATTCCCATCAAAGGAAAAGACAGCCCGCTTGACTTCCTCATTGGTGGGGATAGCTACCAAAAAAGAGTTGTTTTCCTTGTTGATAATTCTTGGTATAGCCTCAACAAGCTGATCCTTCTCATTTCGGTTTATTTCATTACTTGCCGATAGAAGATATTTAAAGAAGGAGCTTGCCTGCTTTCTAATATCCTCCTCCTCCTCATACCTGGTGCCATTCACATCTATATGAGATATTCTATTAACAGCTCTGTGTTTCGAAGCCGAAAGATGGAAGTACCTATTGTTTCTATCTCTAGCTGACAGCCAAAGAGCTCTAGATCTTTGTTTCCAGAACTCCTCCTCCTTTCCAATTATGTTGTGCATCTTCATAAGGAGCTCATTCTCTTTTTCCTTAATATCATTCAAGTAGCCCTCCTTCTGAATTTTGAATTGAATTTCTCCCAGATCCATCTGAAGATCGAACTTAATCTTAAAGATGTTCCCAAAAGATTCCTTTTTCCATTTTTTTTAATTACATTTCACTTCCCTTAATTTTTTAGCAATTCTAAACATAGCAGTTCCTTGAATTATTATATTCCACCATTTCATTTTTTCCTCTTTAAGAGTAGGATGAGAGATCCACATTTTTTTGAATCTAAAAGGAGTATTCTTCTTTTTTATTGGAACCGCAGTGAAACTGAAGGGAGAATGATCAGAACCAATTCTTGTGAGAGCTTTAAGGGAGCAATAGTAATCAAAATACCAATGATTGGAGATCAGAGATCTATCTAATCTGACCTGTATGAGATCCATCCCCTTTCTACGATTAGACCAGGTGAAGGTTGCTCCATGAAGATCCAGATCAATCAACCCTTGATTATCAATGAAATTCAGAAGATCCTCTTTACTCTCCAAATTAACCTAGGATCCCCCAAATTTTTCACCATTCATTAAGGGTGTGTTAAAATCCCCCATAACAATCCAGGCTTCTTTATCAAAAATCCTCCTAATGGTAGCTAGTTCCAACCAAAAAGATTTTCTCATTCCTTTTCCATTAGGAGAATATATGTTCATTTGAATCCAGCTGAAGTTATCTCTTATATGTGTGAATCTAGTAACTATGTGATTCATACCTTCCAATATCGGATCTCCTTTGATGTATTGGCTATTCCAGAAAGTAACAA
Source organism: Sequoiadendron giganteum (assembly GCA_007115665.2). NCBI lineage: Eukaryota > Viridiplantae > Streptophyta > Pinopsida > Cupressales > Cupressaceae > Sequoiadendron > Sequoiadendron giganteum. Next base: position 1,502,228 of record CM021100.1, on the reverse strand, counting down.
TGCCTCCCGAAGCACCATTCGAGTTGTTGTGCTGATTACTATAATACTGAAACAGTTTCATCTTTTCAATTTTCTCCTTAGGCATTTTAGTTTCCTGAATTAAAAGAATGTCAGGTTTGTGATCTCTAACAAAATTGTGAAGAACATCCTGCTTATGGGGGCTATTGAGTCCCATGATACTCCAGGACATTATCTTCATTATATACCAGGGGAGTTAAGACTCTCGAGGATGGTTTTATGAGATCCATCCGCTATTTCCTGAAAGCTATTCAACTCTCTTTTCTTTTTCGAAGACTTTTTACCTCTTGAGTTCTTTACTGCTCCACAATTTGCCTTAACTCTAGATCTGGTAGAAATGCCACTTGGGGTCTTCCCTTGTTTGTTTTTTTAGTCTTCTTCTTTGATGTATTCTCTTCTTTATCACTCTCATCTTGACTTTCCGTCTTTCTACTGGATTCCCAACCCTTTTTATTTGGTATTCTTTGTTCCCAAGGTAAGGTGTCCATATTACCGTTCTCTTGACAAAACAAGACATTACTGGATAGGTTAACTGAGTAATCCTATTTTTCAAGGGGTTCTAAAACCCTAACAGTGGAGTTGGGATCCGTCAGGTGCTCTACACCCATAGGGGGAAGATTATCAGAAAATGGGGAGAGAAGAGGGATTTTCAGAACCAAGGATAGGCCCTCACTAGGAATATCCTCTAGACCCTGGATCTCTTCATTTTTCTCGAGAGGGACTGTCATTTGGGATAAGGAGGGAGAAAGGTTCCGATCTCCTTCTCCAGCTAGGGTGCCCTTATTAGAACCCCTTTCCTTTGAAGGAGACACTATAACAAGATTCAAGTTATAAGGGTCAATAGGGCTCTCACCTTTATTCTCCAAGACCACCTCAATCTCTGAGGAGCTTTTTTGAATATCAACTTCTATGTTTTCCAATTCCTGCTCTTTATTTTCCCTCTTTTCTTCTCCTGAGTCAGTCTTTTTTTTTTTTTCCATTCCTTTTTTCTAGGTTTTGCTGGTTTTTCTTTCTCTATAGGTTCTCGGGTTTGTTAAACTAGCCGAGAACAAATTTAGATGTGATAAAGGAGTAGAATATTGTTGAAAAACTCCTTAGACATGTTTACCCACGAGGTATGATCCACTTCTCATTGCTATTGAAGCGGCGAAGGACCTTTCTCCTTTGAGAGTGGATGAATTAATGGGTTCTCTCCATACCCATGAGCAGCGCTTAAAAAGGTCTATTACTTCTTCCCAAGAGCAAGCTTTCAAAGCTTAGTCAAATGCAAGAGGTAGGGGGAGAAGTAGAAATGGCTCTTGAAGAGGTAGAGGCAGATCTGGTCAAGGATATGCTGGAGGAGAAAGATCGAGATGAGAAAGTATCCAAGAAGGAGCGAGCAACTCTCAAAAAAACTCTCAAAGAGGCATGAAGAACAACAGTTCGAATGGGAGAAGTGACAAGAGCAACGTGGAGTGCTATTACTATCACAAGTTTGGATATTATGCTAGTGAGTGTTGGAAAAAGCATGGTAGTCAACAAAAACAAAATGCTAATGTGGTTGAAGGCAATTAGTCCACAACCTTCATCATGTGCAACATTGGTGAAGAAGGGAGCCCCGAAGTTTGGTATTTGGACAACAGTTGTAGCAACCACATGAGTGGTAATGAAAGTTTATTTTCTTTCATTGAAAAAAATGTGAAGTCTGAAATTAGAATGGGGAATAATGGAGTAGTTCCAGTGAGAGGAAAAGGATCTATCATGATACACACCAAGCAAGGTGAGAAGAAGGAGGTTCAAAATGTGTTCTTTGCACCAAGATTAAAGCATAACCTCATGAGTGTTGGACAACTAATCCAAAATGGATACAAAGTGCTGATGGAGAAGGGCCAATGCATCATCTATGACAAGAATGAGAGGACAAAGGTGTTTGTAGCAGTTGCAATGACAAAGAACCAAATGTTTCCATTGAAGATTGAGACATGCTTCTCATCTCAGTCCATTGCAACACCTCTCATGGATGGAAAATGTACAATAGTAAAACATGCAGCCCTTAAGAGCACCATTGAAGACCTGTCCAAGCTATGGAATCTTAGGTATGGAGACTTAGGATTTGCTGGTCTGAGTATTTTGTTCAAGAATAGAATGGTTGATGGTTTGCCAAGTATAGTAGAGCCTAATGTTAGATGTAAGGCTTGCATTTTGGGCAAGCAACATGGGCAGCCCTTTCAATCGGGCAACTCTACAAGGGCAAGAGAACTGTTGGAATTGGTGCACACGAATTTGGTAGGCCCTATGCAAATCACATCTATTTTTTATGACCTTCATTGATGATTTCAGTCGTAGAACATGGGTTTATTTTTTGCAACATAAGTCTGATGCATTTGATAATTTTTAATTGTTTAAGGCCCACGCTAAAAAGGAGAGTGGACATTTCATTAAGGTCCTAAGGCTAGATAGAGAAGGAGAGTATGCTTCCAATCAATTTGTGAATTTTTGTAGGAAAAATGGCATCAAGAAGGAGCTTACAGCCAGTTATACACCACAGTAAAATTGAGTGGCTGGAAGGAAAATTAGGACCATCGTGGAGATGGCAAGAAGCATGATGAAAGAAAAGGGACTCCCAACTGAATATTGGGGAGAGGCTGTAACAAGAACTGCTTATTTGATTAATAGAAGTCCAAAAAAGGTGGTCTATGACAAGATACCTCAAGAGGCATGGACAAAATGTAGATGGACGGTTGAGCACTTAAGAGTGTTCGGTTGTGTGGCTTATGCACACATGCCTAAGGAAGGAGAGAAGTATATCTTAACAGGTTACTGTTTAGAATCAAAAGCCTATAGGATGTATAACCGAGTCAGCAAGAAAATTGTTATCAGTAGAGATATGGAGTTTCTAGAAGATCAGTCATGGGATGGACAAATCGCTCCCGATCACTTCGAAGCTCTCCCGATCATTCTTGAACATTAAAGAAAAGGAACAAGAAGTACAAAATGATGATTTAGTGAAGCCAACAGTTGCTCCTGATAGCTCCGTATGAGCTCCTAAAAATTTTGGAAATCCCTTCCGATCAGTAATAATTGTTCCTGATCCAAATAGACAGAAAGGCAAGCAGCCACAGACAACTAGAGAATGGGTCACAGAAATAGCTCCTGATCGCTCCGAACCTAGCCTGTTTAGTAGAACAGAAGCGACAGTGAGAGTTCAGACCCTACTCTCGCCTCCCTAATGCCAGGAAAGACCAAGAGTCTAAGGGAGATCTACCAAGATGAAAGGTATGATGAATAATTTGATGAGAACATGAATTTTGCATTGTTTTCTCATAGTGATCCGATTTATTTTGAAGAAGATGTGAAAAAGGATAAATGGTGTGAGGCCATGGATGAGGAGATAGATGTAATAGAAAGGAACAACACGTGAGAGTTAACTGATTTTCCTCCAAACAAGCAAGTTATTGGAGTAAAATGGGTCTACAAGACCAAGAGCAATGTCAAAGGAAGAATAGATCGGCATAAGGCACGATTAGTGATCAAGGGGTACAAACAACAGTTTGGGAGAGACTATGATGAGACGTATGTCCCTATTGCAAGGATGGAAACTGTTTGAGCAGTCATAGCAATTGCAGCCCAACACAAATGGAAGGTATTTCAAATGGACGTGAAGTCCGCCTTCTTAAATGGAGTGTTGAAAGAGGAAGTTTATGTGGAGCAACCATTTGGATATGAAGTTCCAGGTGAAGAACACAAGGTGTATAGGCTTAAGAAGGCTCTTTAAGGGCTGAAGCAAGCTCCATGGGCATGGTATAGTAGGATTGACTCATATTTGATGAGCAATGGCTTTAGCAAAAGCGATGGTGAGCCCACTCTTTACATCAAGGCAGCAAATGGTAATATTTTGATTGTTGTTTTGTATGTAGTGTAATGCCCCACCAAGTAACCCTAAAGGAAGTTGCAATTAACATCTTAAGCGAACCAATTTTCTTTTATAAATCGCATTTAACATACACATTCACTTACTAATTAACAACAACCTCTAAGGCTACAAGGTTAGGATTACTCAAACCCACACATACATATTACATATAACCATAGCCTTATGAACTTTATGAAATAACCATCATACATCATAAGAATACCACATAACATAATAAGATAATCAACCAAGATACAATCTCATAAATATTATCTTAAACCAATAGTTACATCACTCATTCCAAGAATGCGACAGTAGTACAAATGTATTACAATTACATAACTCCACCTTTTACAAAAGAGGGATAAAATAACTTATACAAGTTAAAATATTACAATGCAAGATAATACAACAAGAACCAGGAGCTGTCCATCTGGATGTCTTGCCACCAAGTACTGAAGATCGATGGGGACCCAACGGTTTTGGTGCATGTTCCACCCTACCAATGTGGTACCCGAAGGCCCACCCCCCATGCTAGGAGATAGTAACCAAGTAACATGGACAAAGGTTTACAACCACTAACCAAAGGCAGACTCATATTGACTCATACTGATATAACCAAATATATGAACTAACAAGTTCAACTCAATCACCAAACAAGCACAAATCAAGTACAACATTCACATCATTGATATAGGTCACATTGCTTCCAGACATAAAGTAGATCAAGTATGTTCACAAAACCATACATAAAAAAAACAATTGTCCTAGATAAAGTGTCATCGCAAGGTTTGTCATGAGATCTCCTCTAGGCATCCTTCATAGGCTCCAGCACAAGTAATCCTGGTGGCCTCAACCGAATCCCGACACTCATACTCACTCATGCGGAATCAACTACCTCTCGCAAGAACAAGATAGTTGATCTTGCCATTCCAAGCCTTCCCACTCATCCCAAGTCTAAACAAGCCCTTGTGTCTATGAGTGAGGTAAAATTATCTTGATTAGTGAGAAGTTAGTTCTAATCTTCTAAGTGCATTATTTTAATAATCACTTGTTTAAATCACTCCTGAAGGTTATCCAGTTTACCTCTTTGGGCTCTGGCGCCTAACAAAAGCCACTCTTCTAATGGACAGCACACTCACAACCAATCACCAAGGGAAACACAAGTGTATACAAACTAGGCATCATAACCACTCCAACACAAGGAGGATACAAATAATAGAAAACTCACTCCAAACATCATGGAGGCAACAATCACATAGTCCACTACTTTCAAGGAGACACGGATCCCATAATCTGCTCCTAAACCAAGGAGGTGCAAACATCCCCGTTCATGAAAATCGGGTAAAACTGAAAAGACGCCATGCACTACCCAAGGAAAAACAACTGGATGGCATAAAGATTCAACAACCCTTATCCTCTAAGTTCTTCTGGAAGACTTATAATTTAGGACTAACACTAAATTCCAAAACCAACAATGCAACTTGACAACATAGCAACAAAAACATTCAAGTCATCAATCAAATATAATATTTGGATTTCCTAAATCCATACTCATTCAATAGGTAGTATTGACAAAATCAAAGACACGTTAACTAGATCATCTAAAATAATCATAACCTCTATTTCCCTTTTCATTATTGGAAATCTAAAACAATTAAACTTACTTCCCTTTACTGAATATAGAGAATTAAATCCTTTAAGATAATCATGAGGAAGATACTACTTTTGGATATACTAAATCCATATCTCTTTCATAATCCAATCACGATGATTCAATTAATCTAAATAGAAATTAATTAAATAACATAATTGATTACCTCATCAATAAAACAACTTCTTAATTTACTTTTAAATCGACACAAATCCATGCAAGTAAACTCCTTCCATTTCCTAACCAAATCTTACATCTTATTCAATTTTCTATTTAAAACATTTAGTCAGTTTAATATAATAACATATTGTTTCTCTATCCATTTAAAAACATGCAATTTCATCAATGTATAAAAAATATCTTTTGGCTTGTCTATTTGGCCACGCATTCATATTGTTTCTAATTAAATCTCATTAATTAAAACAAACATTTAAATATAAATATTTCTATAATTCTTCAATATATTTAAATATCTTTCTCTATACATTTTCTACACATACTAATTATTTCTTTTAGAACATTAATAATACCCAATTTGCAAACAATAGAATAAAATAAGATAAAATATTATTTATTCTCTCAAATGGATATATACCTTCACTATATATATACTAAATATAAATTAATATATTTAAATATATTTAATCATTAACATATCTTCTATCCTTTGCAGAATATCAAATTGATTAATTCAAAATAAAATATCCTTTATCATTAATATTCCAAAATATAAATATATTTTTCCAATTAAATCAAATTAATAATTGGACCTTTTACATATGAATTTAAATTCCATAATTCAATTTTAAATTATGCATTCTTTAAATCAAATATTTAACTCTTCAATTAAACTTTAACATGCCATTTTAAAATAAACAATAATTTCCCCATATGTTTATAATTTTAATTCCACTAATCTAATATACAAATTTTATTTAAAATAATATAAATAAATATAATACTTTAGTATTATAAATTATAATATAAAATATTATTAAATAATATTTTAATATTATAATAACAATACATAAAATATTAATATTTATAAATATCAATTTATTATTATTTTATTTTCAGAGCAGCCATGGGAAAATAACTTAACAATAGTCTCATGTTTTAGGCATAACCCAAAAACTACGATCTGGGTATTTGCGATTTTTGGACAAGTGTAAGAAAATTTCAAAATGAAAAACCCCTTTAAATTTTTTGAAAACCCAGTTTGTGAAAGTAAAGTTATAGGCAACGCAATCAGACCATTTTACCATGAAAATATAACTATACTGCAGATTTTAAAATCCGTTTTCTGATAATAAAGAGAAAGTTTCATTTTCTAAAAACATTCTAAATGAATTGTTCAATCTCTATGTTTAATTTCAATAACAACAAAATTGATTTCCCCAATTAATTTAAATTCAACTAAGGTTTTCACAATTTTCACTCAAGAATTTTCACAAGCAAAGGCTGTAACTTTGTTTAATTCTTTTCTTCTAATATCAAATTTGTTTTCTAAAATAGATTTAACACACAAATCTTTAATCACTACTATTTAAAAAAATAAAAATCAAGAACAATAAAATACAAAGAGGAAAACCTGGTACAAGAAGCTATAGGAAGAGATGAATTTCTGATGCAAGCCTCCTCCAAAGATTTCCTGAATTTTTTTCAATCCTCCAATGAATCCAATTCAAAACCAAACAAATACAAACAATCTTTCCTTCAATCAATTCTACAATCAAAACTTTCTTCAAACCCTTGTGCCAATTTTCCAAAATTTCTTTCCTGCTGTAAAAATGTATTTTCCTAAAAAACTTTCTGCCTTAAAATTAAAACATGTATTCTTTATAAATCAGAAATACCTAAAACAGCCCTAATTCACATTACATTCAAATTAGATATTTCAATTTCAATTTCAATTTTTACAACCCTAATTCACATTGCAAGCAAATTAGATATTTGAATTTGAATTTCAAATTTCAATTTCAATTTTAATTTCACTTTTGGAAAACCAACTTTCAATTTAAAATGCAATTTTAAATAATAAATTAATTTCCAAAGTTGCAACCAATTTTCCAAATAAACATTTAATTACAATTTCTAATTTAATTCCCACACGTTGAAATTAAATTCCAAAATTAATTTTAATTCTTTTATTTCATTTCATTCTCTTGCATCACGTTTAATTAATTAATTTAATTATTTAATAACTAAACTCAACCCCCTTGGATTAAATTTAATTAATTAAATAATTTAAATATAAGTAATTAATTTAAATATAAACTTTTATCCACATTGCATTATTTAAATTAAATAATCATCAACATGATTTAAATGCAATTATTTTAAATATCTATTTCCAAATCAAGAATGCTTCATAATTAAATAACATCAAAGCAAGACAGACAATGACTTGACACACACAACTGATGACACACTAAGGCTAGGGTGTAAACTTGACACATATTACCTAGCTACTATCTCCCGTTCAACTTAACCGTTGGATCGACATGCTCAAACCTGTGAAACCAGGTGGAGTCGATGTCATGTACCTGCAATCTTGCAACCAAGTAAACAACATCATACAATATATCCAGCATATAATACACACCGTGAAGAAGGAATTACAGATTCACAAGACGCTCGCAAGCGAGTGATGCGAACTCATCCTCTTCAACAATACACTCATCAAAACTGACACTTCCATCATAATTCCAATAATCTCATAATAACATCTCATGTTAACTCTACAACATCATTAATCCATAATGCATGTGAAACAATAATCAGATAACTACATCCCGCAATAATAGTTGTCACTCAATAGTAACGATCAAAACATCATAACAAAATGTATCCAGTATCAAAGTAATTGCAACCAAACATAGCATAAAGCAACTTGAACAAGAATCAAAATGGAGGGGTATTACATGTAAATGATCTAGTTTTTACTGGGGATGATGATTTCCTCATTGTTGATTTTAAAGAGGCCATGAAAAGAGAATTTGAAATGACAGATTTAGGACTCTTGAGTTATTTTCTAGGCATAGAAGTAAAACAAATGCATGATTGTATTTTTATCTCTCAAGAAAATATGCAAAAGAGATCTTGAAGAGGTTTAGGATGCTGCTATGCTAAGTGAAGATACTGTTGAATTGTACAAGAATAGTATGATAGGTTATCAAACAAGCACAATAGGTTATTAGATGAATACAACAAGCTAAAAGAAACAAATACTCAAGAAATATTAGCTCGAAAGGCCCTACCACCTCCCACTTCTACACCTAAATGCTCTACTTAGGATAAAGAGACATTGTCTCTCAGAATTAAGAGATTAAAATAAGAATTGTAGATGGATAGAGAGAATGAAGAAAAAGATAAAGAAGAAGTTGGGATGGTTGTAAGAGATATTATTGATGATATTTTGGGCCATAGAATCTCATGTATAGTCCATAAGTTGGATAATGCATGGAATTTTAATAAAAACATTCATGAAGCCTATAAGAAACACTAAAGTTCAAGAAGCTTTCCAAAATACATGGAGTAAATGGAGAACAAGGGGAGAGGCTCTGAAAGAGATAATTACATCTATGGAGGGTGATCCAGAAGCCCTAACAAATGTGCCATAGTAAATAAAAGCAATTGGGCTACTTGGAGAAATTTATGTTTTCTAGACTAAACTTGATTTGCAATTCAAGAACAAGTTGAAGATGTTCAAGGAGATGGAAAAAATGGTATGCCTGGGATTTTGAATGAGGCAGGTGAATTAAAGGAATTTTCTGCATGGAAAGATGATTTTGTGAATATTGTCCCATCTCTATTAGCTTTTATTTATAAGGAAGGAAAAGTATAATACACCCAGCTAGATAATTCCCTTGATGAATTATTTAAAATAGAAATAAATTTGGATGTTTTTGTGAAAGAAGTTAGAACCATCATAGATTCAATATATAATGCAAATAATACCAAGGTGTGGAAATTATTGGAGGTTCAATGGCCAAGTGAGGAGGAGTACAATACATGGCCTGAAAAGTTCATAGATTAAGCCTTTAATATGAAAGTGTTTTAAAAATTATCTCCTCCTCAATTCAAAAGTTGTTGATGTAGGTTGCTGACATGGAGGGTGTGGCTTGTCCTTTTTTCTCTTTTTATGCTTTACGTCTTGAAATTTTTGAAAGCACTTAATGATGAAGCAAATGATATATTTGGTTTGTTGTACAATCATCTTCTTTAGCATGGTACCTTTTGGAAGGTAGGAGTACCTTCTTCAATGTGGCGAATATTCAGTTTTGAATGTATAATTGTCTCCCTCAAGATGAACTTTCCTAGGTACATGTAGAACTTTGTTCAATGGTTTGATGGTGACTGTTGTCTCTCTCGAGATATTACCTCATGGGTCCAATTTTTAATCCTTTTTGTAATATAACTGATTGCCAAATGCAAATGTAACATTTTTAAGTTTTCTCCCTTTTTCTATAAAATGGGATTCAAGGCCATTTACATAGGTTTTTGATTGATCTCTTAGAAAAAATTTGTAATAAAAAGTACACAAAATATCTTGGGACCCATCTCAACTCACCATTATCAAACAAGTATATGGTGACCACTAGCTTTTCATCTTACTCTAATTTGATTCACATGCAATTCACCTTTTTTTAATGTTTATGCTCCCAACTCCTCAGATCATAGACCTACTTCTCAATTTTGTTTCTTTGGCCAGTATTATCATTCAAATTTCTATTTCATAGAATAAAAACATCATTCTTGATTTGGAAAACAATTATTGGCAATGGCCTATTCCATTCAAATACAATGTTTCTTGGAATTCATAAGATGTTTTCAACCTTTTGGTGGAGAATAGTTGGTACTCTTGGTGTCCTCCTTCTAACCCACAACAAATGTAATATCCCATTTTAAAAATAGTTATAATAATATGTAGATTTAAATATAAATTAAAATCCTTATTTTGACTTGATGAGATTGATCCAAAACTTATAGTCAATAGTTTATTATGTAAATTAGATTTAATGCTCAAAAATAGTTTAGAATGACTAAATTAATTCCTTAGGAGGGGCTATTTATCCCAATTCTATAGTGATTTATTTCTAAGTGAATTATTAATCTTCCTCCTTGAGTTAATCCTAATAGAGATCATTAACAATTTGAATTGAAGTCTATTCCCTTAGTATAGGATTTCCAACCCAGTGGAAAAGATAGGCACTCAGATTTCTTTGGGTTTTTTTCAAAGTGGAGGCATTACAATGATCATAAACTCAAAATCCATTGTGTCGAACATGTAATTAGGGCCTAGTTAAATGAACATCTTCCTATGTTGATTCCATGTTGCTTCCTCATGATTTGGAGATAATTGAATCTACTTTTGAAGATACCATGTTGTAGTTTTTGAAACAAAAACAATAAACTAAAAACTGCAATAGCAAACACATAATTATTTTAACACAAACCAATATTCTTTTCATTCATCTTCAGATAAAATAAATTACATATCAATACATAGGTCTTTCTTAGACTAGCTAAATAAATAGCAATATGATCTCTTTATAGAGATAGCAATCCCCTAAAAATATAGTAAAGATAAACTTGCTTTCCATGCAAAGATTTTAAAGCTACTAACACACTAAAATACATAGAATTAGTACCTATCAAAAGTTGTCAAAGTACTAAAAAAATAATTTAAGTTTTCTACTTAAAAAACACTCCAACTACATTGGCATCATATCTTATCTTCAATTCTACACTTGCATTATTCTCCAGCATATCCCTCTTGTTGCTAAATGAACTCAGAAGCTGAATCTTTGCAACTCACTATACAATATCACGATCACTATTATTCCTAATCTGTTAGATCCACTTAGTACCCATTTACTTATTTCTCTTCTTGAGAAAACATAAGGTTTCTCTTCCTTTCTTTAACATAGAGAAGACTCATATTCTTTCAAATTACATGACACCTTTCAATGTGCAAATCATAACAAGAAATCATTAGCCACTTGACTCAAACTTTCAAACCTTTTTTGACCACTATTTTTTTACATGTGAACATTTAGGCTTATACAATCTTCTAAACATATTTGTAACCTTTTTTTCAATTGGATCCATCAATCCATTCATAATTAATCTGAAAAATAACCCAATTCTAAAAAATAATAAATACATAAAATTTAATAATGTTATATAAATTATTTTTAAATTATATAATAAATTTAAGTTTAAATATAATTCTTAAAATTACATTGTTTTTTTAACGATAGATAAAGTAAAAACCTTGTTTTTTATATTATTATTTTTTGTATTTAATTTGGTAATTTTAAATTGATATTAGATGTGTACTTATTATGAAAAGTCTTAAATGTATAATATTTGTTTACAAATGTATTACTTTTAAATAAAATAGAATAGTAATGATTTTTCATTTCCCATGTGTTTTCAATTTTTTAAAAATATTAAATATTTTTTATGTTTTAAAATATTAATTTACAAACATATTTTTATGTGTAATATTTAATTTTTATTTAATTTTCAATTTTCCTAATTTTCAATACATTCATTTATTTAAAATTTTTAAAAAGAACAATAGTTTTTATTCTTTATAATTTTATTTTTATTTTAATATTAAAAAACATTTTACAATGAATCAAAGAATATATTTTTTTAAAAGATTTTTGTTTATTTTTAATATAATAATTTTACTTTTATAGACAATAGTAAATTTAAGAAACTTCTTTTTATATGTAGTAATTCAACAATGCTTTTTTTTTTGTTTAAGATTTTTAATTATATACTAATATAGAAAGTTAGTGCTATATGCAATAGTAAATTTAAGAATAATCTTTTAAATCTTAGAAGTTCTTTTTATGTGTAGTAACATATATTTTATATATCTTATTTTTATAAATAATTATTATTGTTTTTTGAAAAAAATAACCTAAATAAATTTATATAGATATCTTGTTTTAAAAAGATATTTTAATTTTAAGTATATCAATTTAGAAACTTAATTATATGAAATAATAAATTTAGAATATTCCTTTTACACTTAATTTTTTAAATTTTAAAAACTTCTTTTATGTCTAATAATTTAACATATATTTTTTTATACTTTATTTTTTTAAACATATTTATTTTGTATTTTATATTAAATTTAAAATGAACTTATTTATATTTAATAAAACAGTTGAGTCTGCTATCTCTTCACAGATCCAAGAAAAATCTCTAATCCATAAAAAAAATGACTGGAAGCCATTTTATGTACATATGAGCAGTGCACATCTCAGAATACCAATATTGCTTCTAACCATTGCCATCTCAGAATGCACAAAAGTAAAACATCATACCATGCATATATATGATCCAGGGGTTTGTACGTAAAAACCTGGCTTTAGATAAAACTTACTGAGACCCTTCCATCTCAATTTGTACAACAAATCTCTTCCAAAAGGCATACTTGGGGAAGGTAGATCAACTGCAAATGCTTCCTCTAGATCTTATATTTTTATACAGGCTACAACCTAAAACAGTTATGGTCCTCCCAACACAAAAATGGATCCAACAAAACCATTGAACCAATAAGTCTCACAAGATTACTTTATTATAGGCTACCTTCAACATTGTGTATCAAATAACAATTGGAGCTAAAGAAGAGCACTTGAAAAACAAACAGGAAATTAAGAGAATATTGATAGTTGGACTTTACCAATACCAAGCAGACGAAGAGTTAGTGCTATAGGAAGTGAATCTGTAGAGGAGAGTGGGATTGGTTGTCATTAATTTCATTATCTTTCATAAGCACTCCTAAACTTGGTGACACCCACTCATCAGGTATAATCTAGCACTCTTCTCTTCATAAAGCCTGTGACATTATACTGGACCTGAACTTGCATTTCTGCACAGTCCACATTTTATCCAGCTGATGGTGAGTGCCTCCATCTATTTATGAATATCTTCATGCATTGTGAATTTTCTACTTGAATATCTTCATGCATGGGGAGATGATGCTTATGAGTTAAAAGTTGAGACTTCTAGAACAAGTTCCTCAAGAATATCCATACAAAGATGAGGAATAAACAGCTAGTTGGTCTCTCCATAACAGTTAGAAATTTATGTTTTTGAAGCCATTTCTGTCCTGACTAATCAGAGACTATGCTTCAGTATATTATTGTCAGAGCATATTTGTGTGTTATTTTATGAACCATGCCCTCCATTATTGCTAAAGCAGTATTTTTGAAAAAAAAAAAACATAAATATTAAAGATCACATTTCCTGAACCCAAATACAAAGAAAACATTGTCACACTTAAGCATTTTGGTATTTTACATTGAAACATATTGGTTGAGAAAGAAGTACGGCTAATATATTTTGCTTTCTGGCATCACAATTGCTCTTACCCTGTGTGACCATGAGTGGTGTTTCTTACATTTGCTTTTAAAGTTAAAACTACTATCAGAAACTAATTAAGTAGACTTTTTAACTCTGAAAGTAAAAACATGCACATTTGATTTATGCACATAATGAGCCTTTATGCATGAGTTAGATCTCATTTTAACTCATGCTCCTTTTCAATATCCTTGTATATTACATAGAAATGCCATGTGATCTTTCGTAAATGAAAGCATCCATGGATCTCATGATAAATTAGGTGTCAACTCTAATTTTTTTGGCTTTTCCTCCCTTCATAGATAAAAGACAAGATATCTTTTCAATACTTAAATTACTAATACATTACTCTGATAAACATTTCTCTTAAAATTCACAAATTCCAACCATTTGATCTGCAACTATATGTTCCCAGTCCCACTTGTGATTCATCTTAATCACTTAAGATGGAAGGTGAAGATGAATAATATCAGTTGAGAAGCATAAGTGTTGGAAAAACTAAATCAAAGATCAAAAATATTAGTTGAGAAGCAAGTTTATTGTAAGACCAGCATTAATTATCTCAAGCTTTCAGTGAAGCACTGCAAGCAAGAAGCAGTTGACATATACGTGTGTTTCCTTCTGAGAAGCCCTATGGAGAGCAATTATGCCTTTCTCATCTGTGGAATTGACATACAAACATTAAAAAAACCCACCACAAAAAGTCCACTGCACAATCAGATTTAGAAAGAAATGTGGAACAATTTCCCAAAAAAGGAAATCAGTTGTGAAGAAACTAACAATTGGGATCTTTCTCACATAGGATTATACACAAATAGTCAATCAATTTAACATAAAAAAAAGAAAGAGATCAAATTGCAGTGAACTCCCAAAATTAATATCGCCCGCCTATATAATTAGTTTGATCTTCAGATTCAATGAGATTCAATATATAGATTATTTTGAAAACTCAACTGCGAGAGAAAAACGTACAAAAATTTGATAACATGCCAATACAATTTTCAATGATGAGATCAACATTATTGTTTCTCAATATTTTTAACATTAATATTTAATCACATTTAATTTAAGAAAAATATAGAAAATTGATAACAAGTGAGTGCAATGAGCTAATATTTATCCATCTATAATAGCAGAGAAGTCTGAAGGGACACTTTTCTCAGTTATTATATTGTTCATAGAATATCATTAATTTTGTTTTAAAGCCGCGTTCAACATTAATTCAATATGCTCGTCGTGTCAACATTTTATTACAAGAATACCACGTAAATAAACATTTGATCCTTTGGACCAGTAATTACATTTCTCTTAAATGATAGAAATTAGAAAAGTGCACCAGTATTACAATTCTCATCATAATGCTATCAAAATCCTTAGAATGACATAAGAAACAAACACCAAAATTATGATTTTGTAGCACTATATTATAAAGAAATGTGAAGCAATTTCTCAAAAAAGGAAATCAATTGTGGAGAAACTAAAACTTGAAATCTCTCTCACCAAGAATTATACACAAATAGACAATCAATTTAACATATAAAAACAAAAAGATCAAATTGCATTCAACTCCCAAAATTAATATCACATGCCAATGATGCATAAACAGTTTATATACAAATCTGAAAAACGTCATTTGTAAGGGTAATGTGGTTGTTGGGCTTCCCTCGACAAATTTGTGAATAACAATATTGAAAATTGATCTCTCTAATGCAAACACCTATTTATCTCTCAAACCAGTCAAGTGGAAGTGTATATTCGAATATTGAGAGATGCGGCTCTCTAACTCTTCTAGAGTCGTTTCTTTCATGTCATTCTCTAACTGCTCTATTCGATGAGCTGCAAAAAATCCCTTGATAAACTCTTTGCAAGCTTCATGTCCCTGATAACTCTTTTTCTCTTGTCCCATTTGCTTTACAGTTGTGGTTTTATCAAACTGCAAAATATAGGCGTACTTGCAACCTTCATACAATCTTTCACCCATTGTATCAATTATATAGGATACTTCATTTTCAACCTTTAGAACGAAAAAGTGGTCATTCCAGGCTACAATATAAATTCTTGGTCTTTCTTCATTGATAATCTTCTCCCACTTTTTGTCAAAATCATAATCTTCAGAAGTATCCACGTTTGCAACTTTAAAGACACAAAAATGGGTTTTGTCTTGTATTTCAGAAAGGTTACATACCTCTGACTTTACCACAGCATCCACATCGAAGTGACCATTTCCAAATTGCTTTCTTAAATATCCCTTGTCAAAAAGTGTCTTCCACTTTTTAGATCCTGTTTTTATCAATTTCTCAAAGTCAGTTTTACATGGCGCTTTTTTTCCTTGGTTCATGTGCAACCACTCAGCAATTTCAGCTGCGATCACAGAACAAGCAGCATACCCTCCAGACTTTTGACTTGTTTGATCAAAAGAAGCATAGAAGACTTGGGTAGACAGCTCCATCCGTCCATCTATACTTGTGAGATTTATCTTTTCCCACTTGGCATGTTTTTTCTTTTTCATCATGGGAACAGGGTCCTCCTCTTCCTCATCCTTGACATGTGATCTCTCCCTCTTGGGAGGCTCCAACCTTTTGGAAATCCTCTCTATCTCCTCAATGCTATCTGACTGCTGAATCATCTTACCCAGTTTCATTTGAGTCTTCCTATGAATCTTCTCAATGTTATCTGACTCTTGAATTGGCTTATCCAAATCCTCAGCCCTCTTCTGCAGCTCACCCACCATTCTAATCAATTCCTTCTTCTTGTCTCTCTCCATATTGAATGCCTCCTCCATCTTGGTACACTTGTTCTGCGACCTTTGCAACTCATCCTCCATCTTGACACACTTCTTCTTCAACCTCTGCAAGTCATCCTCCATCTTGGCATACTTGTTCTTCCATTTCTGCAACTCCTTCTCCATCTTCTCAATTTTCTCCCAGAAACAAAAATAAAATCTACCACCTCTGATTTGCCAGGACATGAAACATATAAATAGATTTTTTTTGCCTTCCTCCATTGATTATCAACTGTGAGAGAGATCAACTTCCTAAATTCAACTGTCAGAAACACTCATTCACCTACTAAATTTGTGAGGTGTGGCACTGATGGATGGACTGGGATTCAAATTCAGAAACACACAATCCAAATAGTATCTTTATTTTTATAAAAATCTCCATAACTCAAATTTGATCTAAATTAAAACAATATAAAATATGTGATATATATGTTAGTCATTATTTCATTTTTATGTCTCCAACATTAAATGTCATATGTAATAAGCAATCTAACTAGAAGAATGTATGAGAAGATAAATAAAGTATTTTTACCATTTAAACATTTTGTTTCTATTTGCTGATTAGGAATTTTAGAAAGTTTATCAGAATTAAGTTTGTTGAATATAAAATGAATAATAGAAAGTTTAGATTTATATTTTAATAAATGTTTCTAATTGTTAAAGATTACTGGAAGAATGTAAGAGAAGATAAATAAAGTATTTTTACCATTCAAATATTTTGTTTCTATTTTTTAAAGATTGAGAAATTTGAGAAGTTTATCAAGTTTGTTGAATATAAAATGAATATTAGAAAATTTAGAATTATATTTTAATAAATGTTTCTAATTGTTAAAGATAAATTTGTTGAATTTACTAATTTATCTATTTTATTCAATAATTGTATTAAAAGCATCCAAATATGTAGACATTATTATAATAAGTACTAATATATAATTATATAATATTATTATATTATTATATATTATTATTATATTATTATATAATATTATTATATTATTATATATTATTATTATATATTTATATATTATTATTATATATTTATCATTATATTATTATATTTTTATTAATATATTATTATTAATATGAGTGGTAAACTATTATAACTGCATTATACTATTATTTTATTATTGTTTTATTACTCTTGTCATATTAATAGTAGTATTGTCTTATTTTTATTAGTATATTATTATTATTGTAAGAATTCTTATTATAATATGAAGAAATAATAAATGATTATATTATATTATGATTCTTTTATTATTAAATGTTAGTGTTACTATAACATATTACATTAATATTAATAATTTTTTTTTTAGTATTATTTTATTATTAATGTCATTATATCATAAGCTTCATATTCTTCTATGACATTTATTTTTTAATTATTTTTATTATATCATAATAATATTACTCTATAACTATACTTATCTTATAACTATTAATATTATTATACTTATAGGATTATCTTAATATGTATTATTATATTAATATTATTATAGTTGTATTAATACTATAACATATTAAGATTTATTATTATGATATTATGATATTGTTGTTATTAAATAATATTGTTAAAAATTATTATATTTGTTTATTGTATTAATGTTATTATATTATTTTAAGTTATCATTAGGGTTAAAATTGGTCATAGGATTAAATTTGTAGTTGTAAGATAAATTTTGGGTTAGGATTATGATTGTGGATACATTAGAGTAGGAATTTTTATTTTTATTTTTTGATAAAAGTGACAAAGCCACTAAAATTTTATTGATTTTTTAAAAATAATTACAAACCTGGTTTTGAAGAGCATACCGGTAGGAAAGAGCCAGGAAGAAAACCTCTGGTTAAGTTCAAAAAAGATTACAGCAAAATTTCATCCCCCCAACATGAAAAAATGTTAGATACATAACAGAATGGCCCGACATCCAATAACCGTTACATAAAGGCCGAATTTGATTTGGATAGACATTACATTTCACAAATAGACTGGATCCCAACCAAAGAATTTTAACCTCGAAAACAAATAGAAGAATTTGCCCACCAACCCCCAGTTTCGTAAGACTCGACAAGAATATGAAGAAGCCTTTGAAATAGGACATATGAACAAAACATTGGTTGAGTGATTGTATACCAGCCTTCCACAAGATCCATAAGCCTTTCTCATTACCTACAAAACTTGAGAAAAATATACACAGCAAAAGAAAGCCAAATTGTATATAAACTAGAGCATAAATAAAAAAGCCATAGGTATGGAGCCTTATTGCAAGATAAGAAATGTGGAATAGATGGGAAATTGCACTTTGATGATGAAGGCGAGACCATATCCCTAATAGGATAGAAGAAGAGTGGCTCTAAACTAGCTTGTCGCCAAATCCAAAAGTCTTTAAAAACACCTACATAAACTTAAGAAAAAACCACACAACAAGAGAAATACCAATCTGTATGTAAACCAAAGCATAGATTAATAAAGCCACTACTGAAAAACTATATTGCAATATAAGAGGATATGGAGCAGATGGCAATATGTTGATCAGAGCAACACTCTGAGAGTAGGAATTGTTACTTACCTTAAATCCTTCTACAGGTTTTCTTTGCGACTTACATCCTTTACACTTCTTGGATATACATTTTCTTTAATGTTTTACCTTCAGATTATGGAGCTTGTTTTTTCATTCAAGTGTTAAGATAAAGTACTTCAAGAATGAGAATTTATATTTAGAGCATTTGATTCCAAAGGATTTCTTCTATAATTTAAGATGCTTACAATTATGAAGATTGTATTGTCATTAAAATATTCAAATGCAAAGGGCCTTCAAATAGTAAAGCATTTTTATTTTCATTTACTATGTTTACATAAAGTACTTCCAAGTGTTTGTATTCTTATCAAAAGCATTTAAATATCAAGAATCTTTTTAGAAGTACTTAAAAGTGTTTGTATTTTTAGCAGTGAGAAGGAGAGATTGAGTGCATGCATGGAGAGTGGAAGGAACATGGGTATGAGAGGAGAGGAACCATATTTAACCTTTAATTAGCATTGTCTAGTTTATGATGGAAGGAATTTATTTTGTAACTCTTCGATTGTAGCTTTCCCTTGTTTTGATTTTTTCATTTGTTAGAGTACCTTTCTCAAACTAGCCTATAAATGTGTATGCATAAATAAATCTAATTATGTCAACTTATAAATCAAATCCAAGAATTTATAGAATTTTTTTTACCATTTTCCTTATCCACCAAAAACTTCATAAATTTTTCTTGTAATTTTGTTTTTTCAATTGATTCTATTGATACTATTTTCTATTTTTATTCGAAGATTACTTTCTACACTCATTCTTTTGCTTACAATTCTATATTTATCTTCATATTTTTTCAATTCCAAATGAGATAATTATACAATCCTACTGCATTACATTCTCAAATAAAGACCAAACAAAACTATGTTTGGTCAACATTGACTTCAACAATTTATAAATTTTCATTTTATAACTACCTATTAACCTTTTCAGTATCAAAACTTGAATATTTGTTTGCCACTCAACTAAACCTACCTTGATACCCCAAAAAAAATTCTTAAAAAATTGTTCAATTTAGTTCTTTTTGGCAACTATCATGATCCAACTATGCTATTCTCAATAGTATACTTCCTCCAAATTAATGATAGAAAATATTGATCAACTAGCCCTCTACATGACCCCATAACCACTCCTTGTGTGGAAAAGTGAACAACCTTATCACATCAAATGCAAAAAATTTTGCTCTAATATATAACCATAGTGATGTAAATAAGGTTTTGCTAAATGACGTGAACATTATAGAGATATTTTTGTATTTCATATGCCTTTGCATTTGAATTTTATGAATTCTGCCACTTCTCAAAAGACATATACTGAAGTATGCTTTCTTATAAAGTAAAATTACTTCAAAACATGACAAATAATTGAATTCTAATATAAGAATATAGTTCTATAATTGCATTTTAATTTCATCTTTTACACCAAAAATAACTATCTAATGGATTGATTTGTTGCTCCAAAGTTTTTATTGACAAAATAATCTATATAAAATCAAGGATACAAAGGGTTAAGAAAATATCACTAGGTTTTTTAAGTCAATGTCAAATTAGTAAGGAGGATTAACAATTGTTGTTTAACTATAGTTTTACAATCAATTATTCTTTAAATTGCTCATTAATTATAATTTTGTAATCAACTGCTCTTTTGATTAGAGTATTTTAGAATATTTTTTTCCATATATCCAATATGTTGAATTTGAATTTGGTTCCCATCCACCTCTTGTAATACATCCACAAATAAAAAAAATAAAAATGATTAGGGGCTTAAAAAAAATGTCTCATCGAACATGGATAATCATGTTATCATAATCTGATCATAACATCATATCGAATATTAGTACCAATTTTGAAAACATAAAGCACCTATTGATTACAAAATAGCTGATTTGGATGAAATTAGAATGGCCTAAACAACCAACACATTAAATTTTTTTCCTATTTCAGATATAAAATGCTAAGATATATAAAAAATGTTGAGATATATCCTTTTCTAGGCATTCATTTTTTTTTTTATAAATTTAGATTTCTATAAAATTAAACTTTCTTAAGGGTTCAAAGCTAGAATGGTGCAACAGTTCCATGAAGGATTAGAAGTATTTAGCTATTAGAAAATTACTTCTCTTGTTGTGAAGTAACTTAATAAATTCAAATTTATTTTATTCATGGAAGCTAATCCTAATTTTATTTCTCAAAACCTTGGAGACAACAACTGGATTTTTTCTTTTCATGATTTTTGCATGATGCATGAGATTCCTATTAGTTCATAACATTTTAAACAAATTTTCTATAGTGTAGTATAATATATGGAATATCTAAATGATGAATCGATTGCAATGTCAATAGTAGAATCATTTGAGTGCTTAAGTGTATCTAAAATTTATCTATTATATAATACAACTTATATCGAACTTTCAACACCTCTTGTAAAATAATTTGAGTCCAATCTTTTTAGAAATTTAAAAATGTTGAAAATTGAATCACCAATAGCAATTCATGGCTTGAATATGTTAAAAAATCCTAGAGTTCATTCTATGTGCAAAAATGTAGAAACATTGCCACTTGCATAATTAGTGTTGGAAATAATTCCAACTCCTGTGCATCTTTTTCCTACCCTTACCATGTTACCACGCCATCTGCTTCTTCAGCCCATGGTAGAATGGTGTCTACCACCTTACCGTAACCCTTCATTTTTCCTCCCGTGGTACTGTGGTTTCCCTGCATTACCGTTGACAATTCTCTCTCCTCTTGCGGTGGTGCGGTGACCCCACGGTCCTACGGTCTCCTTGTCTGCTCCATGCGGTAGTGCGGTTTTACCTCCTTACTGCTAGTCGGTCATTCATTGCTCATAGTGGAGTGGTGCCCCCATAGTACCGCAAGCTCTTCTTCACTCACTCGCGGTGGTGTGGTTTTCATCCTTTTGGCGACATTTTTTGCGTGGAAGCCTCTACTGACACTTGCTTCGAATTTAATATGTAGAGGATTTTTTTTAATGAGTTTGGATGATTAAATTTGGGCATATCTTTAATGTATTTATTATTGTAATTAATGTTTTTTTTTTCTCGCCATGTAAGTTTTAAAAGGATGGTGAAGTTAAAAAAACTAGAAGGTGGAATGCTCTAAAGAAGCAAAAATTGTAGCAGTAGATTTGTGAGATAATTTTTTGAACGAATTAATACAATATAATTTTTTTTGGGTTTATCGTGTGTTAATTAAGTGTTCAAGTTGTTTTAGTTTTTTGAATGCTCCTCTGCCTTTGGCCTTCATGTGGTATCAGAGCAAGTTATTCACAACAAAGAGTTATCTTAAGAGCTCCAGTGAAAGTATGGCAGCAAGCACAAGCTTGACAAACCCACAAATCCCACAGCTTAATGGAAAAAATTATGACTACTGGGCAATTACAATGAGGGCATTATTTTTTTCACAAGACTTATGGGAGCTAGTGGAGAATGGTTTTCCAGAACCTGTTGATGTAACAACATACAATTCTTTAACACAAGTAGAAAAGGACTTATTGAAAGATAATAAAAAGAAAGATTCAAAAGCTCTTTTCTTCATCCTTCAAGGAACTTGAATGAGAGCATTTTTCCAAGAATATCAATGGCAACAAGGTCTAGACAAGCATGGGACATTCTTCAAACAACCTATCAAGGTATGGAAAAGGTGAAGACAACAAAGCTACAAATATTGAGAAGGGAGTTTGAAACTCTGTATATGAAGGACAATGAATCAGTAGATTCATTCTTTACCCAGATTATTGGACTAGTAAACCAAATTAGATCACATGGTGATATCTTCAAAGTTGTTGAGAAGATTTTAATAAGTTTACCCATAAGATTTGAAAAAATTGTTGTAACCATAGAGGAAACAAAGGACCTCACCCAATATTATGTTGATGAGATTTTTACATCACTCATTTCTCACGAGCACAGGCTGAGCAGATCAGTAAACATGTCATTGGAGCATGCTTTCAAGTCACAAGGTTCAATTAACCAAGGAAGAGGTGGAGGAAGATCAAATTTCAGAGGAAGAGGAAGAAAAGCATGGTCAAGGGATTACCTGAAAGAGTATGTGAAGGATGCATTTTAGGAAAGCAACATAGAGAATCATTTCCAATAGGGAAGTCAACTAGAGCAAAAGCCCCTTTGGAAATTGTACATTCAGATTTGTGTGGGCCAATGCAAACACCTTCAATAGGTGACAGTTTTTATTTTCTAACTTTTATTGATGATTATTCAAGGAAAATATGGTCTATTTCTTAAAGCATAAGAGTGAAGTGTTTGATTTCTTCCATCATTTCAAGTCTCTTGTTGAAAAACAAAGTGGTCATTACATTAAAATGTTGAGGATGGATAGAGGAGGTAAATATATTAAATAAAAGAATTTTCAAATTTTTGCAAAGATCATGGGATTGAAAAAC
Organism: Sequoiadendron giganteum; assembly: GCA_007115665.2. NCBI lineage: Eukaryota > Viridiplantae > Streptophyta > Pinopsida > Cupressales > Cupressaceae > Sequoiadendron > Sequoiadendron giganteum. Next base: position 1,478,508 of record CM021100.1, on the reverse strand, counting down.
AGTTTACTACAAGATATGTACGCCTCAACAAAATGGGGTAGCTGAAAGGAAAAATAGAACAATCATGGAAATGACTAGAAGCATGTTGAAAGCCAAACATTTTTCAAATGAATATTGGGCTGAAGTTGTATCATGTGCAACATATATAATGAACAAGTGTCCAAAAAAAAGTGTTATGAATATTGTTCCTAAAGAAGCATGGAATGGGAGAAAACACAATGTTTCACACATGAGAGTTTTTGGATGTGTAGCATATGCACATGTACTTGATGAATTAAGAAGAAAGTTAGACAATAAAGGAGAGAAATTTATATTTGTTGGATACAGTGATGAATCCAAGGCGTACAAGCTTTATAATCCAACAACCAAGAAATTTATAATCAACAGAGATGTACAGTTTGTAGAAGATGAAGCATTGGATGGAAGCAGAGAAAAAAAATTATTGTATCAGCATGTATACCTCATTAGGAAAATGAAGTTTTTGTACCAGCAAATTTTCCTTCTAATGTGACTCCTTCCATGCCCATTCGAGTTCAACCAAGTGGTCAACAAGTGATGCTATCATCGAATGTAAGAGTAGTAACAAGAAGACTGCAGATTCCATCTATAGCAAGAACTTCTGGCACTAGACCATCAAGTCCACACTCTACTGATTCGAGTGATTTATCAAATCCAACATTGGCAAGCATGAGAAGACAATAAATCAGAAGTATAAGAGACATATATGGTCAAACTGAAGGTGAAAATAATTCAAATTAGTTTTCTCTTTTTTCATTTTATTCTCAAGTTGAAGATCTGATGCACTTTGAAGATGCAATTAAAGAAGATGAATGGATATGTGCAAAGGATGAAGAGATTGATGCATTCGAAAAGAATCAAACATGGGAGTTGGTGATTCTTACAAAAGACAAGGATGTAATAGGAGTTAAATGGGTTTATAAAACCAAATTGAATGCAAATAGTGAATTGCAAAAGCATAAAGCAAGATTAGTGGCAAAAGCTTATTCACAACAGCCAGGAATTGATTATAATGAGACTTTTGCACCTGTAGCTCATCTTGAAACAGTAAGAATGATACTAGCCATAGCAGCACAAAACAAATGGTTAGTTCATCAAATGGATGTGAAATCAACATTTTAAAATGGCTATCTTGAAGAGGAAGTTTATGCTAAACAGCCACTTGGGTATGAGATTTTGGGTCAAGAAGACAAAGTCTACAAGCTAAAGAAAGCAGTGTATGGTCTCAAACAAGCCCCAAGAGCTTGGTACAGAATAATTGATTCATATCTGTTTCAAAATGGCTTCATCAGATGCAACAGTGAACCTACTTTGTACACCAAGCATAATGAAAAAGGTGAAATTCTGATTGTATGCCTGTATGTTGATGATTTAATATTCACTGGTGATTTGTCAATTGATTTGTTCAAAGGAGCTATGAAGAAAGAATTTGAGATGACAGATTTGAGTCTCATGAAATAATTTTTAGGCATTGAAGTGAACCAAGATGAAAATGGTATTTTTATTTCTCAGACAAAGTATGCTAATGATGTTTTGAAAATATTTCATATGTTAAATTGCAAATCAGCACCAACACCTATAGTTACAGGTTTGAAGTTGAGTAAGGATGACAAAGGTGCAAATGTGGATCCAACTCTATACAAAAAACTTGTTGGAAGTCTCATGTATTTAACAACCACAAGACCAGACATAATGTATGCAGTAAGTTTGATTTCCAGATTTATGGAAACTCCTAAAGACACAGATTGGAAAGCTAGGAAAAGAATTTTGAGATATATAAGTGGAACAAAGAATTTTGGGATTCAATATATTCAAGTTCAGATGAGTTCAAAATCACAAGGTATACAGATAGCGACTGTGCTAGGAGTGTTGATGACAAAAAAAGCACATTCGGTTATGTTTTTCATTTTGGCACCAATGTAGTTTCATGGGCTTCGAAAAAGCAACCAATAGTCACTCTTTCATCAGCTGAAGCAGAGTATGTAGTGACCACAAGTGCATCATGTCAAGCAGTATGGATGAGAAGAGTGTTGAAATAACCACATAATGAATAAGTGGATGTAACAAAGATATTTTGTGACAATAATTTTGCAATTGCACTATCAAAAAATCCAGTCTTCCATAAGAGGAGCAAGCAAATTGATACTCAATATCATTTTATTAGAGAGCTGATCAACAATGGAGAAATTATTTTGGATTTTTGCAAGTTTGAAGATCAATGTGCAGAAATTTTTAGCAAAGCATTGGGAAGAGACAACTTCATCTATCAGAGAGATCGACTTGGCATAGTCAATGGCAACTTAGTTGTAATTAAGGGGGAGTGTTGGAAATAATTCCAACTCCTGCGTATCTTTTTCCTGCCCTTACCGCATTACCGCACCATCTGCTTATTCAGCCCATGGTAGAGTGGTGTCTACCGCCTTACCACAATCCTCTATTTTTCCTCCCATGGTACTACGGTTTCCCCACCTTACCACTGACCTTTTCCTCTCCCCTTGCAATGGTGCAGTGACCCCACGGTCTCCTTGTCTACTCCCCACAGTAGTGTGGTTTTACCTCCTTACCACTGGTTGGCCATTCGTTGCTCGTGGTGGAACGATACCCCATGGTACCACAGGCTCTTCTTCACTCACTCGCAGTGGTGCGGTTTTTTTCCTTTTGGCGGCATTTTTTGTTCGAAAGCCTTTGTTGGCACTTGCTTTGAATTTAATATGTAGAGGATTGTTTTTAATGAGTTTGGATGATTAAATCTGGGCATATCTTTAATGTCTTTATTATTGTAATTAATGTTTTTTTTCTTTTTTTTGGTTGTCATGGAAGTTTTAAAAGGAGCGTGAAGTTAAAAAAACTAGAAGGTGGAATGCTCTGAAGAAGTAAAAATTGTAGAAGCAACTCTGTGAGATAAATTTTTGAATGAATTAATACAATATCAAAAAAATTGGGTTTATCGTGTGTTAATTTAGTGTTCAAGTTGTTTTAGTTTTTTGAATGCTCCTCTACCTCTGGCCTTCAATTAGAAGTTGTTGCGTTTCAGTGGTTCAGCGTACATCTGAAAGTTTTAAAAGTAACCCATCACCTGATATTGGATATAAACAATCACTAACATCCATTGATCAACATTTAGAGATTGGGCTTAGCATAAGTGTAAAAGATCAACATTCACATTCCAAACTAAGCATATATAAAGAAGATCAACATTCACATTCCAAACTAAGCATATATAAAGAAGATAAACATGCACATTATGACCTTAACATAAATATAGAAAATCAACATTCTTGATCCAAACGTAGCATAAACATAGATAAATTATTGATTGTATCATCAAAATTAATAGTATCTAAGTGCTTCAAGTTTTATGACACTCCTAAAAGTAACCTCTCACTTGATTATACATGCAAGAAACCTACAATGGTTCCATATCAGCTTTCACAGTTCAATATTAGTGTAAATGCAGAAGATCAATACTCACAATCTGAACCTAGCATAAATGCAGAGCAGTTGGCAATTGCATCATTAGAAATAAGGGCATCATAGTTATATATTAATTCTTATGAGACAATATTTGGTCCACAATATTTCTCCATCATAATATTCTAAATATCGAAAGCCTTATCTACCTCTCCCATCTTATAAAGACCATATAAGAGCATATTGTAAGAGATGATACTTAAACAAAAATTTCTAGTTTTCATATCAAATAAAATCTTGAGGGAATCTTATACCTTGCGTATGTTATATATACACAGTTATAAATAGTTCATCATATAATTATTTGTGCAAAAAATTTAGAAACACAACAACAAAAATAAAACAAAGTATTTAACGTGGTTCAACAATGTGCCTACGTCCATATGAGAGGAATTTTTTATTATTCACAACACATTCAATTTTTGCATTGCAAACAATCCAATATACAATGGATTCTTCAATAGACCAATTGGGTATTTCTTGTTGGAGCACGGGAAGGAGAATCATCAGGTATTTTAAGGACATTTGAATTGTTTAATAACAAATGGAATAAATTAGGATTCTGTTTGGCCGATGCATCACCATATTTTGTTTACATTGGGACTATTTTTATTTTTATTGGAATTGTTACAACAAAACATTCATGGGACTTCGCATCCCAACAATATCCCACTTGAAGTCTCCAAAAATACTGTGAACAATCATGTTTCAAGAAATCTCCTACTTTCCAAAGCCTACTATCATAGGCTTACCGATCCAAGAGAAGCTCTATAGAACTCTAGCTTCACTTTTGAAACAACTTTTGTAAATACATCTGCAGGATTCAAATGGGTATGTGCAGGATCATGATGGGCCAAAAAGTGGCAATATGATGGGTATGTGGCTGATGACTTTTTTTTACCCAAAATTGATGGAACTAAAAGGGTTTTTAAAGGAGATTCTCATATTTCCACCAATATAAATTATGCTTTACTTTGAATTTAATAAATAATTATTATTCATTTTCTATTGAATTACAACTAAAGTCCTGATTTTTAGGCTGATTGAAAAACATCTATAGCTTTCAAACAGTATCATATTTTTTGAATCCAAAACATGCGCCACATTCTATGCTTCGTATACTATAAGATAAAAAAACAAAAAAATGAATTTCATGAAGTTTTGACCAAGTTAAGGTGGTCAGACATACGAGTCTTTATATTTTTTAAAATTTGTCATAAAAAAATTATAATTAATTATTTACTTGAGAAAAAATTACAAAAAAATATGCATCACATTGGGACATGAGTCCTCTACTTATATCTAAAATATTATAAAAAAATTTATCATTTTAATGAGGTTAGGGTGGTCAGACAGACACCTACTTCTTATTTTTTCCCTAAAATTTAAGTACTATTGTATTGAAATTTCAAATTTTCACCAAATAGATTTATTTTTTTTGTAAATAAACCTAGTAATTTAGAAACTAAATTCAATTTGCTACAAATTCTATTCTTACATATTTTTGAAATAATATGGATAACTTATTCAAATTTTTATGTCAAGTTGCCTAACTCTAATTTTTCTGATTTGTTTATCACTTAAGGTCCTGTTTTTTCCATGATGATCCTACACATACCCAAATTTGTATGTATCTTTTCCAACTTGAGCTTACCTTCTTCAAGAATACTTCGAATATAGTGATATCAAACCTCTTTATGCTTCGTTCATGAATGAAATGTTGCATTTTTGGCCAAGTGAATGTCACTTTTACTATCTCTATACAATACAAATTCCTTCTATCTATTACCCAGTTCAAATAGTAACCTCTACAACCACAACACATTATTTTCTCCTTCTATCATTGCAATATACTTCGCTTCAGTAGTTGAAAGAGCCACTACTTTCTACAACCTAGAAATCCAACTAACCACTACTCCTACCAATTTGAACACATACCCTATTGTAGATCATCTTCGATCTAAATCTCTAGCCATATCTGAATCAACATATCCATGCAATTGTGCATCTTAACCTCTAAACCTCAAAACATGGTTAGATGTGCCTTTAATATATCTCAAAATCCATTTCACTGCTTGCCAATGAACTTTTCCTGGATTTTCATATATCTACTGACCACTCCCACTGCTTGGGAAATATCTGGTCTTGTGTAGACCATAGCATACATTAAACTCCCAACTATAGATGAATATGGCACTGTTTCCATGTATTCTTTTTCTTCAAGTATCTTGGGACACATCTCAGAAGATAATTTAAAATACTCTACTAGAGGTGTGCTTACTGCTTCGGCATCCTTCATGCTAAATCTTTCTAGTAATTTTTCAATGTATTTCTCTTGTGACAGTATAAGTTCCCTTTTCTTCTTGTCTTTGATAATTCTCATTCCAAGGATTTGCTTTGCAACACCCAAATCCTTCATTGAAAATTTCTTAAATAGTTGTTGTTTCAACTTGTTAACAACAATCATGTTTGATCCTGCAACTAGCATATCATCAACATACACCAATCATAGTAAAAATTCTCCATTATCAAAGAACTTAAAGTAGACGCAATGATCAGATTCACATCTAGAAAATTTCTCCTTAGACATGAAAGAATCAAATTTTAGATACCATTGTCTAGGAGCTTGTTTCAACCCATATAAACTATGATTTAGTTTACAAACTAGTGGTTCTTTACCTTTTTCCTCAAAACCTTCTGGTTTCTTCATGTACAACTCTTCTTCCAAGTCACCATGAAGAAAAGTTGTCTTGACATCGAGTTGTTCCAACTCTAGATCATGAACAACTACTAAGCCCAACACTACTCTAATAGAGGTCATTTTCACAACTGGTGAAAATATCTTTGTAAAATCAATGCCCTTTTGTTGAGCATATCCCTTGATCACCAATCTGACTTTAAATCTCTTCTTTACATCCGCTTCTTCCTTCAACCTATAAACCCAATTGTTTTGCAATGCTTTTCGATTGGGTGGAAGGGTTACTAGATCCCATGTGTGATTTTCATTAAGAGATTCCATCTCATCTCTCATGGCTTCCATCCATTTAATTTTATCTTTATATACACATGCTTCTTTAAATGTAGTAGGTTCAGATTCATCAGAAATCAATAAATATTGAATAAAATCTTTATACCTGGTTGAAGGCCTACGCTCTCTAGTGGACCTCCTAACTAGAGGAATCAACTCTTGTGCATTACTAGTTGGAGGAACATGTTCTTCATTATCTTGGAAATTGTGTGGCTGGTCATGTGTTTGAATTTTGACTGGTGGTTGTGGTTGGTTTACAATCACCTTTTGTTTAAACATATCACTACCATTCGTGGTATCTTCTAATGGAATATACTCCTTAGGTGATTTGAATTCTTGTAAACCTAGCATTACTTTTTCATTAAATATCACATCTCTACTTCATGTAACACACTTAGTAACTGGATCCCACAACCTATAACCATATGTTTCTTCTCCATGTCCAATGAAGATACACCTTTTAGATTTCATGTCAAGCTTAGTTTGTTTCTCCTTTGGAATATGAACAAAAGCTTCACATCCAAACACACACAAATGATCATAGGAAATTTTCTTACCTAACCATTTTTCTTCTTGAATTCCAAATTCAAGACGAGTGGATGGTGCTCTGTTAATCAGGTACACTGATGTATTTATTGCTTCTACCCAAAACTCTTTTCCTAGTCCTATATTTGAGATTATGCTTCGATCTCATTCCATAATGGTTCTATTTAACCTTTTTGTAACATTTTTCTCTTGTGGTGTAAGAGGAACAATCTTGATTATCTAAATACCATTCTCTGCACAGTATTGAACAAATTCTTTTGAACAATACTCACCTCCATTTTCAGTTTTAAAATTTCAATCTTATAACCAGTTTGGTTTTCAACAAGTGCGTTGAAGGTTTTAAATATACCAAAAACTTCAAACTTCTTTTTCATCATATAAACCCAAACCTTGCTAGTGCAATCATGCAAAAAAGTAAGAAAATAAATGGAACCTCCAATAGATGCTACCTTTGTGGGCTCGAAGACATCTGAATGCACTAGCTCCAATGGTCGTATCTTCATCTTGTGTTCCTTTTTAGAGAATCTTGTCCTCTTTTGTTTTCCATAGATGCAATGCTCACATAACTTCATATCTAGTTCTTTCAAACCTAAAAGTTGGTTCTTCAAAACTTCAAGTCCCTTCTGGCTCACGTGTCTAAGCCTTTTATGCCAAAGCTCTGTTGTGCTATCTGCTACTGCCAGTATAGCTCCCACTTCAATCTGACCCTCTAGTACATACAATGTACCAGATTTTCTTCCTCTTGCTATGACCAATACTCCTTTTGTTACCTTCCATGATCCTTCTACAAATGTAACATTATATCCAAGAGCATATAATTGCCCAATTGAAATCAGGTTTCTTCTAAGTTGAGGAACATGTCTCACATCTTTTAGCAACCAACTATTACCGTTCATCTTCAATAGAACATCTCCTTTTCTAGTGATACTACAAGGTTCATCATTGTCGAGATAAACCTTACCGAAATTACTAGCTTGGTAATTTCTAAAACAATCTCTTGAAGACGTTGCATGAAATGATGCTCCCGAGTCAAGTATCTAAACATCTGCAACAATATCACTTGAAGATAAAATAAGAGCATCAACATCTTTTTCAGAAGTTGTATTTACCTCATTATCTTTAGATTGATTTTCAGCCTTCTTTTTGTTTTGAGGGGTCCAACAATTTTTCTTCATGTGGCCTTCCTTGCCATAATGCCAACATACACCTTTTCTACCTCTAGATTGGGATCTCTTAGTAGACTTTGATCTTTTCCTTCGGTTATCCTTGCCTCATTGTTGTGTTCTTCATCTGTTGCTAGCTACTAAAGAAACACTTGATGAATTACTTTGATTTTTTCTTCTCATATCCTCACTAAGAAGAACTCCTACAACATCATCAAATTTTAGCATGCCCTTTGGGCTAGTTGTGGAGTTACTAACAACCATAACAACTCCTTCCTAGATATCAAGCAATGAACATAATAATAAGATGGCCTTTATCTCATCCTCTACTATAATGTTTACTGAAGATAACTAACTAACCAAAGTATTAAACTCATTTAGATGATTTGTGACAGAACTACCTTCTTGCATTTTAAAATTAAATAATTTCTTCATTAAAAATACCTTGTTTGATGCAAAAGGTCTCTCATACAACTCTGATAGACGATCCCAAAGTCCTTATGTTGTCATTTGTGTTGAAACATTGAACAAAACATTATTGGATAATGAAAGAATGATTGTAGCCACAACCTTTTGATCCATTTTATCCCAATCTTCATCCTTCATGTTGGTTGGTTTTCTTATTTTTTCCTTCCAAAGTAATCAAAAGGTCCTTCTGAATGAGAAGAGCTTTGAGTTGCAATTTCCATATTCTGAAGTTTTGGCCTGAGAATTTTTCAATTATCCATTTGTCTATCTCTTCCATTTCTTACAACCTTTTGTGCTAAGTTTCTTACTCATATTCCAATAAAAAAGCTAGATTAAAAAAAAAAATGTTTGGAATCAAACACTTACAATTTTATTTCTAATTCTTTCCTTGGAAATGATTTCTTAAAAAAAAAAACTACTATGGCAACATATTTTTTTAAAAAAAAGATCTAAACAACATCTGAGGGTAGCTTAACTAAATTTCACAGCATGCACATCACCTTGACTTTAATTTCTGCTACTTTTCAAGCCTTTCTTTAGCTCCTTTCAAACAAACAACTTTCCACAACTCTGGTTTCCTTTCAGCAACATCACAGTTTGATGAAGCATGTAGCTTTGTTCTTAAACAAAAATTTATGGTACCTATAGAAATCTCCCTCTCCTATCAACCTAGCTATGATACTAGTTGTTATATATACGCATCTATAAAAAAATCATTAGATAATTATTTGTGCAAGAAAATTAGAGACACAACAACAAAAATAAAATAATGTATTTAACATGGTTTGGCAATGTGCCTACGTCCATAGGAAAGTAGGATAAGACTTTTATTATTCACAGCACATTCAATTTTTGTATTACAAATAGTCTAATATATAATGGACTCTTCAATAGACTAATTGAGTATTTCTTTTTGGAGCACGGGAAGGAGAATCATCCTATTTTAAGGACATTGGAACTTTTTAATAACAAATGGACTGAATTAGGAGTCTGTTTGGTTGATGCATCACCATATTTTGTTTACGTTGGAACTATTTTTCTTTTTATTGAACTGTTACAACAGAACATTCACGAGAATTCGCATCCCAAGAACCAACACTCCAAAGAGTGTGTGCTATTATATTTTAAAGCATGATATTTGGATCATGTGCCCTTTGTTTAAGTTCATTTCAAACATTCAATGAATCATTAATTCTTCCTACTTTGCAAAGGAAATCAATTAAGGACCTAAATGTAATTCGGTCTGGACTATAACCCACATGTAGCATCTCTTGTAAGAGGTAACCAACCTCACCAAATTTTCCTAATTTGAATAGACCATTGATAAGAGTGGTATAGGTGACTATAGTGGGAAAAATTTCCTTCCTCATCTTTCCAATCATACAAAGTACTTCACTAAATCTAGAGTCTTTACAAAGACCTTTTATTAGCGAGTTATATGTTTGAGAATTCTAATTACATTTGTGTTTAATTGTCTTCTCTTAGATTGTAGCAACTTCTTCTAGCCTCCCCATTTTACACAACCCATCTATCATAGAATAGTATGCAACCACATTTGGAAGACACACTACCTTCTCCATTTCATTCCAAACTTCAAGTGTTACATTAACATATCACTTTTTGAATAGCCCCTCAATTAAAATCACATAAGTAATAACATCCGAGCTACTACCACCTTTCTCATCCATACCCTACCACAACTCAATTGAATTTATCACCTTCTCTACACTACATAGTCCCCTTATTAATACATTATATGTAACGAAACTTACACCATATTCATTTACAACAATATTCCTCCAGACCCTAAAAGCTACATCCACCATGTACCTTCCTTGAAAAATCCATAAATCTAGTAAGTTGCTCATTAACTATAGTTTTTCTATCAACAACTCTTTTGGTTAGAGTATTTTTAATTGTTTTTTTAATATAATTATACTATTATATATAATATGATATTATAATATAGTTATAATAATATATTAAATATTAGAATTAAAATTTTATTTGTTTTCAACAAAAGTGGCGGACCACTATATATTATTATATTATAAATATTAATAGATAATTATCAATATATATGATTATATATTATTAATTTCTTATATAATTATAAAATTATTAAAATTAATTTCATCCATTACTTTCACTCATATCTCTAGGGAGTGGAACGGTGTAGCGAATTGTCTAGCCAAATGGGCTTTTGATCAAATGCAAAATTGGAATATTATGGATAAAGGTCCATTACCTTTGGGTTTGTCTCAACAGTTAGATCATTTACTAGAACTTGACAGGGTTGTTTGATGCCCATGCTTTGTATTTCTTCTTGATTGAATAAATTTTAACCCCTCCTTTATTTTCACTTTCATTTTCTAAGAAATTGTCTCAATATAACATTCTACTTGAAGTTGTCCAAACATGGATTAGACAGTGATCTCAGTTTTGAGTTTTGGAACCTTTCTTTATTATCCTAGATGTATGGCTCTTGATAAATTTTCTTCACTGATAGAGCTTTTTTGTTTTTTCTATTTGTGGGTTAATTTTCCATCATTGGTGTGGAAATAGTGGCTTAGTTTCTTTCACTATCTCACTGATATGATGGGATAAAACATAGGGGTATACTTCATTTCCCTTTTGACACTCTTTGTGAGCACTTAGTTGTTTTAGCATAAAACACCATTTCTTAGATTCTTGTCATCTGAATATAGTTTGTTGGATTTTATGAAAGACTACTACTTTTATTTCAAGTTTCTAAAGGGGATCATCTTGTTTGGAACTACATATAGGGAAACAAAGGATTTTGGTGATGTGTAATCTAACTTAATTAAATTGATGCCTTCAATTGAGTTTTGATCAATATGCCAAGGTTCTTGATGAGTCCTCCACCATTTTGTAGCAAAGATCTATACATATTCTCCTTGTATCAGGCTTTCAAACAATAATTTTTGTAAGTATATTTAAACTATTATTGTGCTATTATTTTTAATAACTAAACTAGGATGGAGCTTAACATTTCAAAATATTTATGAGATGCTACTACCTCCTCATAAAATTCTTCTACTTGCATGTAGATAGATTATAGTATCTTTGTTCAATGTTTTACTTGTGAATGAGATAAAATAACCCTTTATGATTCATCTATTCTTTTAGTGCCCTGCTAATCAAAATATATTTTATATCTACACTAGGTTAGATATTAATATATCATGATAGTTTGGAAGAGTCTACTCACTTACCTTCTCATTAGAAAATGTTATTAGGGTTGTGTACAGAGCTTAGATAACTTTGTTCAAACTGGTTATAATAAACTCTTCAAGTTTTGTTTATACTTTCAAGGCTTTTATTTATCTTTTCCTAAACATGTTTTTTTTGTGAGGGCTAATGAAACAATATACCTTTTTAGATATATATATTGTAAGGTTGGTAATATTTGACCAAAATGTTTCTTTAATACCCTTTATAGGAAAGCATTAGAATGTACCTCTAAATATTTCTGATATGGAGTTGTTGTGGATGCCTTTACTGGTGAATAGGGAGAATTAAGTTTATGTTCTTGTAGTTTCTCTTGATTTTATTAGTTTTGGTTATCACTAGGTGATGAAGATCACAGGGTGGCAAGAACCAAAATGAACAAGATTGTGCTGAAAGATAGACTAAGGTAAATGCTAAGTTTTCATTATGTTTCGAAGAAGCAGTTTACAAGTTTTAGATCTAAGTCGTAGGATAAATGTACACTATATATTTTAATGGATGCTAATTCTTATGACCATTTACCTACATCTTTTTGTTGTGCATATATATTTAAATGACCTCAAGACTGCCATTAGGCTACTATCTGGCCATAGTTTTCTATTTTTTTTAGATGGATGCTTAAGATGATACTTAGAAGCTTGAGATTAAAACCTCCACAAATCCAATAAGATGTTGGATGAGACATTAAAATGGAGGGAATCATATAAAATAGAAGATATTCTCTCGATAATATTTTACTAAAGGTTTTCTTGACTCTGGGTATCAATTAAGTAAAAATTAAAAAAATATAGATTTCACATTTGGTTCCTCCATTCACTATATTGTTTTTATGGCTTTGGTTAGTGCTTGTCTTCTCTTCCTTGTGGAATTTGAGCTTTATGTTATGCCTTTATTTTCATTTTGTATGTATTGATGGGATAGTTCTCTACTTTAGGAACTTTGTTGGATGGGTTTGAAACCTCTATATACATAAATGGAAATACTATTTAGCACATTTTGTCATAACGTCGTATACAAAAAATTTACAAAAAAAATCGTATCCATGATTAGGACCAATATTGGATATCCCACCTCACCCCCCATGGTTATATACCTCTCATGTATCTCCCCCCTGAGTATGCATATCCATATACTTATCTTGTTTATGTGGGGTTGACACTGGTGGTGCATAATTAGAGTCTTGGTAGTGTGCAGGCTGATTTGGAGCCATTCTCATGCTAGGTAATAGTGGAGGTAATGTGATAGTTGAGGGGCTTGGTACATAATCAATTGGAAAATTAGAGAAGTGACACTACATATTTGATGTCATGCTCTGTTGTTGCATCTTCATGAGGTATGACTGTTGGCTTAATGTGCCAAGGTTGGAAGCGATTTTCTTGAAACCTTGACTAGTTGGAGCATGTATAGGAATCCATTGATTTCTAGTCTACAAACTTGTATTCTAGTCTAGATAGGCATGCCTTCCATTAAATTAATTTATTGTGTTTGATCATAGTTGAGATTGATGTGTTGTTGGAAGCCCTCTTGATGAAGATGGTAAGGATATTGTAAAGGCTTTTATATTGGGAAGGATGGAGACAACAGTTGTGGCATGACCCTCCTGGTTGATATTGCTATTTTTACATGTAGCTCTTGGCATTTCTCTTGATGTTTGAGATGTTTTTTCTCTATGTGTATATTTTTGGCACTTTCCTTGATGTGATTGATGGTGTGATTTTTAAAACTCCCATTGCTTCTCTAGATATAATTGATGTGAATTATACTTGAGTTACCTTGATAATCTTACTTCCCATGGGGTTGTGGATTATAATTAAATTATTTGTGTTGTGTTTTTAGCCTCAAAATTTGTTCTTGTTCTTGTTCTTGTGTTCCAGATGATGCTTTAGATTGAAAGAGATGATAAAGAAATAGATTTTGATATGTAATGCAACTTATGTAAAACATGTAAAAGTCAAAAGGATGGAAAGGGGCACAATACCTGTGCTTGTGAAGAGAGTTTCTTAGGTTGAGGATTTGATGAGACTAGCCTTACTTTCATGAAATCCTTCTCATTTAACTTATCTTTATCAATTGCAAACTAAAGTAAATTTGAATGTATCTCAATTAAATAAGGCTCAAAGTCCATCCTCTTTAAAAATGACATGGAGCTACATAAATAAGTATTCCCTCTAGCATCTTTATTGATTATATCTTTTGAATACTTTCATAACACCTAAAATAAACTAAAATAGGATCATGTATCAATTAAAACAATGCCAAATGTTTCATTCTTTCTTGAGAAAATTATGAATCTTTCTATTGTTCCATTTCTTGAAAATCATAATAATTCATAATGATAGGTAGATTATTTTCCCCTATTTTTATAGAGAAACAAAATAATAGACTTGCTTTCCATTGCTTAGTTTGATCTTGAGTTGATACTACAAAACATTATTTAGAAATGATGGTTCTATTTATATTGTTCTATGGTATTTTAGAAATATTAATAATATGTGCTTATCAAATTTATCAAATAAGACATCTAGGCATTAGCAAGTCCTTTAGGCATTCTATGTATAAGTCTTATGTGTATTTATCAAATTTATTCTCATTGTAATCTTCCACCTATAGAAGAATTGTATTAAGTCCTATGAACATATTGTATTAAGTCCTATAAGCATTGTTTAATGAACCTAGGGTGAGGCCAATTTGATGAAACCCAGGCTCCAATAATAATATTTATAAAACATCATATATAGTTGCAGACACCTAAAAATGTCCTAAGTATATCACACATCTTGATTTCACTACTAACATCATTTTCACCTTATTCCTCTATTTAATTAAATAGTATCCAATTATTTAGTTAAATTTACTTTATTTCTCTATTAATTGAATAATTAAGGTTATTTGATTAATTCATCATTTTCACATTAATTTCCCCTTTTTGATTAAATAATTCACAATTATTCAATTAAAGTTTCAAATTCTTCCAACTTTCATAATTAAATGATTTCATAAATTGTTTAATTGACTAATTTTCCTCTAATCCTCCAACTTGCACAATGAATATTCCCTAAGGAATATTCCATTTTCAAATTCAAATTCTTCATGCCAGCTCAAAATATCTCCAACTTAATTCCATGAAATGAGGTATATTGTTGGGTCTCTCATGGATTATGAATCATTGATTTAATCCTTGATCCACACCTCATGGATTATGAACACTTGATTAGTCCTTAATCCACACTCACCTCCTTAATCTTATCTCATTCATTAATTATCATTTTCAAGCTTGACCATTGATATTTTTTTTGGAAAAAGGTAGAGGGTTCTGTAGATATATTATTAATAATAAAATTTACAATAGGTAATAGTTTATGAAATATGATCCCAAAAGAAACCTTTACAATGATAAACTATTTGTTAGCCCCTAGTTTGCTACTGAAAATGGGCTAATTATACAAAACATTCAGAAACCCACAAAGAAATCTTATTTTTATAGCTTGAAACTTAGATTTTGTCATGAAGAAAGAAAAATGAACTAAACCCCTGCACGACCCTGGACTGAATTCTCCCCTGGGTCTTCCTGCATTATTAAGATCATGTCTCGAACATGACCCTACACCCTTCTTTCTCAAGCCAAATCTTATTTTTATTTTTTGAATCTATTGCTCTGGAACTTGGTGGTCTGAAATATGTTGCTCCAAAATTTTGGCATCAACAATAGCATTCTACTTGCCCTTAATGTACTCAATATCAAAATCATACGCCTATATCTTATGGATCCATTTATGTTGCCACTCATTAAGGTCCTACTATTCTGATACCACTGAAATATCTCTAGCCAAATCTAAATTGTGTTTTATGAATCTATTGCTCCAAAATTCGTTGCTCTAGAATTTTGTCAAAAAATTTCTTTTAAACTTTTCAACTGCTACTTGTCTTTTCTTTTTGTATTTTCAATACATATGAAGAGACTATCTGAAAGGTTGAGCAATCAGTGCCACAACTGATGCCACCCACCAAGCAAATTATTCTTTGTTATTTCCACCTTTATCCTACTCAGCTAGGCTGATGACAATGCGATTACACCTATTTATCCATTGCAACAACAATGCGATTATTCATTTATGAACGAATTATAAGTTCCTTTCACATGTGGCTAAAGTCGTGGCTTCCTTAACAGCTACTATAGAAACTTCCAAATATGTTTGCAATTCTATGTCATTATACACAACAATTTCTTTCCCATCATAACCCATATTCACCAATTTGTCTTCAATGCCATTCCCCTCTCTGTAAGCATGTGAGATGATAAAAGCTTGAAATTTGTCCAACAAAAACCAGATTTTTTGTAAAATATATTTCAAACACCAAATGTGTACCTTTCTCTCCTTGTAGGAATCAATTATAATTAAGGAACCCTCCTTGATATGAATTTGTGCAACACCCAATTTGAGGGAAATTTCCAATCATGTCAAAACTGCTTGAGCCCCGACCACATTATTCGTGCCCACTGGAAATGAAAATGAGCTAGTTGCTATTACTGATCCCAAAGAGTCTCAGATACAAATTATTTCCCCTAAGATTCCTAGATTCCCTCTTGAAGCACCATCAAAGTTAAGTTTGAAAAACTCAGAGCATGGGGGCTTCCATTTGATTTCTTTTCTATTCACCTTCACTCTGGTATTTTGATGTAAACTACCTGCAAACAGTAAAATTATGTTCTTCCAGTTCTTCAAATAGAGTCATCCCAACTTGTGAACAAGGAGGACATGTTCTTATGTTTCATCACATAAGCATTAACCACTTATGAAATTGCATTTTGAATCTTAACTTTGACGACCTCAATTGAAGAACTTGATTTCTTGAAAAACATGTAAATTGTGTTACCACCGTATATTCCATATTACTAGTGGTGGAATAACTTGTCATACAACTGCAAAAAAAGAGGTTTTATACAATAATGGCCAACTTTGGAAGATGTCCCAAATAGAATTTGGAAAAAGGTTGTATAAGTTCAACTTTCTCTTTATGAACAACCAACATTCTTGTGCAAAACTACATAATACAAACAAATGGTATACATTCTCCAACTCTTCCTCATATAAAGGACACTTGAAAGGATCATCAATTCTTAGATTAGTTAAGGATCAACAATTATTGAGAATTGATTAGAATTCCTAAATTTTATTAAAACAAGCTTCTCAAACAATGAATTCATTCACAATCTTCATAGCACCCTTACAAGAGGGTAAGTGCAAAAATATGGGGGGCCAAAAAGGGGGCTTAAATTGCCACTTTTCTTCTAAAATTGGGAAATACTAACCTTGGATGTGAAATTGAGGATTGTTACACTCAAAATTTTGAGATGCAACAAAAAAAAGGATCATAGTGCTCTGAGTCCACATTCTAAACTACTAATTTATTTTGAAAATTGTTGAGATTAAGGGGTTAAAAAGAGGGACCCACAAAAATTGGTGTTGTTTTTGTCAGAAAAACATAACATAGCAACTTTTGTGGAAACGTAGCATGGTGAACTTTTTTTTAGTATTGTTAAAATCACTTGAGTGAGAAATTAGCTAATAGTATGTAGTTGATGCTTGATTTTTATGATATTTTTTTAATGAATATTTGATTTTTTACTAATTTTCAAAGTGGACACTTCCTAAAAAATAGAATTTTGGTCGTGCTACCCCTACAAATTTTGGAAACTAATTGAATTTTTTAAAAAAAAAATTGTAGAATGGAGTCTAGTTTCTAAAAATGTAATTTATTTGAAAATTTGATGAACGGTAAATTTATAATGAAAAAAACACCAAACACTTCTTTTTTCCAATAAAGAGGCATAAACAAAAGAGCTTATAGATCAAAGGCTTAACATTGTCAAAAAGTGAAAAAGATTACATCGTTGGATAGCTAAGAGAGAGCCTAACATTACCCAAGTGTTTTATTTATTTGACATTGAAACATGCACAATCTTGATGGTGAGCACGAACCTGATTATGTGAAATATTGTAGAATTTGCAAAAACACGTCTCTGGACATTGGGAAGGCCCTCCAAGCCTTTGGGTTGGTATTCCAAGGAAAATACCAAGCCTAAGGCTTTGGAATTCCCAAAGAAAGATATAATGTGAGTGCGTTATAATGCTCTCACATTATATCTTAGTTTTGACATGACTTTTTGCATTTATGTGGGACATGTCTAGCAAGACATAACGTGAGCATGTAATAACATGCTCACGTTATGTCTTGCTTTATGTTATTTATGCTACTCTATTGAATGTATGTTTATATATTTGTATGTTTGTATGTACATGTATGCTTGTATGTCATGTATGTATTTATGTATTCATGCTTGTATGTATGTATGTAGGATTTTATGTACATACGTATTATTCTTGTATGTAGATAAAGAGAGGTAGTGAGAGAGTCTTGAGAGAGGGAGTGGGAGAGAAGGGGTTGGAGAGAGGGAATTAAGAGAGATATGGGGAGAGAGAGAGAGAGATAGAGAGGGGAGAAAGAGAGATTTATGTAGGTAAGGTTCCATAGGGAGAAACTTGAGAGTGTGAGGGGGTGAGAGGGAGAGAATTGAGAGATAGGCAGTGAGGAGTGGGAGAGAGAGGGAGTGGGAGAGAGAGGGAGTGAGAGAGAGGAATTGTGAGAGTGAGAGACCTAAGAGAGGGAGAGGGTTTGGGAGGGAGTGACTTGAGAGAGAGGGAGAAAGAGAGGGTGGTGGAGTGAGAGGGAATTATCCAGGTAGGGTGGGAGGGATAGAGAGAGAGAGGGGGGGAGAGAGAGAGAGCTACCTAGGTAGGGTGCCAGAGGGAGAGACCTAAGAGAGAGAATGGGTGGGAGGGAGAGACTTGAGAGATAAGGAGTGAGAGGGAGTGGGTCAAAGAGGGAGTGATGGGGAGGCAGTGGGAGGGAGATAGAGAGAGGGAGAGGGAGAGAGGTAGGGATTGATTGAACAAGAGGTATGTAGAAATAGGGAGAGGGTAGGAGAGGGAGGGGAGAGATGTGATATGTATAGATAAAGAGAAAGGGATAGGGATTGATGGTTTAGGGTATTGGGTTGAGGGTATAGGGTTGAGGGATTAGGGTTGGGGGTAGAGGGTATTGAGTTGAGGGTAGAGGGTAGAAGGTTTAAGGGTTTTGGGTTGTGGGTTGCGGTTTAAGGGTTGAGGGTAGAGGGTTTAGGGTATAGGTTTGAGGGTATATGGTTGAAGGATTAGGTTGAGGGTCTAATGTATAGGATAGAGGGTATAGGGCTTGAGAGTTTAGGATTTAAGGGTTGAGGGTTGAGGGTTGATAATTGAGGGTTAAGGGTTTAATGTATAGGGTAGAGGGTAGAGGGTATATGGTAGAGGGTTTAAGGGTTGAGGGTTTAAGGTTGACAGTAGAGGATTGAGGGTATTGGGTTGAGGGTCTAATGTACAGGGTAGAGGTATAGGGGTTGAGGGATTAGGGTTTAAGGGTTGCTAGTTGAGGGTAGAGGGTTGAGGGTTGAGGGTTGGGGGATTAGGGTATAGATTTTACTTGGGTTTAAGGGTTTAAGGGTTTAAGGATTGAGGGATTAGGGTTGAGGGATTAGGGTTGAGGGTTTAAGGGTTTAGGGTTTAAGGGCTAAGGGTTGAGGGTTTAGGGTTTAGGGTTAAGTATTTAAGGGTGTGAGGGTTGAGGGTATAGGGTTGATGGACTAGGGTAGAGAGGGATGGATGGAGGGAAGGAGAGATGGAGGGAGAAGTGAGATAGAGAGAAGAGGATAGGAGGGAGGGATAAAGATAAATGAGGGTTGAGGATCCAATGTATAGGGTTAAGGACCTATAAGGTTGATGGTTTGGGGTATTGGGTTGAGGGTACAGGGTCAAGGGATCAAGGTTGAGGGTAGAGGGTAGAAAGTTTAAGGGTTTAGGATTTAAGGGTTGAGGGTTAAAGGTTGAGGGTAGAGGGTTTACGGTATACGTTTGAGGGTATATGGTTGAAGGATTAGGGTTGAGGGTCCAATGAAGAGGCTAGATGGTACAAGGGTTGAGGGTTTAGGGTTTAAGGGTTGAGGGTAGAGGGATTAAGGGTTGAGGGTTGAGAATTGAGGGTTGAGGGTTTAATGTATTGGGTAGAGGGTAGAGGGTAGAGGGTTTAGGGTTTAAGGGTTGATGATTGATGGTTTAAGGTTGAGGGTAGAGGGTTTAGGGTAGAGGGTTGAGGGATTAGGGTTGAGGGTCCAATTTATAGGATAGAGGGTATAGGGGTTGAGGGATTAGGGTTTAATGGTTGAGGGTAGAGGGTAGAGGATAGAGGGTCTAAGGGTTGAGGGATTAAGGGTTGAGGGTTGAGGGATTAGGGTAGAGAGTTTACTTGTGTAAGGTTTAAGGGTTGAGGGATTAGGGTTGAGAGATTAGGTTCGAGGGTAGAGGGTATTGGGTTGATGGTAGAGGGTTTAAGGTTTGAGGGTTGAGGGTTTAGGGTTGAGTGTTTAAGGGTTTAAGGGTTGAGGGTATAGGGTTGAGGTATTAGGGTAGAGAGGGAGGGATGGAGGGAGGGAGAGATTGAGGGAGAAGTGAGATAGAGAGGAGAGAAGAGGAGGGAGGGACAAAGATATATGAGGGTTGAGGATATAATGTATAGGGTAGAGGGTTGAGAATTGAGGGTATAGGGTTGATGTTTTAGGGTATTGGGTTGAGGGATTAGGGTTGAGAGTAGAGGGTAGAAGGTTTAAGGGTTTAGGGTTGAGGGTTAAGGGTTGAGGGTAGAGGGTTTAGGGTATAGTTTTGAGGGTATATGGTTGAAGGATTAGGGTTGAGGGTCCAATGTATAGGGTAGAGGGTATAGTGGTTGAGAGATTAAGGGTTGAGGGTTAATTTATAGGGTAAAGGGGAGAGAGATAGAGGGAGTGAGTGAGAGAGAGAACTGGGAGAGGGAGATGGGGTGGGAGGGAGAGACTTGAGAGAGAGAGATGGTAGATGGTTAAGGGTAGAGGGTAGAGGGGATAGAGACAGGAGTGAGTGAGTGAGAGAGAGAGAGAGAGAGAGAGAGAGAGAGACTTGAGAGAGGGAGAGGGGTAGGAGGGAGAGACTTGAGAGAGAGAGAGGGAGATAAAGGGTAGAGGTTTTACGCGTAGAGGGTAGGGGATGGAGAGAAGGAGAGAAAAGAAACATAAAAAAATCAAATTTCTCATAACATAAGCACAATTTGAAGTAAGAGAGATATGGTCATTAGTTTAGCAAGACATAATGCACTCGCATTACAATGTGAGAACATTTTCTCTTGCTCTAAAAATGGTTAAAAACACAATATCACTATGATATCAAGGCCCACATTCTACATATTCTCCTAGTTCTACGAGTGTTCCGACAAAAAAAATATTTTTGATGGTTTTGTGAAGTGTGCATGCAATTTTTTCACATTCCACCACCTTTTTCATGATCTTTCCACCACCTTTGCATTAAATAGAAGAATTTTCATGTTGAAAGGCATATAATATAAATTCAAGTCTGAATTCCATTGAATAGTGATATATAATTGAAGTTTAGAGGGGAACAAGATTTTGGAAAAGTCAAATGTTTGAGGAGTTTGAGGAAAGAAGAAGTAAAGGCTACATAATTGGGTAGAACTCCTCCATTCAAAACTCTAGTTTTTAGGTATGTGAAGTCTTTACACATTTTCTTTCATTCTATTTTGGCTTCCTTTAATTTTGTTATTTTTCATATTCCATGTTGATCATTGTTTGTTTGTCATTATAACAAGGTAGGGGCAGCATATGCCTCATAGAAATGGGGTCTAATGGTGATATACATCACCATGATGGGGCAGCATATGCCTCCTAGAAATGGGGTCTCACAGTGATGTACATCACCATGAGACCCCATTTCTATGAGGTATATGCTGCCCCTACCTTGTCAACCCTACTAAATTGGAAAGTTAGTGAGATAACTATCTTGCCAATGCGGTAGGGTTGACGAGGTAGGGGAAACATGACCAAATGGGGTCTCATATCATCATGAGACCCGATTTCTATGAGGAATTTGTTCATGTTGCCCCTACCATGTCAACCCTACTGAATTGGCATGCTAGTGAGTGTGAGACCCCATTTCTATGAGGCATTGGTTCATGTTGGCCCTAACTTTTCAACCCTATTGAATTGGCAAGCTAGTGAGCATAAGACACCATTTATATGAGGCATTTGTTCACGTTGCCCCCACCTTGTCAACCCTACTGAATTGGGAAGCTATTGAGCTCACTGGCTTGCCGATTCTCACATGATTTTTGGATGGAATGCCTTAAAGAAATTTCATAATGTGGCATGCCATGATTGCAAGATAGGCTCAAATTAGAAGCATGGAAAAGGCATGTGATTTGTTTGAAAATAATGTTTTCATAGAAATGTATGAAAAATGTGGTAGCATTGGCAAGCTAGTGACCTCACTAGCTTTCTAATGTGGTAGGGTTTACAAGGTAGGGGCAGCATGAAAAAATGCCTCATAGAAACGGGGACTCACGGTAATGTAATCATGATTCCCCATTTCTATGAGGCTTTTTTTACACTGCCCCTACCTTGTCAACCCTACTACATTGGGAAGCTAGTAAGCTCACTAGCCTGTCAATGTTACCAAGTTTTGCATACATTTCTATGAAAACATTATTGTCAAACAATTCAAATACCTTTTCCATGCTTCCATTTTGAGCCTATCTCTCAATCATGACATGGCACATGACCAAATTTCTACAGGATGATTGTAAGTATTTTGTATGAAGCCTTGAATGACATATATTTCATTTATTTGTATCATGGATTCATTTTTTAGGAACTAATATTTGTATCATTACCATGCTATAGGTAAAATTATATGTCATGTTGAGAAAAGAAAGAAGGAATAAACAAACAAACGATGAGTATGAAAATAATAAAGCAAAAAGAGATAATGGATAAGGGAATATCATGAGAAGAAGAAATTGGATACGATTGATGAAACAAATCCAATTGAAGAGGAACCTCAACCATAAAAAGGAGAAAATGTATTGGTGGCACAAAGGGCACAAATGCAAAAGAATCATGCTAAGACATATGTTAATACCATAGTTGGAGACACACCCTCTACCGCAAGTGAATATGAATGGACACCATCTACCACAAGTGAATATGGAGGGACACCATATATCACAAGTGAATATGGAAGGAAACCATCTACCACAAGTGAATATGAAGGGACACGATCCACCACATCTCAAGTTGAGAGTACATCATCACTCAGATTTGACAAAGAAGGTACACCATCATCCCCATGTCAACCTCAAGGTATGTCATCTATTCCACCCTTGATTGAAGGTACTCGATCTAACCCAACTCACTTAAATATTGATGAAATTCCTAATGTTGAGATGTATGTACCTAGGAGAACACCACCTAGAATTTTGCATAGAAAGCTAAAGTATTTGATTAATATTGATGAGGATATTTTTCAACAAATGGAAGGTAGGATTCCAACACGCACTTGTAGAATATATAATGAAAAGGTTTGGAAATTGTTCTTTGAAAGGCTAAACAAGACTGCAAGATGTCAACTATTTGTTGAAATGATACAGGGTGTAAAGTATAGAAATATCATGAAGATTCTTGGTTTGAGAACATCGAATACTTCAAGTGAAAACACTATTGTGAAGAGTCTAATGGATGCTTATGAGAGTGTGGGTAAAACCTCACACTCAAAGGATAGTAATGTCACCCGATGTGTCATTACATCGACTTTGGTAAGCAATCAAACAAGGAGAGCTCACCTCATTAGAAAGATGAGTGAACAATTAAGAATTAATAGAAAAAAATTATCAAGCCATTCAAAGGTGGAAAAGAATTGAGGGCACCAATTCAAATAAATTATGGGCATTCTTAGGGAGACTCCCACAAAAAGATAAACTAGATGTTGAAGCATTGAGAACACTAATTGAAGACTGTTGAAAGAATAAAACAAGGCCATCTCTAAATTAAAGGGATGTGGTAAGGAGTATTGGTAGTCAGAACTGTGAGCCACATCCAAAGCATATTTTGGATATGACTCACCCAATTTTTTGGTAAATTTCAACAAGATTATCCTCAAATTCAAATTTGTCAAAGATATTTTGAAATGATTAAACATTTTTATGTCAAGATAAATCACACATGCACTACTTGTTGTTGTAGACTACATATTGAAATCTCTAACTATTATGATGTTTATTGTTCTATATGTTTAGATTTTCATACTAATGATGTTTTGCATGATTGTGGTATAGAAGCCTCACCAACATCTTCAAGAGAGTTCTTATAATTTTTTTTATGTAAAATAGAGGATGGATAAATATTCTATAGGAAACTATGTTTCGATGGTTCATGTCAGTGTTGTGGTGGCTTGCAATGTATGCCAGTATGTCAACATATGGAAAGAACACATGAGGTGGGAAAGCAACTAGTAGAGATCAAGAAGTATAAAATAGTGGCATACATTACAAAAGATGGTAATCAAGCAAAAAACTGTGATTTGGTTATGTGAACCCCTAAACTTGCAAATGCACAAGAACAACAAACAAGGTTAGATTGTTAGATCAAATGCATACAAGCATGAGAGATTCCCCATGAAATCCATCTATTTAACTCAAACTAGGAAAACAAAGAACACAATATGGAAAAACATATAAATCCTAATTAAGAAAATAGAATTAAGATCCCATGGGGGAACTGGTGCCAATTGAATGTTGAAATTGTCCCTTTCCCAACTCCTAAGTTGCAATGTGAGCGATTGTGAAATGGTCAAATCTCCGAAAGAGATTTGAGCATAACCTTTCTATAAATTGTGAAAATGGTGAATGATTGAGTGGAAATGGGAAAAATTAGCTCTCAATGTGAAGAGAGTAACTTTGCATGAGACTGTGGATAAGAAATGAGGAGAGAAGCCTCCCATTTATAGATTTGAATTTGGAAGAATGAACAAGCTTTGAGCAATGTGGGACTAACCTTCAATCCAATGGTTGAATGCCACTTGTCACCATGTGATTGGTTGATGGTTGTGCACATTTTGGCCAAAGTGCCAATAAATGCAATTAGTTTGAATTTGAATTTGTGAAATGAATTGTTGAAGAGGGAAGGGAAATGAAGTTAATGTCACTTGGCTCAAGACAAAGGACATGTAAGAGGCTTTAAATGCCTTGTTGGAAGGACCAAGTCCACTTGGACTTTTTGAATTCAAATTGAGCGAATATTCCCTTTTGATGCCATGTGAGGGAAAAAAAAATTTAAATAAATCAAAGTAATTGATTTATTGTGCAAGTTGCATTCTCTAGAGGATTTTAGTGAGAGGGATTAACTTAATCAAGGTTTTGATTAATTTAATAGGAGATTTGATGATTTGACAATTTAGACTTAAATTTATGAATTGATTAAAATCAAATTAAGAGGAGATGATTAATTAAATAAATGATTTGATTTATTTAACTAAGGAGGAATATGTTTGAATAAATCAAATAAGGTTTAATTTATTTAATTTAATAAGAAGACTTTAGAGATTTTAATCAAATAAAATGATTTATTTAATTAAATAGAGATGTAAGATTAATTAAATTAAATTGATTAATTTAATCACTGGAAGAGGAAGACTTAATTAAATAAATAATGATTCATTAAATTAAGAGATAGAATATGATGAAATGTTGAGAGTATGATTTCAGAGGAAATGATGTTAGTTATCAGGATCAAGTGTGCCGGACCAACAAATGTACATTTTCCATGTCTACATTTTTCCCCTCTTTGAAGCAATGTACTTGTTGCATTGATTCAAAGAATAAACTGCTATAATCAAAAGTTCATAAATTTTCTCAATTTTTTCAGATGCCCCACTGTTGCCCCATCAAAAGGATATTGCTGGATATTGCCCCCTCGAGAGATTAGACGAAAATTTTGATTTTTTGGATGATCTCGCGAAAAAAAGTGGATAAGGTGTCAAACAGTCTCAAAATGCCCTAGATCATCAAAAATGCGCTTAAAAATGCTACACACAGTGCGAAATGGCCCTCGGTTGGATGAAAATGAGATCGGGGGACCAAAACCCTTGTTGGAAGGTCAAATTAGGTCAAAAAACCCTAATTTTCACGCTTAAATAGATGTTGAGGGGTCACTTTCAATACATTTACAATCTTAAACCTTTCAAAAATTGACAACTTGAACTTTGAGTCTTGGTCAAGATGGCACAACGGAAGCTTCCTAGGCATGTGTCAAAGCAGGTACAAGTGCATCAGTGACCAGTCATCGCAGGACCCGTGGTATGTACCCTTATCTGACTTTCAATTTTCTCGTTATTCATGCATTAAATAGGGTTTAGATTTTATTTAGGCGACGCGACGCTATATAGAGCCACGAAAAATGCCAAGTTAGGGCCGTGCGGTCCTATATAGAACCGCTTATGCATAGAGCATCACGCGGTGTTGTTTAGGGAATTAGGGTTTTAGCTCCAAACCTGACTGCACGCACAACTAGCACCGCACAACGCAATTTTTCAAAAGGGAGCGCCAAAGTGTACCATGCGATGCAGTTTGGAACATTACAAACTACACTACTTTTGAGAACAATGCCACTTTTGCTATTCCAAAAGTGAAATATGATACGGGTAGTAGATTTTCTTTAGGGAAACTGATGCGGTACCTTCCCTTATGCAGGAGCATCTTGATCTACTTCATTCGAGGGAGCACCGATGACCGATACTCAAGAGACTACAGGGTATGCATGTATATCTCTAGGAGTAGCTTGGGATTCTCGGGCTATGCTACGTTGCATATGTCCCTCCTGATCGGGCACACTTGGGTATGATGACTGCTCAAGCCAAGTGGTGGGATAGTGAGATGTCATCTTTCTATCTTCCTACTGGTGAGACCACCATTATGCTTGAGGATGTCTGGCACATCCTCCGATTACCCATCCATGGAGCCCGAGTGATCTATAATCTAGAGGAGGGTAGGGAGGCCTGCTTTGATGTTATGGGCGTTGACAAGCTAATCTTTTGCAATGGTTAGATAGACTTGGAGTGATACCAAGGCAAGGCTCCTACTTATAGATTGATAGTGGCTACCATTATTTCTGGTCTTGTAGCCCCTAATCGGTGTGGCCAATATTTTAGTCCAAGTTGGGGATTGGTGTGGTAGCAGATGTGTGTTTGTCGAGAGTGCTTTGCTTGGGGACTAGTATTGCTAGCTTCTTTGTACAAAGATTTGCACAAGTTCGGTTACCTGGATAGCCGGGCTCTCGGGGCCGAAGTTACCCTTCTATACATTTGGGCATGGGAGTGGATCCTAGTGCTTCACCTAAATGTGACACCAGTTATTACAGATATTGATGATCCCACTGTGTGGCGGTATGGCGGGGCAGAGATTCACTTTACGCATATGGGTACAGTTGGTTTGGCTTACTGGCGGTGGGATTTGGATGAGATGACAGAGTTTTTCTTAAGGTCATGGATGGGCATAGGCCCGTGGTATGATGATGCACAATAGCTTTTTTTTTCACATCAGGACAGGTTCATCCAGGGCCGAGAGCACACTACGGTAGAGAGGTACCTTCCTGATAGGGTGGCCAGACAGTTTGGTGAGATGCAGGACAAGCCCGATGATGAGTACATGTCCATCTTTGCCTGTACCCCAAAGGAGACAGCATGGGGGCAATTCATTCCTGTAGATGAGGCAGTTTCCTTGTTTAGACAGTTAGTGGCCCGGTCATGGCCATATGATCAGAGGTCAGCAGATATAGGGGTCACTCTAGCATACAGGGCATGGTTTTGACCTCCGTTGAGGTTGAGGTTGAGGTTGATAGTTCCTGAGGCAGTGATCCCACGTCGGAGGGCCAGGGGCAGGGCAACAGGCAGAAGTCGGGGAGGTGTACCACCTCCTCAGTAGACACGTTTGAGAGACTAGGCACAATAGGCAATAGGATAGGATGGGCAGCCCTAGGTGGTCCCACAACATCAGCCAGTAGTACCACCAGTGGGATAGCCATTTCCCCAGGATGCATTAATTCAGCAGCTGCAGCGCCAGGTACAGGTCTTGACCACAAAAAGAGATCAGGCACATTAGCAGGTTATTGCAGTTACTGTTGAGAGAGATCAAGAGATTGGTCAGTGGAGATAGCTAGAGATCACAGCTTCCACATCCCAGGGCTGATCAGTTGATCTTCAAGTATACAAAGAGGCTATCAGAGAGGCCGAGTATTATCAGTAGCATTACCTATAGGCAACGCCAGCAGCAGGCCAAGTGCCAGCCTTCTCCCAGTAGATAGGGATGTGGCCGCCAAAGGATCACAGTGGCAGGCAGGTGGGGGAGAGCAGTAGCCAGCAGGGCTAGCCCTTTTGATTACAGACAATTTTGCATTTTTGATCTTATGGGCTATATTGTTGCCTCTATTGTACCATGTGTTCCGATGTACACTTGATCCGATTTGTATCATAACCAATGTATTTTTTGATGATATATATGAGATGACTCGCCCTTTTATGAGATGTTTGTGCAAATGTATGATATGCAATTTTATTATGATGCTATGAGATGTTCCTATTTTTTATGTTCATGTAACATGATGTATGTTTCTAATGGATGCATTTCTTTTTGTATCTTTTTCATGCATTGTAATGATGATCTTATGAATGTAATGTGTGGTAATGATGGTGCGAATGGATGCAAATGGTAATGGATGCTAATCATGATGTAAGTCTTTCTTAAGAAGCTTAGAATAACAAATTTATATTATTCCTCATAACTTAAGATAATGATATGATGCAATGTGCTTTTTATGCTAATGATTATGTGGATGCAGGGTGTATGTATTGGCGATGTTTTGATTACTGTCATGATACCATGTTAGTGTGAAAGGAAGATAGAAGAATTTAAAATCAATGAGTTAGGATGATGATGATTTTGTTTTTGCAGGAGTTGGGATTTTCAAAGGGACCCATTTCATTATGTTTGATAATGCACATAGGTACGATGCATCAAGGTATAAAGGACTAGGATGGTGTTGTACCTAGTGTGATGGACTTTGACTCGGCAATTAGATAGGAGTATCCATGTTCACACTTAGCATACATAACTTTATTCACGATGTAGTTCAAATATTCTAAACATCTCAGACCAAAAAATAGAAAAGAAAGCCTTTCTATGTGGTCAACAAGATACCTAAAGCACCCTCCTTACAAACCAAACAAGGCACACATGACTAAGTTATTTTACAAGAGTATCCAACAAGCACAACAGATAAAAAAGATAATAATCATTGCCCCATTTCTTTCTCTCTAAGCCTGATTTGTTTAGGCATCATCAAGAGGTCCTTGGAATGAGCACAAAATAAGATAAGTCAATAAAAGACCAAATAAAGCAAACCAAACAAGCTAATGTTCTTCATACTGCTAGCCAGGACTAAACTACTGGGGGGTACCTGATGCTTATGTCCATCACAGGAAAGCTTCATCCTAGGACATGTTGTGATCAAGGTTTTGATGGGACTGATTTGGATGATAGGCTATTGATACTCCGAGTTGATCAACTTGCTTGTTTACTGACTTAGACTTTCAAGACTTTGATGATTGGGTGTTCACTTTTGAACCTGCTAGACTTGCTTCTGACTAAATCATCAAAGGGTGAAGGTGACGACTGATTTTATCATGTGACGATAATCACGGGTGAAAGCGAGGTGAAATGGACGCATCATTTTGGGTTTTTAGATATTTTGAGGTTGTTTTTGGTATTTTCGAGGTTTTTGATGAAAGGACTAACTTAAAGACCTATCATAGGGGTCTCAGGAGCTGATCCATAGATTAGCCTTGCCTACGTTATACACATAGAGACAACATAGTTCGACTTACGACAAACTTGACTCAATGATGAGATAGATGGGCAAACAGATTTTGCCATTTTATTGCGACGGATGCCTAAAGGACTAACCCTACTGTCTCGGGGGATGATCAAAGATCAACCTTGCCTATGTTCAAGCTCAGAGATGACGTAGTTTAGACAAGGTGAAATACTGACAAGACTCAATGCTGAATTTTTTTGAAGATAATCTGATATTTTAACATTTTTTTGGTTTTTTGATGGATTTTTTGATGAGATTTAGGACGATCACAATCTGATCCAACGCAAGTATAGGAACATGCCCCTAGCATGGTGTGATAGACTACTTTGATGAAGGCAGAACAAACTGACCTTTAGGAATATGCCAAGTAGTACTATGGTGAAATATGATATGGACATCAGCTCAGGCTATGGTATGGATGCGAGCGGATGGGTGGATGGATGATTAATGAAATGTGATGGAATGGATGAGAGAGTCATGCAAGTCCTGGCGGATGGGGAGTGCTTTATTTACACTTGGCACTTGTTTGCCAAGTTTTCACCAAGGTACTTTTCCAAACCACCACCAAAGTGATTTTCACTAGAGGACGATTTTTTTTCTTTACTATTTTCAATCATTTTTTTTTTAAATTTTTTTTTTTTTTTTTGAATTTTTTTTGTTTTTACCAAGACGCCTATTTGCTAGGTTTTCATCAAGATAACCATTTTTTACAGAATTTTTTTTATTTTTTTTGTATTTTTTGGTTCTATACCTTGCAAGTTTTTTGGGCATAAAACTTTTTGAGGTGAGAGCTGTTCAGAGGCTCCTACAGAGGCTTGCCTTCTGGTGTTGCTATTTGATATGCTCCTAATTTATAGCTGGCTATGATAATGAAAGGTCCCAGCCAGTTGGGCTCAAATTTTTGTTTGTTCTCTGGATTTGACACATTCTTTTAGTTCTCTTTCATCACAAGTTCGCCAACTTGGAAGGTGTGTTTCCTGATCTTCTTGTTGTAGCTTCTTTTCAGACGATTTTGGTAGAATTGTAGATGATTTAGGGCATCCATGCACCGTTCATCTAGTAACTCCAACTCATTTAGTCTTGTAACCCTGTATTCCTCATCTGTGATGAGGTTTTGCAATGATATCCTTAGTGACGAGATCTCGATCTCGATAGGGAGGATGACTTCTGATCTGTAGACTAGGGAGAATGGGGTGGTGCCTATTGGCATGCGGATGCTAGTGTGGTAGGCCCATAAGGAAGGGTTTAAATGCAAATGCTAGTCATGACCGGAGTCATTGACTGTTTTCTTAAGAATCTTTAGAATGGTTTTATTGGTGGCTTTTTGCTTGGTCATTGCCTTGTGGGTAGCATGGGGTGGAAAAACGGTGTTGGATTTTGAATTTTTCACACAAGTCATGGACATCCTGATTCTTGAAAGGTGTCTCATTATCAGAGATAATGGATTGGGGAACACCGTATTGGCAAATGAGGCAGTTCAGGTTGAACTTGGATATCTACTTTCTAGTGATGTAGGTCATGGGAATTGCTTCGACCCACTTTGTGAAATATTCAGTGGCAGTGATAATAAACTTATGGCCGTTGGATGAGGTGGGTGAGATTTTACCTATGAGATCGAGCCCCCATTGGGAAAAGGGCCAAGGTGTAACAATGGGATGTAATTCTTGAGCTAGTGCATGAATGAGATCCCCATGCTACTGGCACTGTAGACATCTTCTGACAAAGTTGTGTGCCTCTCTTTCCATTGTCGGCCAGTAGTACCCGATTCTCAGCGACTTCTTAGCCAAGGTCATCCTACTTGAGTGTGAACCACAAGTGCCATTGTGTACCTCAGTTAAAGCAGTCAAGGCTTCCTCAGGTTTTAAACAACGTAACAAGGTTCCATCGATGCTTTTACGAAAGAGGGTTTCTCCTAGGATGGAAAATCATAAGAACCTTTTGAAAAAGGTTCACTTGAGGTTCGGGGTAATGTCGGTTGGGAGGATTTCTAATCTTAGATAGGTGTAGATGTCATGATACCAAAGATCATCGGGACCAACGAGTTCACATGTGTATTCGAACTTTGGTACCTTGAAAGTGGGTATGAGAAACTTCTCTACCAAGAATTCATGTTTCGAGACATTGCGAGGGATATCTAGCAAGGATCTAGTTGTTGCCATTGCATCAACTGCTCTATTGTTTTCCCTCGGTATCTACTCAAAGGTGATGTCGATAAATGATTCCTTGAGGTTTTCTACCACCTTCTTGTATGGTGTAACATTATCATCCTTAGTTTGGTATTCACCGTTGACTTGGTTGATAATAAGTTATGAGTCTCCATAAACCTTTAATGCCATAATTTGCCATTGTGCTACAATCTTGAGACCTATGGTTAAGGCTTTGTACTTTGCAATATTGTTGGTACAGGGGAATGCTAACTTGTAGGATCTTGGTATACAGGCCCCTTGGGGGTGATGAAGAACACACCAGCTCCTGATCCATGTTGTGTGTGGGAACCATCAAAGTATAGTTTCCAATGATCGGCTACATCGAGATTGAAAAGGGATTCATCTGGAAACTCTGATATGAGTGGGTTGTTTGAATATATTGGAGCCTTTGCTATCTGATCCGCGATGACTTGTCACTTGATCGCTTTTCACTCTACATACTCAATATCATTTTTAGATAGTATCATAACCCATTTAGCCATTCTGCTTGTAAGCATTGCTTTTGACAATAGATACTTGAGGGGGTCTATCTTGGCAATTAGCTTAATTTGATGAGCTAGCATGTAGTGTCTGAATTTATGGGCTGCAAACACCACTGCTAGGCAAGCTTTTTCTATTGATGTGTAATTGAGCTCATGCCCTACCATTGTTCTTCTGATATAGTAAATGGCCCGCTCGCTTCCCTTTTCATCATGCTGGGCTAAAAGGGCACCAAGGGCAGCCATCGTTGATGAGATGTGTAGAATCAATGGTTTCCCTACGACCAGTGGTATTAGCACTGGTGGCGTAAGTAGGTATTCCTTGATCTTTTTAAATGCTTGCTCACATTTTTCGTCCCACCTATACACTACTCCCTTGTGGAGCAAATGTGATTAGGAAATCTGTTTATCTGCTAGTTGTGTTATGAACCTTCAGATGGACTGGAGTCTTCCTTGCATTCCTCTGAGTTGCTTCAATGTTCTGGGTGCTTCCATATCAAGGATTGCTTTTACTTTTGCAGGATCCACTTCTATCCCTCTCATTGATACTATGTAGCCCAAAAGTTTTCCAGATTGTACCCCAAAGACACATTTCTTTGGGTTGATCCTGACCTTGTATTTTTCCAGTCAATCAAAAATTGCACTTAAATTTACTATGTGGTCTTGCCTTTTCTTTGATTTAGCCAATATCTCATCCACATAATCTTTGACTATTTTGTGGATCATGTCATGGAAGATCAGTGTTATGGCTCTTCGGTATGTAGCCCCTACATTCTTTAACCCAAATGGCATCACGTTCCAGCAGTAGGTGCCCCACGGACATGTAAAGGTCATCTTATGTTGGTCTCCTTTTGCGATCATTATCTAATTGTACCCCGAGAAACCATCCATTAGGGATAGCATCTCATGTTTGGCTATCATGTCCACTATCATATCAATGTTGGGTAGCGGAAATTCATCCTTAGGACATGTTTTGTTTAGGTCTCTAAAGTCTGTGCAGATGCAAATGCCCCCATTTGGTTTTGAGACTAGTACGAGGTTGGATACCCACTCTGGATAGTCAATCGGGCGTATGAAGCCAATGTCTAAGAGTTTCTGCAATTCTATCTTTACAAGCAAAGCTATCTATGGGTGCATCTTTCTTAACTTCTGTCTAACTGGATTTTGTCTAAGGTGAACGGCCAAATGATGAGCCACTACTTCAGGATCCAGGCCTGGCATGTCAGTGTAGGTCCATGCAAACTTTACCTTTCTTTCTCTTAAGAATGCAACCAACAATTCCTATTCTTCTGTCAGAAGTGATTGAGCATAGAATGTGATTTGTGGTTCTGTCTTTGTTCCCAAGTTAACAGGATTACACTTTTCTGCTAGGACTGCTGATTTTTCTTGATGTAGTGCAGTAGGGGGGAGATTGAATCCTTCATCCTCCAGCACCTTAGAGAGGTTTTCACCATTGGATGCATCCTTTATTTTTACAGTTCTGTGGTTAGAGAGTGCCACAGTGTGGTTTTCACTCAATAACTCTGAGCTTCTTCTCGATATTTTTCTTTTGCGACTGAAGGACTCAATCCTCTCCCCGTAATATGCCTAGGTGTCTAATGTGATGTCAAAACGTACTTTGTGATCCCCACATGAAACTGTATCCCTTAGTCCCATGAATTTTGAGAGAGCCTCATCATTTTCGAATGAGTCTAGAATTGGCGGTCCTTGTTGGTCGTGATCGATGAGTTGTGGGTGTACTAAGGTGATTTGGTGGGTTTGTTGGCTTGACTCGGCTGGTGACGCACTAATCATTAGTAGGGTGGAATCCTCAAAGAGCCTGGGAAGGCCTACTATAGTGTCATCATCATCACTACTAGCGCAAACCTTAGTGACATCAAAGGTGAAGTTGTCCAGTGGGATACCTAGGCAAACAGGTGGTCTAAGGGTAGTTGTTGATACTTGAGGAGAGATCTTGACTGCCTTACTAGGAGTACCTCTACCACATATGGTTATACTCAGAGGAGTACATCTGAGGCCAAGGTTCCACATTCTTCTTTCTACAATGATGGGCTCCAAGCGTCCATCACTATTCCTTCCAAGGCTTTAATTTCTATTGTAGCCCATGCCAAGCATTATTTGTAGCCCTCTGTTGGCCTCATCCATGGGTAATGTGGGTGCAGGTTCTGCATCGTGGTATATTATGCTTAAAATATCCTCCTCACCAATACTTTCCTGACTTAGGTCTCCCCAATGGTGGAATCCAGAGGGGTTGGTCCTAAGGGTGTGGACGGGTGTTTCATTTGGTCAAGGTTTCCCATGCGAACTAGGAGATTGTGGTAACTCTCCTACAACAAATGCATTCCTTCTCATTCTGTAGTCACTACATCTATTGTACTAGATCATGTTTTTGATGTCGGATATGTCAGGGATGGTGGGTGTCTCTATCACAGAAGTGGAGGCAAGGTTGGCTGGGTCGATGTATGAAGTGGATGGGCCTTCATCATTTTTTGGTACTTGGGGGATTTTATAAAACTTGGCTTCCAAGTTTTTGCAGTAAGAAAATGGTTCGAGATCCCCGTGTATAGTGACCTCCTCACTTTGGTGCAAGAATTTGATACATTGGTGATATTTCAAGGCCACTGCTTTCATTCTATGGATCCATGGACGTCCAAGGAGGATGTTGTATGGTAATTCGAGGTCAAAGACCTGATAAGTAGACTCCATGGTTGCTAGTCCCACATGAATGGGGATTTTAATAGTGCTCCGAGACACTCTTTCTTGATCATCATATGCCCTTATTGTGATGCTCTTGTTTTTGTTGATGGAATCTTCAACAAATCCCAAGTTCTTAATAAGCTTGAGAGAGAAAATATTTAGGCCTGCACCTCCATCCACTAGGACTCTTTTAACTTTCTTTTTATGTACCAAAACTTGTAGGTGAAGTGCATGATTATGAGATGGCTACGGAGGGAAGTCTTGATTAGAGAATGTAAGGAGATTTGGGGTAACGATGTTACCAACCATAGCTTGAAACTGTTATGTTCCAAGGGTGGTGAAGACAATGGATGTTGTTAATGCTTCATCAAGAATTTGCCTATGGGCAATGGAAATTTTTAACAGCTCCATGATAGAGATGTGTGTGGGGGTTCTCTTCAGTTGGTCGATGACATTGTAGTCATACGGGATGGCTTTTGTATTTAAAGTGGGGGTCTTAGATGGTGCTCCTACAATGGTGACCTTTCCGCCACATGTGGTGACTCCACAGTCAGTGTTGGCACCCTTTTCATTAATGATCGTGACCATTTCATCGACACATGCAACTATCTCTTCATATACTAGATTAGCACTAGTATATTTTTACTTTCCTTTGTTATTCCCTTGATTTTTTCCTTGATTATGGTTCAACATCGAATTTGTGTATATCTTCAGATCTTTATTTTCGGTTGGCTGTTCGACATCAATAATCTTTTCCTCGATGAGATCTTGGATGATGTTCTTTAGTCTCATGCAATTAGCAGTTGTATTCCCTTTGATCTTGTGAAAGTCACAAAGGAGAATTTCATTATACCATGGCAATTTGGTCATGGGTTCCGCGTATTGCTCGAAGTTGGAGACTTTGATTAGATTATCTTTGACCAATTTTTTCATTATGGACTCGACGAATTCCCTAAGAGCCGTGAACTTCCTCTTGGGAGGGTATTTTCCTCAAAGAGGTGGTCCTCCTTGATTACCCAAGTTATTGATTTGGTTGGTGGGAAATGGTTGTTGTTGTGCTACTACTATGTTAGTCTGCATATTATTGCGATTATAATTTTGTGGTTGATGATGAGTTTGGATATTCAGCTTTGGAGCATTTATGACCACTTTAGCATCGACCACGCTGTCATTTGTGATATTTTTGTTCCTCAACCATGTTTGAGTTTTATCATTATAATTATTAGATGGGCAGTTATCTTGTGGTGGAGTGAATGTTGAGGTGCCTCCTCGCACGGTAAGGGCCCTTTCAATGTTGAACACCTTTGGGATGAGTTGATTGTATGATGTGATGCATTGCATTTTCAAGTAGAACGCCAAGTTTTCATCTAGATTGGAAATGATGGTGCAAACTTGTTGTTCTTCTAGCATGGTCCACTTGCTTTGATTGGCCTTGTATCACCATCTTTGCAAGAAGGATGTGAATAGCTCTCCTTTTCTTTGTTTGAGCGTTGATAGTTCTTCCAAACTAACATCCACACCCATGTTGAAAGCATAATTTTTAAGGAATGCTCCCACAGTTTCCTCGAATGTTTTAATGCATGTGGGTAGACGAGAAAACCATTCCATGGCTGGACCAGTTAGACTTCGCGAGAAGAGTCACGTTAGATATGTTTCATCGTATGCAACCTCCATGCAATGCACCTAAAATTCCCTGACATGGTTTTTAGGGTTACCTGTTCCATTATACCTATCAAAATTGGGGATCTCAAATCCCTTCGGGAATGGTACCATGGTGAGACTTCTATCAAAAGGATAAGGGCACAAGTTTCCTAATGTTCTTGTTGTCTTTCTTGCTTGTAGGTCCAACACCTGCTGCGAGAGCAGTTTGATTTGTATTGCAATATCGTTGCTTGGGTCGGGAGGTTGAATGAATGTGTTTTGAGGCATTTGAGGTGTTTGATTGGTGGGAGGACTACTAGTGGGAGTCTGCTGCAAGCTCTGCTATGCATTCAAGGCCTATTGGTATGCCTGCATTTGTGTCAACAATGCTTGTTGTTGATCTTGCTGCTACTGTTCCAACAACGCTTGTTGTTGGTCCATTTGTTGTTGTTCACATAAAGCCTATTGTTGGTCTAGTTATTGTTGCACTAACATAGTTTGTTGTTGGTCTAGCTATTGTTGCGCCAACAAAGCTTGTTGTTGGTCGAGCTACTATTGTGCCAACAAAGCTTGTTGTTTGGCTTGTTGTTGTGCCTGGAAGTCTTGCAGGGCTTGTTAGTATGCTTGTAATGGATTTCTTGCAGTTATGCTTGGTATTGTGCTTGTGCCTATTGTTGGGCTTGTGCTTGTTGGGTTGCTTGGGCGGCTTATGCAGCTTGTGCGGCTTGCGCAGCTTGTGCGACTTGTGCAGCTTGTGTAGCTTGTGCGACTTGCATAGCTTGTGCGGCTTTTGCAACTTGTGTAGCTTGTGCGGCTTGTTGGTTTTTCTTTAGTACCCTCTGATGGTTAGCTTTTTAGATGGCTTGTATCATGGTGATGAATGAATTCACCCCGTTAGCTTTTGGTGGGATTGGTGGTGGAATAGGAATGATGCCAACCATTGTGACAAGCGAAAGGGTTGTGGTGGTGGTTGGGGTTTGGGTTGTTGGTGGTGTGGTCGAGATGCTTGGTACTTGAGAAGGTATTCCTTGGGAGATTTGAGGACCGATCGATGTGTTTACCATAGTGGCTTGAATGGTTTCCACTTGTTGTTGTGATGTTGCAGGCAAAAAGAGAGAATTCAGTGTGATGCTTAGATTGCCTAGATTTAAGAAACTAGATACGGGTAAGGGGGGAAGAACCACCCTCATAGGTGATGTGGATGTGAGTGGTAATGGGGGAAAGGGTGGTAAGTTCCCTTGAGAGAATAGCGGGTTAGTGAATCTCACGGTTTCAAACAAAACACCTTCTCCTAGCGGTAGAGAAGTTTGTATGTTTAGCGAATAGGTGGGTGTAGCATGGAATGAGGACGAATTGGTAGGATTGTGGAAATTGAGTGGGATGTATGGGTGTGATGGATTCAATGGAATAGAGTTTTCTGGTATGGTGTTGATACTCACCTCTTTATTGTTTAAAAGGCGATGTTGTTGTAACTCACGAAACATAGCACTTCCTTTGCTCACAATTGGTGAGGTTGGTGTGATAGTTGATGTGATTATGGGAGTTTCTTGGATGATGTTAGGAATTGACACTGGGGGTATGCTTGTAAGAGGCCTTTCTATACTAGTGCCTACGTCAAGGTCAGAAGGGAACTGGACCCCTCCTTCCATTAATGTGCGTAAGTATAGAGAAGGGTTAAGTTTAAGCATGGCATTGATAATTCTATGATTCTCTAGATTTCGAATCATTTCAGTTATTTCCCTTTGTGTCATTCCCAATTCTTCATTAATGATATCTTCTTCATAGCCTTCCCCTTGAGGATTTTTTGATGATAGAGAAGGGCTACTTGGGTGATTGTTGGATTCCACAAGATTTGCTTTGGTGGTTACCGGACCTAAGTCACCGAAAGTTGATATGTCATTGATGTTTTCCATGTTCTTCTTGTATTGTGATCTTGTTTGGACCATAAAAATAGGGATCATTTTGATCTTAATATTTTAGGCCCAAAAGAGAAGAACTAGGGAAGTCAAAAGATCAAAGAGGGTGGTAGTGATGATGGAATAAATGGATGAAGTGGATGAGTGAAACTTTTGAAGAACTTTTGAAGGGTTATGCTAAACTTGTAGGACTTAGATTGATGGTGATGGTTTGACTAGGTGTATTAAGTCAAACAAGATTGTAGTGAACTTTGTAGACCCTAGGAAGTTGTGTTATCCTAGGGAAAACTTGCACAAGGGAAATGGATTGGCTAGGTGTGTTAAGCCAACCAAAGTGGTCATGACCTAGTAAAACCTCCGAAATTTGTGTTATCCTAGAGGAAAATTTGTTCATGATATTTTGACTATTTTGGCTAGGTGTGTTAAGCCAAGATAGGATGATGTTTGATTTAGCCTGTTAAGTTTAGCATGAGTGATTTTTTCTAAAGTTCTCAAAAGTTTGTTGATGGGATGAGATTTGATTGATGGAAAGATGGATGAGGATGATGACTTTGATCCTAGACCTGAACCTAGACATAACTCTCTTTACAAAACCTCGGTGTTGAAGAAGAAGCTAGACTTCCTATGTGAGGAAAGAAAATCTTTCAAAAAGCTCAAGATTTTGCTGATAGTAGAACACATACAAAGTTGGATTATTTCTTGAAGCCTTTTTATAGAAGTTGTACACTAGTCTTTCCCTGACTTCAAGGAGCATTTCAAGGCATTGTTCATGGGCTTTTAGACTTATCCTTTTGAACCTTGGTTTTGGGATTTTGACCTTTCGGGAAATCATTTGAAGCAACACATATGAGGTTCAATTTGTCCTTTATCTTGGCTTAGTGGATTTCTTTTTACCAAAAACACTTGCTTAATTATGTTTCAAACTGTATGTCTAGTGTCCCACTTTTTTTTTCATCCCACAAGGTCCATTATGTGGAAATCAAGGAAAATAGGGAAAAAGTTTCCTATGTTTAACCTTATTGAAAACAAATGATGATAGAATCCAAGCACTTAGAAACCTCTAAGGATATGATCCCTAGGGAAAGTAAGAGTACTTAAATTCGTAAAAGGTATTTTTTTCCTCAAAGGGGTTTGAAATTTGGAGGTCTTTGTGAATGTTCATTTTTTCAAATGTTTTGAGGACCAAGCAATGTATTTTTCACTTCCAAGCACATTTTACAACCCTAGGATGATGAGAAAATATTTTGTTGGGTTCCCACTTGGACGAATCTAGCTGCACATATTTTGTGCAGATGGCTAGATGCTTGACCACACTAGCTCCCCTCCATAACACACACTTCTTGGATCAACCAAGCATCAATACCCATGAATCTTCCATGGCATACTTTCCATCTCTACAACAAAACCGCATGTATAACGTGGGGTGGCTTCAAAGGACATGACCTTTTGCACCAACAAAATAGATAAGGATTTGGCCTTTCTAAACAAGGGTTTTAGTTCAGACTTCCCATTCATGGAGGCTGACCCATGTAGTGAGAGACCATTGCTTCCCTTCTCATTGGAGCCAACTGCATGATACTGGCTTTTGTTCTAGTACCCAATTTTATATCCCGGCTGGAAATACACTTGGCTTTAGTGTGTTACCGGTTGAGTCATTCCCTTGGGTGAGTAATTTTTCCCACAAGGTAGGCCCGCTAAGATAAACAAAAGTGACTAAACATATTCATAGTTTGATCAATCTTCATTTAGAAACAAAGGGAGAACACTCACAATAAGTTTACTCACACTCGCATGTTTGGTTCAATTTTAATTCCAAAAATGAAATGTGGAGGCAATCTTTTATGCAACTTAGTGTCACCAGAAAGACTTTTGAATCTCAACATCATCGTGAAGTGCCAGAGAAGTGCATACGCCTTTTTAAATGACACTACTTTGCAAAAAAGATTACAAGGCACAAAAAACACATGTTCATTTTAAATCCCTCAAAGCAATAATGAGCTCTTTTTAAGCACCCAAGGAAATGTGAGATTGCCTTGTTCGATTTTTTAAACCTTTAAACAAAATCTAGTATGTTGTTCCTAAGGTTCTTTTTAACCTTTTTGCAAATTTGGAAAAGAAATTTAGTTGTTTCTGAGGAAAATGAAATTAACAAATTTCTTTCAAACAATTTTTTTTAAAATCCTTAAAGAGTGTTGAACAACACTTTAGTGTTTAAAAACACTTTGTGCATAACAAACATGATGCCATGATGAACCTTCTTTCTTTTCTTTTTCCTTCTCCAATCTACAAAATGACAAAAAATCAGAGAGCAAAAAGATAGCAAACAAGGTCAAGAATTAGAAAATCAAAAAAATCAAAAAGCACATGTTAAATTTAAACCTGACTATTTTCCGCAGTGTAGTTTGTAGAAGCAGCACAGTTTGGAACAAAATCAGTGCTATATAGCGCCGCGTTTGACTGTGAGCGACACTCTGCAGGAACAAAGATTGTAGGTGCGACGCAATATGGTCAAGCAACGCAGTTTGTGAAGCAGCTAGGTTTGAAATTTTTAATTTTTTGAGGTGGGAAACAGGGCGGCGTAGTTTGTGAGTTGAGCAGTGTAATATGGAGCCACTTTTATAAAAGCGGTGCGATATAGTGCCGTGCACCTATGTGCGGTGCGCTTAGATATTTTAAAAATTTAACAGGCGAGAAAGTAGATCGGCACAATTTGGAAATTTTATGTGGTTCAGTGTAGCACCGTGTCTCTAAAAGTGGTACAGTATGACACCGCACCTCTGGAAGCGGTGCAATATATCGCCGCGGAACTATGTGTGGCGCAATTTCCTGTGTCCTACAAAAAAGAAAGAAAAATACAAATTTTTTGAAGAAACGCGATTAGAACTCGAGATTGCCCTCCTTCTAGCACCAAAATGTGAACCCCTAAACCTACAAATGCACAAGAACAACAAACAAGGTTATAACCTTGTTAGATCAAATGCATACAAGAATGAGAGATTCCCCATGAAATCCATCTTCTTAACTCAAACTAGGAAAATGAAGAACACAATATGGAAAAGCATATAATCCTAATTAAGCAAATAGAATTAAGATCCCATGGGGGAATTGGTGCCAATTTGATGTTGAAGTTGGCCCTTTCCCAACTCCTAAGTTGCAATGTGAGCAATTATGAAATGGTCAAATCTCCAAAAGAGATTTGAGCATAACCTTGCTATAAATTGTGAAAATGGTGAATGATTGAGTGGAAATGGGAAAAATTAGCTCTCAATGTGAAGAGAGTAAC
This sequence comes from Sequoiadendron giganteum, assembly GCA_007115665.2. Classification (NCBI taxonomy): domain Eukaryota; kingdom Viridiplantae; phylum Streptophyta; class Pinopsida; order Cupressales; family Cupressaceae; genus Sequoiadendron; species Sequoiadendron giganteum. Next base: position 1,436,500 of record CM021100.1, on the reverse strand, counting down.
TTTGCATGAGATTGTGGATAAAAAATGAGGAGAGAAGCCTCCCATTTATAGATTTGAATTTGGAAGAATGAACAAGCTTTGAGCATTGTGGGACTAACCTTCAATCCAATGGTTGAATGCCACTTGTCACCATGTGATTGGTTGATGGTTGTGCACATTTTGGCCAAAGTACCAATAAATGCAATTAGTTTGAATTTGAATTTGTGAAATGACATTTTGAAGAGGGAAGGGAAATGAAGTTAATGTCACTTGGCTCAAGGCAAAGGACATGTAAGAGGCTTTAAATGCCTTGTTGGAAGGACCAAGTCCACTTGGAATTTTTGAATTCAAATTGAGGGAATATTCCCTTTTGATGTCATGTGAGGGAAAATAGAGATTTAAATAAATCAAAGTAATTGATTTATTGTACAAGTTGCATTCTCTAGAGGATTTTAGTGAGAGGGATTAACTTAATCAAGGTTTTGATTAATTTAATAGGAGCTTTGATGATTTGACAATTTAGACTTAAATTTATGAATTGATTTAAATCAAATTGAGAGGAGATGATTAATTAAATAAATGATTTGATTTATTTAACTAACGAGGAATATGTTTGATTAAATCAAATAAAGTTTAATTTATTTAATTTAATAAGAGGACTTTAGAGATTTTAATCAAATAAAATGATTTATTTAATTAAACAGAGATGTAAGATTAATTAAATTAAATTGATTAATTTAATCACTAGAAGAGGAAGACTTAATTAAATAATTAATGATTTGTTAAATTAAGAGATAGGATATAATGAAATTCTAAGAGTATGATTTCAAAGGAAATGATGTTAGTAATCAGGATCAAGTGTGTTGGACCAAAAAATGTACATTTTCCATGTCTACAGGGTATTCAAAATATTCCAGTGTATTAGTTTATGTCTATGTTTCATGACAATATAGTGTATGAATATGCAAGGCATACCCATAGAGTTTAATGGTTGGACACACAATTCAATTTATGCAAGGACAAATTTCCAGTTGGTAGTATAGTTTCAGTGGTCAAATTTGCAGATAACTACACAATACAACCACAACATGAGGTGCAGTCGCAATATTAAAACTCCACACAAGTTTTGATATTTGTGAATATAGCATTCATTCATGTAGTTGATAGTATAGATGACCAAAGGAAGGTATTGAGGGAGTATCAATTTTATATTAGTGATGATCGCACACATTCTCCAGAGTTTGTGCAAGGTTTCTTCTATTTTTTCTACAGTGATTTGGCTTAGAGGGGCATAGCATAGGATTGGCCTATAATATGGTCAGATAACTATGTAGCACAATTAAAGAACTCACACATGTTATATTGGTTGAGTAGGATGCATATCATTATAGGTGTTCAACATATGTGGAACTTTAGTTAGGCTAGGAATGGAAATGGGGAGCATGATGGTGTAGAAGCATGTGTGAAAATAGCATTAGCACGAGAAGAGTTAAAGTATAAAGACAATGCAAAGTTGATAGATGAAAAATCAATCATCGAGTGGTGTGATGCTTCGATGGGTCTAGGTAATGAAGGTACGTCTTTAGTTCATATATTTTTTTGGTTGATGGATGATACTAACATTACACCATATGAATATTTTTGTACATTGAAAGGATCGAGTGAGATACACTCTTTCCTTAGATCAAATGAAATTTCATGGAGTATCAATACACGAAAGATGGAATGCTTTTTTTCTTCATGTACAATGCAAGCCTGCGATGATTGTGAGTCAAAGGAGTGGGTTGATAAATGGTCATTAAGTTATCTTATCCCACTTCACATGTATCGCCCTCTGATGGCATTGGAGCTAACAGAGATGGATTCATCAGTTGACTTTGACAACATATTGTTGGAAGTATGCCCTATATTGTCATTGATGTCACCATGTTGGTCTGGTACCATCTACCGGTGTGCAGATCAAGCTTATCTCATCTAGTATTTGATCTATTATTTTGGTCTGCATATTCTCTCTGGTAATCAATAGAACTAAGGTTTTAGGAAAATTCTTATGATTGTTCGAAGCGTGTATGTATGTATTCTCATATATTCATATGTTTGGATGATGTGTCGGCATCGATTTTGGTGATTGCATTTTGGTATTAGGTTAATCATGGCCGACCTAATATTCAGCTTATAGCTCAACATAATTTTTTTTTATATGTGAGACCTAGCTTCTGTCCCAGTCAACATGATGTTGCATGACACGAGTGAATTACCTTTGGAAAATATTTATATGAAGATTACAAGTTATCATTTTAAATTTTTTTAATTGCATCCAATTAGGCTGACCTAATTGATGCATGTGGGTATATATGCAATATGGTTAGAAGAAGAGAAAAAATGTGAAGGCGAAGAAAAGAAGAAGTTTGTGTGTGTGTATGTGGTAAGCGAAGTGTGTGAATATGTGGTAAGAAAATTGTGTGAATAGAAGGTTGAAGATCAGTCTACTATCATGGGAATGAATACTCTGAGCATCAAAGGAACTGAATCTGCACTTGTGGTGTAACTTCATCAGTTCAACTCTGGTGGTTAGCCATTTTTTATTATATAATGTTTGTAGGCAGTGAGCCTCCATGTTTGGATAGTGAGTCCTTGTAAGTAGTCATATTTTTGTAACTAGCAGTGAGACTCCTTGTAATCGGTATTGAAATAACTATATATTGTGAGCTAATCCTCATCGTGGTTTTTCCCTTATTGGGTTTTCCATATAAAATATGGTGTTCTTATGTTTTGGAATTTCATGTTCTATTATTGCTCTTATCTATTCTATGTTGTAAGGTAATTAAATGTGTTGTTCAATAAGTTTGTGTGGATACTGATTCACCCCCCCTCTTCTCAGTATCCTGATTATTTAACAATTGGAATCAAAGCTTTGGTTCCTCTGGAGAAGTCTAACATCTTGAGGGAGATCCTACAGATTTAATAAATGGATAAAGAACTCTAGACTTCCCTTGAAGATCTTGACAAAGATGAAATTGAAAACAAAGACCTGAAAGAAAATCTTGATGAAGCAAATGAATGCATCTATAAATTGAATGACCAGTTAAAGAAATTCAAAGAAAGATACAAATAATTGAGTGAGGAATTGAAACAAGAAAATGAAGAGAATACTAGACTAAGGTTGAAAATATATGAAAAAGAAGAGAGTTGAAGAGTTCTTGAAAACAGTAATACAAAACAAGGTTGATGTTTGCTCTAGGCTTGAATAGGAAGTGATGAATTTGAAAGAAAAACTTGAGAAAGAAAAACTTTGTGAAGATGATTTCAAGACAAGCTCCACCAAGCTTGATGAATTAATAGTAGGACAAAAACCTTCTAAAGACAAAAGTGGTTTAGGTAATGAAGCTGATGAAAAAATACAGAACTCAAATCTAGTAATCAATCAGAAGACTCATGATAAAGGAAAGCAGAAAAGAAAATCTTGAAGGAGATCACCTATCAGACAACCAAATGCACAAATGTACTCATCATTCAATGGTGTTTTTTTTTCATGTAATAAATTTGGTCATAAGGCAACTAAATGTAGGAGTAGGATGAATCATTTTATTTGTCCCTTCTCTAGACAATGTTATACATGCAAGAAGATCGAACATAAAGCTACTAAGTGTAGATCTTTGGTAAGGATGATTAGTCAAGTGGTGATGAATAGGTTCAACAGAAAAAGGATAAATCAATCATTTGATGGCTATTGCTATACCTATAATATGTTTGGACATAAATCAAATCAATGCAAAATAGGGATTAATAGAAATCAGATAAGACAAAGAAATATTGTCTGTTACTATTGCAAGAAACCGAGACATATTTCAAAAGTGTGCAAAAGTAAAAAAGGGAAAGTAGTTTTCTCTAGTGGAAGATGATGAACCAATTAAAAATATTGATAAGGAAGAGATTAAGCAGGAAATGAGAAAGATATGGAAAAAGAAAGAAGAATCAAATACTACTGATGCATTTTTACCCTCATCCGATGCAGATGAATCCTTTGGGAATTAGACCTAGCATGGTCTTAGGGAGAGCTTTATCAGAAAATTAATTAAACCCCAAGAAATATGGTGTGTTAGGTGTTGGCATGTGGATATGTTGTAAGGAATGACAAAACAAAGGTAATGTAAAAGAAATCAGAAGAAAAAGAGCAAGCATGTTCTTTCGCAGAGTAAATTAGGGTTTCTCAGTAGAGTGGAAGAAAAGTTTGTTTGCTTTTTGCACTTAATGTGAGTCAGGAAAAAATGATGCTGTATAAAGGAAATTTCACAAATCATTTTGATCATCAAACACATTCGAATGATTTGTATCTAGAGTGACTTGGAACCTTCTTGGAGCATTTCTAAAGTGATTGAGAGCCCTTCAAGAGATATTTGTGGACATTTGAAAGCAAGCGACGAAAGCTTCTCTCTCTCACATAGTTGCAGAGGAAGGTAATAGAAGAAATCCTTGTTGAATTTTAAGAAGTTATGAGATTGAATGGAACCTTCTAGCAAAGGATCAAGCAAAATATTCCCACTAAAATAGAAAGGAGTCGAGTTGGATGAATTCAATCATTGCAGAATAAAGAAGATGGAATTAGGGTTGGAACCGATCGACTTACGAAACTTACAAACCCTAGGTTTGGACTTGTGGGGAGAATTCCCTTGGATTGATGACAAATAATTTATCTTGTTCCTTTTAAGAAAATTCAAGGATGGCAGCCTTGTATTGGATAAATCCTACCCTATTACGAAGGAAGCAATCAAAGTCATTACTGGATTATGCAGTGCTGGAGAACTTCATGGATGGAAGACTATAAAATACAAGGAAGTAGAGGAAATTATGGAGTTGAAAAAGATCCCCGAGCATTGTTGATTCACACTATTGCCAATTCCTCGGTTAGGTATGTTGCGTATGGCATTTTTTATAGAATCTATTTTAGAAATCGAGAAAGCTCTACTTCGGTTATTGCTATGTATTTGGCACATAAAATGGTAAAAGAGAACAAGCAATTTGATCTGTGTAGAATCATTCTTGAAAATATCACCGAGAACATATGAATGGAACTGGGAGAAGATACCCTTTCCATTTTGGATCATTTCTTGCATGGATGGTACTCTATTTTCTAAACTCGCTAGTGGGAAAGAAAGACGTTAAGTGGGAATCTGGGACTCCCATTGCAAGACAGATATGCAAACACTTGGAAAGTTTAGAGGATAAAGTAAGTATGTGTAAAAAAAATGTATCCTTGCAAAAATTAATGAGCTCCGGTGAAGTCATGTTGAGTTTATTTGAGGAAGGTTCTTCCTCTAGAACAAAAGAATTGAAAGTGGTCACTAATGATTCCCCTCCAGAATCAAAGAAAAGAAAAGTTGTCTCTGAGAACATCATTGTTATTCCTAAAGAGAAAGAAGAAGAAGAAGAATCTCCCCCTGGACAAGAATCTTCTAATCCAAATGACATCTGAACTATGTTAATAAAAGGGAAAATGAAGAAAATTGGTGATTTATGGAGTACGACCTCTCTTGTTAACAGACTCAAAATTGATGATGCCTTAGTTGAAATAGTTGAAGAGAGAATGCTACTTTAAGGACCAAAAGGATGCAAGTTGGAAGCTTTGGTCGAGAAGAGATGTTCTAAAGCAAAGCAAAGGTTATCTGAACTGACCATGGAGATGAAGAAGTGCATAACATAAATGTCAGACATATACAAGTATTGTCTCTAGTGGCCTTCTGCAGTTGACAATTTTAGAAGTGGGATTGAAGCAATTGAATCTGAAGTAAACAACATTGGAAAGATGTTTGATATTTTTGAAGACAAAGAGGGAAAGCAAAGGCTAAAATTTTATGAACTACAAACTGAAATGATCATTGTGTAGAGAAAAAGGGATGATGTAGTGAAGACCTTCTAGCTTCTTAAGGAAATTGTCGAGCTTCAGTTAGACCATATTTCCATAATACTCTCTAATGTAGAAGACTATGAAAAATAATCTTCATCCACATACTGGTCATCCTCTTTCACACTGTTGGCTCTATTGGAAAGTATGTATACAAGAATGGATTTTGTAGTTCTTGAATGGAAGAAATTATATCTTTTTATCAAAGAAAGGTACAAGGAGGTATTTCAGGTGAAAAGTGTCATTCTGGTTTGAAAGAACTTTGAAAGATTGGATGCTTGAAAGTTTTGAGGTTTTTAAATTTTGAATTAATTTTAATTTTTGAATATTGGATGTCACCATGTTTACATTTTTTTTGGCATCCTTTTCCATTGATGTCAAAGGGGGAGAGATTTGGAGATTTGGAGGATAATTTTTTGGAGAGATTGGAGGAGAGTTTTGAATTGGGATTTTTGCATATTTTTCCATCAATGCCAAAGGGGGAGATTGTTGGAAGTATGTCCTATATTGTCATTGATGTCACCATGTTGGTCTGGTACCTTGTACCGGTGTGTAGATCAAGCTTATCTCATCCGATATTTGATTTGGTATTTTGCTCCTCATATTCTCTTTGATAATTAGTGTAGACATCCAAATTTGATCACTTCCATATGATCAAAATTGTCTACTTTATTCATCTATTTCATTAACGGTGATTAAATAATTCATTTAATCATTATTTCATTTTCTGCCTAAGGTTCCTAAAGTATCTAATTAAATAAATTAAATACTTTACCTTACACCCTGTTCTTCTCTAAATTAAATAAATATGACAAATTATTTAATTTAGTCTTTTAACCCATTTGAATTAAAATCAATTTTTTTTAATTCCTCTTTTCTCTCTCCTTGTCACATTCTCCATAACCCTCTTCTAATCCGGATTAAATTAATTAATCTATGATTAAGATGTGCACTACTTAATCTTGATTAAATGTCACATCCTCCATAATCTCCCACTTGCCTCTAATCTCCCATTAATTACCTTAATCATATCTTTGCACAACCTTAATCAGAATCATTAGCCACATTTGGCTTACCTTTTTTGGTCAACCTTCCCACTTACCATTTTTGATATGGACTCCCTTCCCCATGTGAATTTTTAATTCACATTTATTCTACCAAAGTTCCTCTCTTCCCCATGTGAATTTTTAATTCATTTTTCTCCTCCCAAGGTCTTTCCCATCCCCATGCAAGATTCTAGAAGCCTTGCCTTGTCACTTCACATGTGCCAAGGGCTTCTAGAACCTTGGACTTGTCACATCTCCCACATGTGACAAATCTCCAGCATTTTGGAGATCTCCTTTTATCCAATGAATCTTCCATTAAATGTTAAATTTACATTTATTCTTCCCACACATTTCCGCTTTTCCCATGGAGATTTTTGAGGAATTCTAAAATTCCTCAAAAGTCTCTTTCATCCTCATTTGGGGACAAGAAGTTCCTTTTTGAGGAAATCTTCTCATTCCCCAAAGTACCTCAAAGGTACTTGTCCTTCATCCACCTCATGTACTTCCCTTCCACCTCTTTTCCTTCTCTTCCACCTCATTTCCACATCACTCCACCTTAGGACATCTTACCTCCCACATGTCAAGATGTGAGGGCTTGTGAGTCCTCAACTCACCATAGCCCTTCATCTTGATCTTTGTTGGATCAATCCCAACCGTTGAATTCTCTAGAGAATTCAATTTGGCCTATAAATACCCCTTCAATTCCTTCATTTTGGAGGATCAAGTCTTTTGCAAATAAACTCTTGCAAATTTTCCATTCAATCTCTCATCTATTTTAGCATCCATATTGTATCAATTCATCTTGCATCCACTTCATTTTCATTGCCATCCAAGGAGCACACAAGACTTCAACATCAAGGGCCAACCAAGGAAGCAACAACATGAAGGTATAACAACAATTTATTTGTTTATCTTGCTTTCATATTGTTCATCTTCTTAGGCTAATCATTGAGGTTCCCTATTATCTTGTTGTTTCTCTTTATTGCACTATTAGTTTTATCTAACATCTCACATTTAGGAAGCAACATTTTATTAGGATCACATTTTCGGAACACCTGGTGGGACCCACAAGGGGGTCTCTTTCTTTCACGTTTTTTGTTGTTTGCTTGTTTTAGATTCAGGTCGCAGAGGGGCGAACTTGCCCTCCCGGACGCCGCAGAGGGGCGACCTTGCCCTCTGTTTCTGACTATTTTCTGCAGAGGGGCGACCCTGCTCTTTTCGGTTTTTGACTATTTTCTGCAGAGGGACGACCTTGCCCTTTTTGACTGTTTTCTGCAGAGGGGCGACCTTGCCCTTTTGACTATTTTCTGCAGAAGGGCGACCCTGCCCTTTACTGATTGATTGTTTTCTGCAGAGGGGCGACCTTGACTTCTTTTTGACTGTTTTCTGCAGAGGGCCGACCCTGCCCTTTACTGATTGACTGTTTTCTACAGAGGGGCGACCTTGCTTTTTTTGATTGTTTTCTGCAGAGGGGCGACCTTGCCCTTTTTGACTATTTTCTGTAGAGGGGCGACCTTGCCCTTTTGACTGTTTTCTGCAGAAGGGCGACCTTGCCCTTTACTGATTGATTGTTTTCTATAGAGGGGCGAACCTGTCCTTAACAACACATTCGAGAGGGTAAAAAGGGGCACTTGAATTTTGTGTTTGTCTTCTTGTTTTTGTTATTTTATGCGCTAATCCTCTAATCTCGTTTGGTGGTGAGTGAAGTCAGATTTGTTGCACATCACAAAGAAGGGCAAGAAGATAAACAACTAACATTTCCTTGCAAGACCTTCCTTTTTATTCTGATTTTTAAAAGTCTTTCCTTGCTACTTTATCTAGGTACTTAGTATAAGTAGGGGAAAGTAATATTTGTTGTTTATTGTGTCTATTTTACTTATTTTACCTTAAGGGGGCATTAGTTTGTTTTCACCTTCCTCCTTTGCACGTTGTGCGGATCTGAAGGAGGTAGTTGGAAACAATTAGTGTCATCTTCTTAGCGGGACTTGCTTGGGGATTTCATCACCCCAAGGGACGATCCCAACCATGCGTACCAGCGGGGTATATAAAGGGGGGAGAGCCAAAGTTGTACCTCAATCCAGTTACGTCGTAATTGGCGGAATGTCGAAGCTAGGGTGATACCTAGCTAGATGTGAAGAGTTGGTCCGAGCCTTTCAGTATCTCGTTGGGGCTCCCGACTCACGCTTGTGATAGACTAGTGTTCACAGTTGTGCCTCATGTACCAAGCGTATATCGAGGACTCCCTAGAAACCTTGTTCATCCTAGAGTAAGACCTTTGCCGGCCATACCCGTTAAAACATTAATCATAGGATTGCGCTTGTTCAAAGTGTCTTTTTGTGAAGAACTAGTAAATTTTGGTAAGTCAAACTGCCATTAAACCATTTTAAGTCCTTGCCAAAATTCTTTATCCAAACCAAGTTCAAATTTTCACTGCAGAGGGGCGACCTTGCCCTCTGTTTAAGCCATTTTCTGCAGAGGGGCGACCTTGCCCTCTATTTTAGCTATTTTATGCAGAGGGGTGACCCTGCCCTTTGTTTCAGCTATTTTCTACAGAGGGGTGACCCTGCCCTCTGTTTTAGCTATTTTCTGCAGAGGGGCGACCCTGCCCTCTGTTTCACCCGTTTAACCTCCGTTTGAATCCCTGAAGCGTCCATTTGACCATTTGATCAATCCAAACCTTCATTTGGCCATTCCAAGCCCCCGTTCACCCCTTCTGACCATCTATCTATCCAATCTGAATATCTGATTACCCGTTCTGAGTGGCCGTTCCCTTGTTCCGAGCATCTGTCAACATTTTCTGAAAATCGACGTTTCATCGACCAAACTGCATAAGTGCTTCTTAGAACATCATTGGAGTCCATATCTATCATCAAATCACCCATCCCAATCATCTAGACTTCATTTTTGAAATTTTTTATTTTTATGCCGAAACTTCCGGAGGCCATAACTTTTGACTCGGATGTGGGTTTTGGCTGAAATTTTACGGGTGGTTGCATCAGGAGATGGCATTTGGATTCCCAACAGACTGCTAAGTCCATTGGATCCTCCTTCGACACGTTTTCAGAGCTGCAAACTTTCATCTTGACCCTCAAAATCACAAATTGGCATTTATTTTTTTCAATTTTCTAGTTTTTGACGAACTATTTCGTTAATAACTCTGAATGCGTGTCTCATATTTCTGATGTTAGTTGTAAACTCATCCTATCTTAGTATTGGGTTTTTTTGGAAAAAACTGGACTCTCGAATGTATGCCTACGAAGTTTCCCAAAATGGCAAAATTTGACAATTTTTGAAAACTGCCAAATTTGGCAAAAATCTGATTGTCAACACCTTACATCCTCTAGTTGAAACCCATGATCTTGGTTTCAAATCAATTCTATCATATCCTCTGATCCAATCCCAATCTAAGCTCCAATCTAGTTCTAATCTGAACGTTAATCCCATCATCCTAATCTGAGCTTTTATTCAATCCCAATCTGAGCTTTCATCTAATCCCCATATGAGCTTTCAATTCATCCTAGTTCTCTATCCATCATCTATTCTTTCCTTCTAATCTATATCCATCATGAATCTTTATCCCCCTCTCACACGACCAATAATAGTAGTCAAAGGGAATCCTAACTCCGTTGATGACGATAATGAAAATCTTGTTGATCATGAAGATTGTTATATAGATTCCCTTGACGCTATCATTGCTAGCAAGCTCTCTCCAAATGCCTTCCAAAATCCCACTACTTCTTCAAACTATCCCACCATGCCTTCGTCCACATCCAATAACGGTTCTTATGTTACCCTTGACAAGGGATATCCAACATCCTCACCATCGACATATTCATCATGTCCTCCCATTCAACCTCTATCCTATCCAACATCCACATCCTCTTATCCTCATCATAATCAACAATCCCAATACCTCTACCTTAATCCCACATCCCAATCTTCTCATCCTAATCCAACACCTACACCTTCCTATCACAATCTACCATCCCAATATTCCTCCTATCCTCATCCACCATCTCAATCCTCTCATCCTAATCTACCATCTGTATCCTCCTATGCCAACCCACCATACATGTCTTCCTATGGTGGTTCACCACCTCAATCTTCCTATTCTAATCCAACATCCACACCTTCCTATCACAATCCCCCATCCCCATACGCTTACATTAATTCCACATCTCCCCATTCCAATCCTTCATCTACATCTTCCTACTATCACTCCCCATCCCACTCTAATCCAACATCCACATCTTCCTACATCACACTCCCTTTCCCAGCATTATATCTTAATCCTCCATCTAATAATAATCCTACATCTCCTCCAACCACTCCTAGTACTCCATCTAGTCCCATCCACTCATCTAATCATAATCCTCCATATCTTCCTAGTCCTACATCCAATCCCATCCCTTCATCTAATCCTAATCCTCCATCTCCTCCTAGTCCTACATCCAATCCCATCCCTTCATCTCCTCCTAGTCCTCCATCCAACCCCATCCCTTCATCTAATCCTAATCCTCCATCTCCTCCTAGTCCTCCATCCAATCCTAATCCACAAATCCCTAATCATAATCCTCCATCTCCTCCTAGTTCTACATCTAATCCTCCAATTCTTAATCCTATTCCTCATCCACACATCCACTCATATAATCCTCCAATTCTTAATCCTAATCCTCCATCCAATCCCATACCCACATCTAATCCTAATCCTAATCCTCCATCTCCTCCTAGTCCTACATCCAATCCCATCCCTTCATCTAATCCTAATCCTCCATCTCCTCCTAGTCCTACATCCAATCCCATCCCTTCATCTAATCCTAATCCCCCATCCATTTCCATCCCTTCATCTAATCCTAATCCTCCATCTCCTCCTAGTCCTACATCCAATCCCATCCCTTCATCTAATCCTAATCCTCCATCCATTTCCATCCCTTCATCTAATCCTAATCCTCCATCCATTTCCATCCCTTCATCTAATCCTAATCCTCCATCTCCTCCTAGTCCTACATCCAATCCCATCCCTTCATCTAATCCTAATCCTCCATCCATTCCCATCCCTTCATCTAATCCTAATCCTCCATCTCCTCCTAGTCCTATATCCAATCCCATCCATTCATCTAATCCTTATCCACCAATCCCTAATCCTCCATCCATTCCCATCCCTTCATCTAATCCTACATCCAATCCCATCCCCACGTCTAATCCTAATCCACCAATCCCTAATCCTAGTCCTCCATCCATTCCCATCACTCTACCTAGTCCTATGTCTCTTCCAAATGTCGCCCAAGGACTCATGCAAGAAGAGCCACCATGCCCTCCCACTCTATCATATACTATCACTAGTAATGAGGCCCTCCTCCATCCTACACCTATCCCTCTCATCACCCTTCCTACCACCATCCACACGATTGAGCCGGTCAAACCCATCGAATCCATTGAATCCCCATATTCTACTACTAGATCCACTGAATCCATTGAAGACATCCAATCCCCTCCTCCTAGTCCTAATATTCACAAACTTCAATCCAATGACCTTCATGAATCCTCCATCCTCCTCTCTCCCCCAGTTGCGGAACCCTTCCAACACTCTTCCATCATCATACATCCCACACAAAATGAGTCATGCCAAGAGATTGATCCAAAGCATACAAGCATATCCCCTCCTCCAAATCAAGATCACTCCATCCCATCTACTCCATCTCAAGAACATAGTCTTCCATCCATTTCATCTCATGATCCATACCCTCAACCAAGTCCTATCCTCCCATCCACCCCATCTCAAGATCACACTATCTCCTCCACTCCATCCCATGATCCCATTTGCCTTCAAGATCCAATCACTCCATCTCAGGAGCCCTTATCATCCACTACCTCTCATGATCCCTTATCACTCATTCCTCCTAGTGTTGCTATCCCCTCATCCCCATCACATGATCCTTCATCGCCATCTAGTCTTACCATCCCAATGCCACTTTTGTATCACCTTGGTAATATTACATGCGTCCATGGTGGTCTTCTTGCAGAAGAAAAACAATGTCTATGCACCACCTTTCCTCTTCCACCTACTAATGTGCTCGCATCATGCTTCCAAGAGAATAAGCATCCTACCTAGATCATATGCTTGAGAACATGAACTATCAAGGAAAAGGTTTAGGCCTTCATGAGCAAGGTAGTTTAGAACCCATTCAAGTCAAAGAACATCCAGGCACACATGGTCTTGGATATATCTCCCAAAATCCGCACTCTAAAGATGTTGGTACAACCTCCGTACATCCTAAATGATCCTCTTCTAAAGGCACAAGAGGTACTTTCCATTGCTCTACCAAGACATATGCCTCCATCCCCCCTCCTCCATCATACTACCTACAAACAACTATCCATCTTCCTCCCTCATCCTCTAAATCCATTTTGGGTCCTTATGTCCCTCCATCCATCATTGCTCATCCTCCATCTACTATGGGTTCTTATATCCCTCCATCAAAACCCGCACATCCTCCATATACACAGTCTATTTTGGGTCCTTACATCCCAAAATCACCCCCTCCATCTTATCCTATTCATCCACCCCTTTCCCTCATACACAACATAAAAATCCTTCCTTCATAACTCCTAATCAGGATCAACAAAGGCACATACCTACACATTCTACCTCCATCGCTCCCCATCATCCATCTCCTCGCATCTATCCCCTTGCTACTAAAACAACTTTGGATACCAAAGCAACAATACATAAATCCAAACATCCACATGAATCTAAAGCTCCTCATGTGCCCTTCCACAAACATGTTGAAGAACAGAAAAATCGAGTCCAAAATCCAAATCAATCCAAAAGGCCACAAAGGCCCACTGAAGAAAACATAAAAACCATGTGGATCCCAAAGAAAAAAGGTGCCATACCTTCAATAACAATATCCAAAGTTGTTATTTCCCCACAAAATCATTCACCTCCTCCATCTTCTAAATTTGTTTTGGGTCCCTACATCCCAAAATTCACTATCCCAACTCCTCCATTATCGCCACCCTCTCCAACTATTCATCCACCTATCTTTTCGCATCCACCATCACATGTGCCAATGTTGGTCCTAAACACCTTCCCCCATCATACATCCACTCCATCATTACATCCATACTCTTTCCAACATCCCCTCCACTATCCTCTCTATCTCCCCCATCAAATTCCTTTAATCCATCCTCTTGCATAAACTATCCAGTCTAATAGGGTTGTACCAACATCCGCTGGCCACTTCAAACATGGGCTCTTATTACCTCATATGGAACTTGATGCGTGAGTCCTTCATCCCTATCCTTATCAATTTTCCTCTAAAAATCCGCATATCCATATCCTTATCTTTATCCATCTTCGTCCACATCCTAGTCCAAAAAATCAGAAAAATACAAAAAACAAAAAAATAATAAACAGAAAATCATTCGTCCAATGGTGAAAACTTGGCAAACAAGCACCTTGGATACGTACCATGATGAAAACTTGGCAAACAAGCATCATGCGTAAATTCCTTCCACGATAGGGGGCAACATCCACTTACGCATTCCTTTCCTCCATCTCCTACATCTGCCTATCTTTTGCATCCTATCCATCCTATCCCATTTATCCCACTTCCTCCCTCTTCCTTGTGATCTTGATAAATGTAGGGGCAAGCCTATATACATGCTTTAGACACCTCTTGGCATATATTCCCATCCATACACTATCATATTCCTTATCCACCTCTATCTATCTTCCATTGCCCATCTCACTCCCTTATCCACCCATCTTGCTATCCCTCTTGCCTCGTCATGCATGACACATATAGAGTGGGGGCATCTCCTTATTTGCAATTGGGTCCTTCTAGACATCGTCCATCCATTCCGCCAGGTAATCTTCTCCATCTCCCCATCCTCTCATCCCATAGTCCTTTTCATCCTTTCATCCTTATCTCCCCATTCATCTATCTAAACATCCAATCCATCTCCCTATCCTTATCTTCCTATCCACAAATCCTTTTCCATCTTTTCATCATTATCTCCTCATCCATTTATCTACCCAGTAATCCATGTCATCTTTCTGAATCCTTATCCTTCTATCCATATATCATAGCATCTTTCTATCTCCCCATCTTTATCCATCCATCCATTTTCCTTCCATCTCATAGTCCCTTGTCATTGGTCTCTAGCTATAGGCTACCCTCATACAATCCCCTCATGCAATCCAATGACTTGATATCTCCCTATTATCATTCGTATCTCTTTCTCACATCTTTCCAATCTTCATCACCCATCTATCCGTCATCTATCCACCTATCCTAGCATCTTCTTATCCATCCATCCATTTCCCTCTATTATCCCTTGTCATTGGTAACTAGCTCTAGGCTACCTGCATGCAACCCAATGCCATTCACATCATCATTCATCTCTCCTATCTATTTCCTACATCTTTCTGATATCTTATCACTCTTCATCATTCATCTATACATCCTCTCATCCTCCCAATTCATATTCTAATAATCTAGGTCACTATCCCATCCCTGAGTTTCGCATAACCCACATCCCACATATCGACCATCCAATCCTATGGCCTATCCTGGCTCATCATATCCTCTCCATCATTTTATCCATTTATTTTGGTCATCTCATCATCCCTTATCCATTGTCTGTCATCGGTCTCTGGTCGAACTACGTTGCCCCTGCGCTTTCACGTAGGCATGGTCGGTCATTTGATCCACCCCCGGGGTTCTATCTTTTGTCTGTCTTCTCTCTTCCATCGTCTATCTTTGGCCTTGTGTCGAGCTACATGGCCCCTGTGCTTTCACGTAGCCAAGGTCAATCATTTGGTCCGCCCCCTGGGCATTTTTTCCACCTCCATCCTCTATCTTCATCATCCTCTTTCCACTTTTACCATGGTTTTTTCCTGAACTACGAGGGCTCTGCGCTTTCACGTGGGCAAGGTTGATCTTTGATCAACCCTCGAGCCCCTAGGTCTTTAGGGTGTGTTAGTCTTGTTGTCTTGTGTCATGTCATCTTATTGTATCGTCAAGTATGTCCCTATCCTAGCTGGTGCTTATCAAACAATGGTCATCTGTATCACACGATCCAATCGGTTTCTGGTATCCTACGGCATATTGATCTTTTAGTTTACTATCCATCATCGGTCGGTCTCAACAGGATGTATCCTTCCTAACAAACCTCATCAACCCCATCCATCATCTTGATCCTATGGCAAAGGACATTTCAAACTTGATTGTGATCTTTTGATGCTTTTGGCTTTTGTTTATCATTTGAGCTCCCTATCATCACTTGTCATGGTCACCTTCATCCATCATATCATGGTGTGCTTTGACTAGTAAACATAGGGGCATATCTTGCTCATTTCTTTGTTTTTGTCTTCTTGGTTGTCCCACGTAGTACCCACCAAGATCCCTGAGGTCTTGTGTTATGCTGGGGCATCCTTTTGTGCTTGTGGTTATTCCAATACCTGGCTCGACCAAAGTCATCGCGACTTTGGGGTGTTGGGATAGCCTTCTTGTTTGTTGTGCTTGTTTTATGCATTAGACACTAATCTATCTTGGTTTACATACCCTGATGCCCGGTGTCTTATGCTATAGTGAAAATCAGTGCTCTACGGATGGCAAATTGCATTCATGTCGCATTTCATCTCATTGCATATTCCTCATTCTTCCAATTCTTCTTCCTCCCATCTCCCCTCTCTTTCTTTTCTTTTCTCTCCCTCTTTTTCGCTGTCTTCCCTTCCCCTTCCCCCTCCCCTGTGGCGGGGCGAACATGCAACCATGCTGACCACCAATCCCTGCCAAGGACTCGGGCACCTAGAGAATCAGGGGGGTTCCCTGGGCCTCTCGCTATGACTTAACTCTGTTCCTCCCAGTAGAACTCCGGGCCTGGCCCTGATGCCACATCATCTGTGTCATCGGGAGCGTGCTGGTTTTTTCTTAATGCCATAAAATTTTTAAAACAATTTTTTTTTTAATTCCGTCTTCTACCCATTTTTTAATTTTTTCCCGTCCACAAAACCCATGTTTTACATTTTTGATAAAACATTTAAAATGTATTAAAATGTGTTAATAGGGCATTTTGTTGCCTTTCCTTCTATTTGAAAAGGTATTTTTACCTTTTATTTACTGTTTTATTCCTCTAATTAATCCCTTCTCTTCCCGAGGCTGCCATTTGCACACCATTTGTCCGATTGACTTCGTTCAAAAGGAAAACTTGCCTAATTTTTCGCCCTCTTTCCAACTATACCATCTATTTCTTCCTATCGAGAGGTCACTCAGGACCCCTCTCTTTTCCCCCATCGCCCTCTCGAGGGGGCATACCTACCCTTCACATTTACCATTTTTTCTGACTATAATCAACACCTTCCATGATTGGGGCATCTTCATCCATTCCTCATTAATTGAACAACTCAAATCCTCTTCCCCATGCTGGGGCATCCTCTTTCAGTCACTTCTTCTAGTCATCTGCACTTTCTTTTCTTCGAAGCACTGTTATTCTAACGATACTTCGAAGAGGGGCAAAATGTAGACATCCAAATTTGATCACTTCCATATGATCAAAATTGTCTACTTTATTCATCTATTTCATTAATGGTGATTAAATAATTCATTTAATCATTATTTCATTTTCTGCCTAAGGTTCCTAAAGTATCTAATTAAATAAATTAAATACTTTACCTTACACCCTGTTCTTCTCTAAATTAAATAAATATGACAAATTATTTAATTTGGTCTTTTAACCCATTTGAATTAAAATCAATTTTTTAATTCCTCTTTTCTCTCTCCTTGTCACATTCTCCATAATCCTCTTCTAATCTGGATTAAATTAATTAATCTGTGATTAAGATGTGCACTACTTAATCTTGATTAAATGTCACATCCTCCATAATCTCCCACTTGCCTCTAATCTCCCATTAATTACCTTAATCATGTGTTTGCACAACCTTAATCAGAATAATTAGCCACATTTGGCTTACCTTTTTTGGTCAACCTTCCCACTGACCATTTTTGATATGGACTCCCTTCCCCATGTGAATTTTTAATTCACATTTATTCTACCAAAGTTCCTCTCTTCCCCATGTGAATTTTTAATTCATTTTTATCCTCCCAAGGTCTTTCCCATCCCCATGCAAGATTCTAGAAGCTTTGCCTTGTAACTTCACATGTGCCAAGGGCTTCTAGAACCTTGGACTTGTCACATCTCCCACATGTGACAAATCTCCAGCTTTTTGGAGATCTCCTTTTATCCAATGAATCTTCCATTAAATGTAAATTTTTAATTTACATTTATTCTTCCCACACATTTCCCCTTTTCCCATGGAGATTTTTGAGGAATTCTAAAATTCCTCAAAAGTCTCTTTCATCCTCATTTGGGGACAAGAAGTTCCTTTTTGAGGAAATCTTCTCATTCCCCAAGGTACCTCAAAGGTACTTGTCCTTCATCCACCTCATGTACTTCCCTTCCACCTCTTGTCCTTCTCTTCCACCTCATTTCCACATCACTCCACCTTAGGACATCTCACCTTCCACATGTCAAGATGTGAGGGCTTGTGAGTCCTCAACTCACCATAGCCCTTCATCTTGATCTTTGTTGGATCAATCCCAACCGTTGAATTCTCTAGAGAATTCAATTTGGCCTATAAATACCCCTTCAATTCCTTCATTTTGGAGGATCAAGTCTTTTGCAAATAAACTCTTGCAAAATTGCCATTCAATCTCTCATCTATTTTAGCATCCATATTGCATCAATTCATCTTGCATCCACTTCATTTTCATTGCCATCCAAGGAGCACACAAGACTTCAACATCAAGGGCCAACCAAGGAAGCAACAACATGAAGGTATAACAGCAATTTATTTGTTTATCTTGCTTTCATATTGTTCATCTTCTTAGGCTAATCATTGAGGTGCCCTATTATCTTGTTGTTTCTCTTTATTGCACTATTAGTTTTATCTAACATCTCACATTTTAGGAAACAACACTTTATTAGGATCACAATTAGTATGAACTAAGGTTTTAGGAAAAGGCTTATGATTGTTGGAAGTGTGTATCTATGTATTATCAGATATTCATATGTTTGGATGATGTGTTGGCATCAGTTTTTGTGATTGCATTTTGGTATTAGGCTAATCATGGCCGACCTAATATTTTTTCTAAAGCTGAACACAATTTTTTGCTATATGTGAGACCTAGCTTCAGTCCCTACCGACATGATGTTGCATGACATAGGTGAATTACCTTCTGAAAATATTTATATGAAGCCAACAAGTTATTATTTTTAAAATATAAATTTCAGCCAATTAGGTCGACCTAATTAATACATGTGGGCAAAGAAAAGAAGTGTGTGTGTATGTGGTAAGCAAAGTGTGTGAATATGTGGTAAGAAAAGTATGCGAATATGTGGTAAGTGAAGTGTGCAAATAGAAGGTTGAAGATTAGTCTGCTATCATGGGAATGAATGCTTTGAGCATCAAAGGAACTGAATCTGCACTTGTGGTGTAACTTCATTAATGAAAAGTGTCATTCTGGTTTGAGAGAACTTTGAAAGATTGGATGCTTGAAATTTTGAGGTTTTTAAATTTTGGATGAATTTAAATTTTTGAATATTGGATGTCACAATTTTTACATCTTTTTGGCACCCTTTTCCATTGATGTCAAAGGGGAAGAGATTTGGAGATTTGGAGGAGAATTTTTGGTGAGATTGGAGGAGGGTTTTGAATTGGAAGTTTTTGCACATGTTTCCATCAATGTCGAAGGGGGAGATTTTTGGAAGTATGTCCTATATTGTCATTGATGTCACCATGTTGGTCTGGTACCTTGTACTAGTGTGCAAATCAAGCTTATCTCATCCGGTATTTGATCTGGAATTTTGGTCCTTATATTCTCTCCGGTAATCAGTATGAACTAAGGTTTTGGGAAAAGGCTTATGATTGTTGGAAGCATGTATGTATGTATTCTCAAATATTCATATGTTTGGATGATGCACTGACATTGATTTTTGTGATTGCATTTCAATATTAGGTTAATCATGGCCGACCTAATATTCAGTCTATAGCTCAACATAATTTTTTGTTATATATGTGAGACCTAGCTTCGGCCCCAACCGACATGATGTTGCATGACACAGGTGAATTTGCTTCGAAAAATCCTTATATGAAGCTGACAAGTTATCATTTTGAAAATATGAATTGCATCCGATTAGGATGACCTAATTGATACATGTGGGTATTTATGCAAGATGGTTAGAAGAAGAGAAAAAATGTGAAGGAAAAGAAAAGAAGAAGTGTGTGTATATGTGGTAATCAAAGTGTGCGAATATGTGGTAAGCGAAGTGTACAGACAGAAGGTTGAAGATCAGTCTGCTACCATGGGAATGAATACTCTGAGCATGAAAGGAAATGAATCTGCACTTGTGGTGTAACTTCACCAGCTCAACTCTCGTGGTTAGCCATTTTTGTTTACATAATGTCTATAGGTAGTGAGCCTCTATGTTTGGATAGTGAGTCCTTGTAAGCAGTGAAGTTTTGGTAATAGGTGGTGAGCCTCCATATAACTGGTATTGAAATAACTATTTATTGTGATCTAATCCTCAATGTCATTTTTCCCTTATGGGGTGTTCCACATAAAATTTGGTGTTTTTGTGTTGTGGAATTTCATATTCTGTTATTGATCTTCTCTGTTCTATGCTGTAAGATAATTAAAGGTGTTTGTTCAATAAGTTTGTGTGGATTCTAATGCACCCTCCCTCTCAGTATCCTGATTATTCAACACATATTAGATCTAGTTCAACTAGATAATAGATCTACTTGCATAGTTTTTGAAATTCCTATTGTTATTTTACTTTATAGTGTTTTTGTAATGTTGACTAATTTCATCTAATTTACTGCACATATCAATGCAGGGCATGTTTATGCAGTTATTGCAGATGAAGATAGCGAAGAGGGAATGAACTATTGCTTGTGTCATTGTGTTGAGGCTAAAAATAAACTGGAGGCCCCAATTACAGATGGAGAAAACATCGAATACCCTACAGGCTCAATTGTTGTTACTAGAATGTGGCTTAGAAGGTACTACATAAGAGTGTTAAATATTGGATGTTTCAGGACTTTGACACACATCAAAACATTCTTCATTACTCATAACTTGTCATGGCATCCAATGTTCGTTTGATAAAATATGGGGGTAGACCTTTGAACAAGACCTTGTGGAAGGTACATGAGTCTAACCATGAGGCAATACTTGACACAATAAAGAGTAGAGCAGACCTGGATGGTTTATTAGATCAATTTGTAAGTATGCACATTGGTTCTTATTAATTTATACTTGTATGCACATTATTTTTTATGATTCCAATGCTATGATGCAAATGATATCATCTCATGTTTATATCATGTATGTAGGTTGTTAATGAAGTTATTAGACTTGCAAATGTAGAACACTTTATGTTTAGAACTGTGGAAAACGATACAGAGTTCAATGGTATTTTATTTTTTCTCAAAAATATACAAAAAAATGATGTAAGATATTCTGTATAGATTAGTAAACTGAGTGGAAGATTAAATTGTGTTGTTTTTATAATAGGTTAGAAGTTTCTAAAAGTTTGGAAAGTAATAGTTTGGTTATGTTCTATTCATGAGAGGTTGTTGTGTGCAATAGGTATCTTGGAACTCCCAATGAAGATGTATGGCCAGGAGTGACTAAGTTGAGAGACTAGCATGCCTATGCTCAATGGAAGTATTGAGATTTAAGCCTTGATGTTCCGAATTGGAACCAAATGGTGTGGATTTTTCGTCTGTAAGTGCCCTCCATATATTTTCATTTCATTTCCATTTTGGATGCTCTTTCTTTTTCTTCTTTTACTTTTCCTATTTGTAATTAACCTACTAAAAAATGATTGGTGTCCCCTTGCAAAAAATATTGATTTATGAGCCATCCAAGAGAATCTTAGCCAAACAAGTAATGCAACATCCTTACTTCGATGATCTTGAAAAATATCAATTATGATTTTAAGCCATTATAAAAGTGTGTGTGAAGCTTAGCAAGGGAATTTCAAGTTATTCATTTGAAGTTAACCTCATCATGAGCATCTATCATGTAGACATTATAAGAGCATCTTGAATTTTAAATTATTATATTTGTGAGAGGTTTTTGTGTGCAATAGGTATCTTAGAACTCCCAATGGAGATGTATGGCTAGGAGTGACTGAGTTGAGAGACCGGCATGCCTATCCTCAATAGAAGCATCAATATTTAAGCCTTGTTGTTCCTGAATTGGAACCAAATGGCATGGATTTTTTGTCTATAAGTGCCTTCCATCTATTTTCATTTCATTTCCATTTTGGATGCTCTTTCTTTTTCTTCTTTTACTTTGCCTATTTGTGAGTGAACTACTAAAAATTGATTGGTGTCTCCTTCTAGAAAATGCTAATTTATGAGCCATCTAAGAGAATATTAACCAAAAATAAAATGCAACATCCTTATTTTGATGATCTTAACAAATCTCATTTCTAATTTTAAGCCATTATAAAAGAGCTTGTGAAGCATATCGAGGGAATCTCAAGTTATTCATTTTAAGTTAACCTCACCATGAGCACCTATGATGTAGAAATTATAAGAGAATCTTGAATGTATAAGTGACATTGTAAAAGATCTATCAGAGCGAAGTACCTAAGACATCCTTGAATCATATTTTTGGTTATTATGAGAGAATATTATAAGCTGAGTTTGTGTGCATGAAAATGGGGCACATTGATTCAATATTTGATTTAAGTGGGGTGTTGGAATTCATATAGTTTATTTTTTCTCACAATTTTGTATTACCACTTAATAGTTTTGAGAAAGCATTGTGCCTACAAGTACAAGCACTTGGGTTTCATAATGGTGTATGAAGCATATTAGAAAATTGTAGCATAAACACAAGAATTAAGACTTCCAAATAAATCTAATTTTATTCTAAACATCATAATATAGTGAGTTTAATAACCATTGATGGTTATCAATCATTCTTTTCTTTTGTTATTCTCTCCCTATTATAACTAGTACCAATTGACTAATTTATTATAAAAACTTCATTTCTTAAAACAAATCAACCTAATGATTATATATTAATATAAATATG
Source organism: Sequoiadendron giganteum (assembly GCA_007115665.2). NCBI lineage: Eukaryota > Viridiplantae > Streptophyta > Pinopsida > Cupressales > Cupressaceae > Sequoiadendron > Sequoiadendron giganteum. The sequence goes on along the minus strand of CM021100.1, from coordinate 1,413,452 downwards.
GCATACCGTCTATTCACATAAACATTTATAATGATATTTACTCAAATTTTGAAATTTATTGCTTCCCTCAAACATTTGTAATTCATGCAACGTAATCCCTTAACAGTCCAAATTGCAAAAGGGCAAAAATATTTGATGACTTGTTACCTAGATATCGTGTTAGTTATAGAAATTTTGTATAAGGCATTGGAATCATGTAGGGAACCTCTACAATAACCTCTCTTGTTTTTTTTTATCTTGTATTTTTTTTTCTGTGGTATCCAATTTTGACTTGATGGAAAAAGTGTCAAATGCATGCAATGTAAAGTTGCAAAGTGGTGCAACTTTCATTCTACAACTCATGTGACCAAATAGACTATTCCAACACATCTAGATGGGTACATTTATGCTAGGCATGGTCCTCTTTTGCACCCATACACATTGAATCACTTTGAGCTACGTTTAACCAACTCAATCCCTCAAGGGTCCAAAGTGCAAAATGGTTGCAATCTTTGATAGGCTATTACTTAGAAATCGTGAAGCTTATGAACTCTCTGTTTGAGCCTATAGAATCAAATTATTCCCCTCTACAATAACCTCTCTCATTTTATGTTATCTCAAAGTTGTTTTCTCGTGGTATCTAGTTTTCACTTGATGGAAAAAGTGTCAAATGCAAGCAATGTAAAGTTACAAAGTGGTGCAACTTTCATTCTACAACCTATGTGACCAAACAGACTGTTCCACCAAATTCAAATAGATACATTGCTAGGAATGGTCCTCTTTTGCACCCAAACATGCCGAATTTCTCTGAGCTACATTCAACCGGCTCGATCCCTTAAGGGTCTAAAGTGCAAAAGGGAAACAATCTTTGATGAGCTACTACTAAAAAATGATGATGCTTATGAACTTTCTACTTGAGCCTATGGGATCACATTGGGCCCCTCTACAATAAACTATCTCAATTTTTGTTATCTCAGAGTCATTTTCCCATGGTGTCCAATTTTCACTTGATGGAAAAAGTGTTAAATGCAAGTAGTGTAAAGTTGCAAAGTGGTGCAACTTTCATTTTGCAACTCATGTGACCAAACAGACTATTTCAAACCATCTAGATTGGTATGTTTACACTATGAATGGTCCTCTTTCATACCTAAACATGCTAAATCACTTTGAGCTACGTTCAATCGACTCAATCCCTTAAGTGTCCAAAGTGCAAAAGGGAAACAATTTTTGATGAGCTACTACTTAGAAACCATGATGCTTACAAAGTCTCTATCTGAGGCTATGGGATCATGTTGGTCTCTCTATTATAACCTCTCTTGATTTTTGTTATTTCGTATTCATTTTACCATGGTGTCTAGTTTTCACTTGATGGAAAAAGTGTCAAATACAAGCAGTGTAATGTTGCAAACTAGTGCAACTTTCATTTTGCAACTCGTGTGACCAAACAGACTATTCCAATGTGTTTGGATGGGTATTTTTATGGTAGGCATGGTCCTCTTTCACACCCAAACATTCCAAATCACTCTAAGCTACGTTCAACCAGCTCGATCCCTTAAGGGTTCAAAGTGCAAAATGGTTGCAATCTTTGATGGGCTATTACTCAGAAACTGTGATTCTTAAAAACTCTCCATCTAAGCCTATGAGATCACATTGGGATCCTCTACAATAACCTCTCTTGATTTTTGCTATCTCAGAGTCATTTTCCCGTGGTGTCCAATTTTCACTTGATGGAAAAAGTGTCAAATGCAAGCAATGTAGAGTTGCAAAGTGGTGTAACTTCTGTTCTGCAACTCGTGTGACCAAACGAACTGTTCCAATGCATCTCAATAGGTATGTTTATGATAGAAATGGTCCTCTTCCACACCCAAACATGTTGAATCACTCTGAGCTACGTTCAACTAGCTTGATCCCTTATGATGGTGTGCAAAACAATAAAAAAGAGAAACATTCACATGACAATTGAGAAGTATGAGTTTTCCACACCAAAAGCATATGATCATCCTCATGTCTAGAAAGTGCAAGAATTTTTTTAGTTATCCTCCTTTCCCTTACAATAATATATAGCCAATTGTAAATCGTACAATGGTGGATCATGGAAACATTTTATTTTTCCTCAATTAACAACTTAGGTTGTGAAGCATTTTTTCATTTTCATTTGAAATGATTTTCTATGATTGCAAATTGGAGTCTAAGAGAAACAAGTGATGCTCGAGCAGATACATTTATTATTTGGTGTGATAAATAAAGTTTTCACTCAAGTCCATTTCTTATTTGTATTATAAATTAGAAAGTTTTCTCCCAAGTCCATTTCCTATATAGGAATTAATATTGCAAAAAATTGACACACATCTTTTGGCATGTTCATATCGTGATGGATCAAGAACATAACAATTCATTCTATACTATGAGGATTATGTTGTGAAAGTGTTTAAATACTATTCAAGGTTATTTTTTCTATGATAATGTGTCAAGAAGTTAACTACTCATCATCTAATATGAATATTATGTTTTGCAAGTGTTGTGAAGATTATGTATCCCTTACTTAATTGAGTTGTTCCAATCAAAATATTAAATATACTAGAATATTTTTATGAAACATCTCATGGAATGCCAATTGATTTTTTTTTTTTGCTTTTAGATAAAGCATTTGATGGAAATCTTTGAATTAAACTGAATTAAGATATGTAAGAACAAGGGAGCATTGAGAAATTCATTTCTCAAGGATCTTAAATAATCCTTCTTACCAAATTTGAAAAAGCATGACAAGCCCATGGTTGAAAATTTTGTAGTCATCAAAGTGGGTACTAATTCTATATTATATAGATCATAATTCTTCTTTATCTTTAAATCTTCTAATTTTGGCAATGGTTTCACCAAGCTATGAAGGGTGAATTGTTCTTTATCCAGTTATGCCTATGTGGGTTCATTTTCCTTATCTCCCATTGCAATTTTGCGTGGATTATTGCTTTCAAAGTATTGGGAATGCTTTGCCTATTTTCTAGTTGAGAAGGCTCATTTCTTTATATATATATTATATTCATTCTTAATTAGTTATCAAGTTAATAATCAGTGCATTTATTTACAATTAATCTTTTCTTTTCAATTTGTAAAATTTGGTAATTTTTTACTCTACTAGTATTCCTAGAAATATTGAAGTTGTTTAGCATCAACTAATAAAGCTATTTAGCATCAATCAATAAATATTCAAGACAAACCATGAAGGACAACGATGATCAATGCTAGGGATAAAAATTCAATAAGTATACACATGAATAAGTCAAGCATGCATGTGAATAAGGGAAGCACAAGTACTCAAATACACGTAAGCCTTGAAGTATACACACGAATACATAGTATACGAAAATTAATAAAAAGTATATGCATGAATACAACGTATAGCATGAAAACACATAAGTCACAAAGTATACATTAGAATACACGTAAATTTCATAAAGTATACACACAATTTGTAAAGTATGTACACTTGGATACATGTAACTCATATCTATTGAATTGTGGATTTATAATGCAAATATGGACACAATCAATAAAAGATTTGTATTAACCAAATAGCCATGTAGGCATACATCAATATATGTCGATATAAGTATAAAATATATACAAAATAGTCATATAGTTGTAGACATCCAAAAATAACATTATGCATTCCACTGTAACTAACATCATGCATTCGTTTCTTCTACTAATCAATTAAAGCAATTTATTGATTTAATCCTAAGGTTCATTAAATAAATCAAATTATTTAATTAAGTTCCTAGGGTTCTTCTTATTTGATTTAATAAATCAAACTGATTTAAAATCAAATATCAAATCCCTAAAATCCCCTAAGTTAATTAATCTAAATTAATTGACTTCTAAATCATGATTAGCATTCTCTAGCTTTTGACTCAACTAGAGTCAAATCTAAACTCCTAACTAACCCACCCACTTGCATCAATAAATCAATTTATTGATTTATTAAAAAGAGTTATTTTCCCTCAATAACTCTCATCTTTGACTTTTTTGGACAAAGATTATTCCCCCCAAAACTCTCAACAACATGCATTTATTAACATTTTTCAAATTTGAATGGGCACATTGGCCAAAACTTGCACAAGCTTTGACCAATCCCATTATGACAAGTGTCTCTATCCTATTGGATGGGATTTAGTCCCACATTGCCTAATTTTGGCCTCTCGTCTATCAACTTTTCCTATAAATGCAAGCCATCTTCTCTCATTTCAACAACAGCCACATTTGAAAGCATTTACACTATAGGCAACTTGAGTTCAAGCATCTCATTGTCTATCTCACTAACCTTATCAAGGATTAGGAAAGGGCAACTCCTACACAACTAAGTTGCACCAATCCACTATGGGATAGGTTTATTTCATGGTTTAGATGCTTTATCTAATTTTTTTGTTTGGTTGCATTTGAATCATGGATTATTATCTCATAGGGATAGGAATTTTTGTTATATTGTTTGTATCATGTTTCTAACTCTATTTTGCAGATTTTCATGTCCTACAGATGGCGCTAGAAGGAGGGCTTGAAATGCAATTGATCTTTGTTATGAATAGATTCTTCTTGTGAATTTCTAGATTTCAAACCTTGTCCAACTAAACTTATCATTGCAAAATTTTTATTTCTATTCAAAATATCTCTCCAATCTATTGCATTTTTAAGAGTTTCTTATACATATTTTGCAACTATTATAAGATGTGATGCTCTGTGGATAAGTATTCTATATAAACAACTTACGCATTTAGCATACAATGGCAGTAGATTCAGACTTACATTTATTTATCGGCCTCAGTTTGAAAGTTCCTTCCGCGTTTTCTAAACAAGCATCTTTTGTCTGTTTTCCTTTTTGTGGATGTCCTGCAATCACAATACTCCCTGGGATCACGTCTCTTTTGACACACTCTGTCTGAATGTCCACATTCTTTCTCCAAACCTGCACATTCAGTCTAAAGGACTTACATTATGCAATAGGACATGCATATGCACTGAAGAGAAGCATCGGTAGTAGAGTGTAAAAGTTAAGATTTGGTGTTGTATCTTCATTTATTTCTGATCGTGTTGTCCCTTCCTTAAATCCTACGCACTAGGTACGCGAGAGAGATAGGAAGGCCTCAGTTGGGTCAAACTGATACATCACTTGCAGACCTTTCTTGCAGTGCCATACCTAGGCGTCTATGTTTCAAGGATGATTTGGTCTCGAGCCTATGTCATAACAATTAATAGATCTTATTGTTTCCCCACGGTTCGATCTCTCCAGGCTGTCAAAATCAAGTCGATCCCTACATTAAAAGTTTGTCTTGACCTCTGAGTACCATGCACCAATTCCAGCTACTTCCAGGAGGGGTGAGTTAAGACTCTTGCATACGTATAAACTGGAATTTAAATCATGTTCTTAGTTGGCGCAGGTTGAGGACTTTAGCTTGCACCTCCCAAATACATTTACTTGGAAGAGAAGGCGCAACTTTTTCTTTTTACTCTGGCAGTGAGTAACAGTTCAAATCCGGCATCCCACAAAAAGTCTTGCGCATCATCACATTTCTTGTCCACCTGCTATAAAGTGCGAACAGTCATAAAGTTTGAACTTGCATTAATACAGTGAATAGTGTTTGTGCATCATCACATTTCTTGTCCACCTACTATAAAGTATGAACAGTTATAAAGTTTGGAGAAGCCTAGTAACTGCTTTGAAGTTTTATTACCTGCGTTTTTCGCCTACTTCCAATTAGCATTTAAGAGTTCTTAGGCAGTCTAGGGAGCAGTGTGATGTACCCGATATGTGCAGGGGCCAGTCTTGATGATACTCATGTTATGATTTTAAAATAATAGCATGTTCTTTATAAAATTAGATGTTGACTTGACAAAATGCGTAGGTGGATGATGAGAGACAAAAGAGATAGCCATCGTTTTGTTTAAATAGACTAGTACATTGCTTTTAAGGCATTCTTTCTTCTTTTAGTAAAAATGATGTTTCTCTCATCAAACAAATAGTATAGTTGTCAAACTGGAAGGTGTTTTGTCTGTAACTGATGTTGCTGCCTACAAATCCTAATAATATTTCTAAATGACTAGCTGTTGCGCAGGAAGGTTTCTATCATTGTTATTGATGGGACATTAAATGAGTACACGTTAGTAATAATGTATGGATTTGCTGTGAGGTATGGAATCATTGTGCCTTTTATGGTTTGGATTATGAGATTTATCATGGTCAACCTTGGCACTTATTGCTCCAAGATTTCTTCAAAGATCACTTGTGTAATGTTAATCTTGAGCAGCATATCATCAAATAACTAACTTGTTGTAGATTTCAAACAATAGCAAAATATGGATAGAGAATTGGAATGCCTAGTACATTACCTTTACATATGGTTCTTGGAATTAAAAGATATGAGCTCACTAATATGATGCACTTGCCTTAAGAATTCCTGGTTTCTTGATGTAGGCTTATATTATAAAAGTTTGACAGATTTGGACTCACAATTATTCAATGATATTAGTGGATATGTTAAAATGGGAGTCATTAATTATTATGCTTTAGTTAAACTCTGGATTTCATTGCTTAAATATCTCTTAGCTCTATGTACAAGAGGTATTTAAGGGATAAGAATTGTGGGTTGCTTATTTTTCTAATTATGTTTTAATACATTGATTTTGTGAGTTATCTTACTCATGATAACTTTGTTTTGTTCATAGTTTTATGTCGACATGCATAAAGAAGGTTGAAACATCAAGGTTGACATTGGAGGTGTTGACATTGGGACCAAGCAAAAACGAAGGAGAATGGAGTAGAGTTGGAGATCTAAGTTTTGAAATCAAGATTTTGAAAAAGCATTTTTTAATGCTTATAGTTAACAATCCAGAGCTTCCATTTTCTACCCTTGTTTTCTGTTTTAAACCAACTCACATTTCCTTTTGGGTTTAAAATTAACCATTGCCTTGATCTTTTCAAAGTTGGTTAAAAAGAGCCTTAGACACTTACTAGATTTCAATTTGGGATTAAAATTGAACAAGGCAACTTCACACTTCATTTTTGTGCTCCTAAAACGAACTCATCACTGCTCTGAAGAATAAAATGAACAAGTGTCTTTTATTTTTTGCAATCTTTTTCACAAACTAACATCATTTAAAATGCGTATGCGCTTCTCTCGCACTTCACAGTGATCTTGAGAAACAAAAGCATTTTGATGATGTTAAGTTGTTAAAAATATTGCCTCCACACTTCGATTTGGGATCTAAAATTGAACAAAACATGCGAGTGTGAGCATGATATATTGCGGAGGTTCTCTCCTTTGTTTTTCAACAAAGGTTGTGTGAACAACGGGATATGTTAGCTCGCTTTTGTTTATCTTAGAGGGCCTGCCTTGTGGGAAAAAGTAATCACCCAAGGGAATGACCCAACCGGGAACATGCTAAAGCCAAGCGACTTCCACCCGGGATATAAGTGTGGATATTGGAACAAAGGCCAATATCACGAGGATTATTCCGACGAGATGGATAGCAATGGACTCTCGCCGATGTTGGATAATCCCCCATGAACGAAATGCCCGAATTAGAACCCTTGTTTAGAAATTGGCCAAAACCTTGTCTATCTTGTTGGTGCAAAAGGTCATGTCCTTTGAAGCAGCCCCACGTAACATGCGGTCTTGTTGTGGAAATGGAAAGTATGCCATGGGCGATTCATGGGTACTAATGCTTGGCTGACCTGAATAAGTGAGTGCCATGGAGGGGAGCCAGTGTGGTCAAGCATTTAGCCATTCGCACAAGATATGCGCAGCTGGATTTATCCAAGTGGGAACCCAACAAGGTATTGTCTCATCAACCTAGGAGTGTGAAAGTGCTTGGAAAAAACACTTTGCTTGGATTCAAAACATTGAAAAATGAACATTCACATGAGCCTCAAATTTCAAACACCTTGGAGGAAACAAATACCTTTGACAAATTTAAGCACTCTTGCTTTCCCTAGGGATCATATCCTTAGAGATTTCTAAGTGCTCAAATTCTATCGTCATTTGTTTTCGCTAAGGATAAACCTAGGAAACTTTTGCCCTAATTTCTTTGATTTCCACATAATGGACATTAGACATTCAGTTTGAAAACATAATCAAGCAAGTGATTTTGGTAAAAGGAATTCACTAAGACAAGATAAAAGACAAATTCGATTACACATGTGTTTTCTAACATGATCAAAATCCCAAAACCGAAGTTCAAAAAGCTTAGTGTGAAAGCTAGTGAGGAGCCTCTTGAGAGACTTTTTCGAGTTCAGAATATACTGTGTCCTTCAACACCGAGGTCTTGTAAGAAGAAGTGTTATCTAGGTCAAGTCTAGGGTCAAATTTCAGTCACTTCCATCCATTCTTCACCCATTTCAAACATCAAACAAATTTCCACCTCACCAACAGCTCTTGGAATCTTTGTCATCTATCGTGCTAAACTATTAGGCAAAATCAAATCACTTTGTTTGACTTAACACAACTAGTCAAACCATCATCCTATACACGAGTTCTCTCTTGGATAATACAACTTCCTAGGGTTTACGAGTTCATCTTGTTTGGCTTAACACACTTAGCCAAATTATCAAATCATCACCGAGTTTGGCTTGACGCACTTAGTCAAACTACCATCTTGTAGGAGTTCACTCTATGGATAACACAACTTCCTAGAGTTTTACAATTACATTCATCACATTTTGTTTGACTTAACACATCTAGTCAAACCATCAATCCAATGATGATCAATCAAAGTCCTAAAGGTTTAGCATTCCCTTCAAAGTTTCTTTAAGAGTTCCATTCATCCGTATCACTCATCTTCCATTTATCTCATCCTCATCATCACTTTGATCCTTCAATTATCCTAGTTCTTCACTTCTTTGAACCTAAGGTTTAGACCGATCTAAAGGATTAGAGGTTCATCTCTTACATTCTTGAAAATTGATCTTCATTTTATGGTTCAAAATCGATCTCAACACAAGAGGGACATGGAATATAAATTTGATCCATCCATCATGAGCAATTCGATTCAACCAAACTATCCAAGCCTTGCAATACCATTTGATTATCAAAGCTTGTACAATGCATACATGGGAGCATTATCTCATACAAATATCAATGGTACAACGAATGTGAGTATGCCCGATCCAAAGTTTGGAACACCTTTCCCAATGATAGATTTAAATCCAAGTCCAAATTTGCAAATCTATCAACCAAACACTCAATGCGTGAGTTTTCCAAACAACATTATCCCACAAAATCCATACATACCAAGTGCAACTTTACCAAACATGACCATTTCAAATCCACACTTGGTAAACTTTGGGTTCGACATGTTTGCAAATCCCATCAATGTTCAAAATCCAAGCAATATGATTCCCAACCACAACAATGTTCAATTTCAATCTATCATGCCAAATCAAAACATTATACCAAATCATCCCATTTTTCCATCGATATTGCAACAACAGATGGCAACCATCCAAATGACCCCAACAATCAACACCATTCCCATTCCACCGCCACCACCGCCAAAACACAACACGACCAATTCATTCTCCATCATGTTGCAAGCTACACAAGAAGCTTCCCGCAAAAAGGCACTCCAAGCCCAACAAGCTACACAGCTAGTTGCTCAGCAAGCACAAGCGGCTCAAGTAGCCCAACAAGCGCAAGCACAAGCAGAATTCTACGCACTATTGAAATCAATCCAAGAAGAAGTAGCACAACAAAGAGCCCAACAAAAAGCATTGTTGGCACAAAAACAACATGATGAACAACAAGTGTTGTTGGCTCAGCAGCAAACACAGACATTACTCGCCCAACAAAGCTTACAACAGATTCCCACCACAATTGTTGAAATCAAAAATCAAGATCAATCTATCAATAAGCACTTGGAAGATGTTTCAACCTTGACCAATGATCAAATCAACATACACCAAGAGCTACTTTTCAATTATGATCAAAACTCACCAACGATGCCCAACAATGATCAAATTCAAGAAATATCAACATCGCTTGATCATATGGTTGAAGACATTGGTAATCTCTCTTCCACAATTGTTGAAAACAATGTTCAAGATCTTGAAGATGCTTCCACCCCATCCAGTGATCAACTCAACATTCATCAAGAGCCACTTTTTAGTGATCTATTTCAAGATGTGTTACAATTATTTGATCCCATTGACATAATCTATGATCCATCAACCAATGATCATATCGAAAAAGTTTCTACATCACCTTATGATTTAGAGGAAATATCTCAAGAACGTATTCCAAAGCATGATCAAAATATTCCATCAAGGCCTAGCAATGGTCCCTCCCAAGACATATTGACATCCTTCGACCTTACGATTGAGAATAGTGAAAGAATCTTTGACACTACACTTGATCCAAATCCATTCAAAGAACAAGTAGATATTAATCCACTTCCCATGCCTAAGGACGATGTCCAAGAACCCCTTGTAGAAAATCCATCCTTTGAAATTGACCCATGTCAAGAACTTGATCAAAAGCATGGCGAAAGCAATTCCAGAATTAGTCAAAATCAAGAATTTGTATCTCCGAGATACTACAATGATCTAATGGGCACTCTTTTATCTATACAAGATGCCGCAAATGATGATCATATCCACATAGGACATACTCCTCCATCTACCAATGAGATGCTTTCTTTGGATGGACACATAGATGATCTTCATTCAAAACAAGAGTCTCATACTCTTGAAATCATTACTGGGAAACAAGAGTCTCCTACTCTTAATATTGGTACACAAGACCAAGATATAGAAAATTTTGGGGACATAGTAGAAACAAATCATGAAGAAGGTTTCTACAAAAATTGTGAATCAGAGACATCATATGGAGACATATCAGAAAGCTTCTACAAAAGTTGCAAATTAGAAACATCGTATGGACACCTAGCAGAAATAGGGCATGAAGAGGACTCCTACATAATTCATGAATCAGAAACATCCTATGAAGTGAGCCATGAGGAAGACTTTTGTGTAGACAACGAAGCATCAACACTTCTTGAAGAAGCACTACAATCTGATATGTCACAAGATCAAGTTGAAGATATCAATCAGGCATTCATCCCACTTATGGAAGATCCTATCACTTATAAACTTGGATCACTCACCTTTCTTAGAGAAAGCTATCTCGTCAATAAAGAAGCTGACACTTTTGAAGATCTGCCACAGAGCAGAGAAGGAGAAACACCTTGGTTCCAAGGTAAATCATATCCTATGGCAAATAAATTTTTTCAGCAAATGAATTATCAAGGCAGAGGATTAGGCCTACATGAACAGCGTATCCTAGAATCGGTGCAAATTTTTGGAAATCCTAAGCGTCAAGGCCTTGGTTATTCAACAATCAAGGGATCTCAACATATCAGTAATATTATCACCATACTAGGGGCAACCTCGTCTCAAGCAAACATCAACATGGGGAGCACGAAGAATCCTTATGATGAAACCAATGCCAATACTACAACCTGCCATATCACGAATCTTCATCCACCCATCACCCCATCCATGAATTGGGACCAATGTCAAAAGAAAGATTTGAATCAAAGGATGAAGCACGAAGGAAAAATAAAATACAAGTGGATACCAAAGAATACAAAGAATGACTATCCCTATCACACTCCATTAGTCAAAGAAACTATGGGGCAAAATAAAAAAGGGAAAAGTATCCATCAAAGATTTCCACAAAGGAAAAAGCAGGCTTCTCAAGCAACGTACAAAGTGTATCAAGCAGTTGGTCCTAATTCCACGTACACTTCTATATCCACCCATTATTGCTCATCTTCCCAAGTTTGGAAAGTCAAAGGCTCCAAACTGTCAACCAATCCATCTTTTATCCCTAAACACACTCCATCCACGCCTCCACGCATGATATCTGATTCACACATTGACCATGTATTGGCAGCAACTCTTCATCATAAGGATTCAGAAGGCACTCTATTGCGATGTGCGCACAAAGACAGAGTTAACTCTGGTATCGGCAAAATAGATCAGGGATCTCAAAAGTTGCATTCAAGTGCACGTATCTTGGCAAAGAAACTTCTTCAAGTAGGATACCGATGGCACATTATGATAGAAGCATCAACATCAGCACCACCATGTGGTTCAGCATTAGCTTAAAATCTCTCAGAAAATACAAAAACAATTAGAAAAAGTCCTTAAAAAAATGGTTACCTCGATGAAAACCTAGCAAATAGGCATCTTGGCGACAACAAAAAAATACAAAAAATACAAAAAATCCAAAAAAAATCAGAAAAAGGATTGAAAATAGTAAAGAGAAAAATTGTCCTCTAGCGAAAACCATTTCGGTGGCGCTTTGGACAAGTACCATGATGAAAGCCTAGCAAACAGGTGTCATGTGTAGAATCGAGCATCTACGTGCACCACATGACATCTTATTGCATCCATAATAAACCCGACATTCCATCCATATCATTCGTTCATCCATGAACCATTTATCCAATCCATTTTCCATCTGCATCCATACTCCAAGTTATCTTGATCTTGGAAAATTTTGGCGCACACTTTACACTTGCTTATGGTAAACACCTTGACATGGGTCATTTTCATTGATCCCATCCTATCCAACATTATCTGAGCCTTGAAGCATTATCCGAGTGAGAATTCCTTTGTTTGGACACCCTTATCTTATCACAAGATAATCCATATCCATTTGTATCCAAGAATCCACCCATGGTCGTTCAAACATTGCTAGACACTAGGGGAAAATTTTTACATCTTGCTTCGAGAATAAATTTTGATCTATATCTTCCCACTTATGTGGTGATTTGAACATTGGAAAACATAAAATCAACTTGGTCAAAACATTTGTGAGCCAAGAATCCAAATCACTAGCCCATGGCATATTTTGACAAGATGATGTTCCTCATCAAGCTTTATATTTCATCGAACATCAATTTGAACAATCCATATCAGTCGCATCTAATGTGTACTTCAATGTCACATCAAATCATCAAAATAATTTTGTTACAAATCAAGCTTCATCAATCTTGATCAATCAAATCCAATCAATCATCACCTTGTTTGACTTAACACACTTAGTCAAACTATCATCTTGTGCACGAGTTTACTCTAGGATAACACAACTTCCTTGGGTTTACAAGTTCATTATCATCACTCTGTTTGGCTTAACACACTTACCCAAATTATCAAATCCATAATCACCTTATTTGGCTTAACACACCTAGCCAAATTATCCTTTTTGTATGAGTTTACTTTGGGATAACACAACTTCCTGGAACTTACGAGTGCATTATCACTTTTGTTTGACTTAACACACTTAGTCAAACTATCAATCCATCAGTCTGATTGATCAACATTAAGCTTAGTTTTCAACGAAATCCAAAACAAAGCACTGATATCATCACATATCCATATCCAAATTGTCAGAATCATGCGAAAAATTCAAAAACATTCAAAAATTCATTAAAAAAATAAAAAACATTCAAAAAACTCATTCAAAAATCCAAAAACATCCAAATCATTCAAAAAATCCAAAAACATGTCGAAATATCGAAAAATATTCAAAATTCATCATTTAGTCTTGTCAGTTTTTTCTACCTTGTCGAACTACGTCGTCTCTGAGCTTGAACGTAGGCAAGGCTGATCTTTGATCATCCCCTGAGATGGTTGGGTCAGTCCTATAGGCATCCATCACATTGGCAATCCGTTTGCCCATCTAGTCTACATCTTAAGTCAGTCCTTTAGGCAATAAAATGGCAATCTGTTTGTCCATATTATCATCAAGTCAGTCCAACACCAGTCGAACTACGTGGTCTCTGCGTATATAACGTAGGCAAGGCTAATCTATGGATCAGCTCCCGAGACCCCTAAGATAGGTCTTTAAGTTAGTCTGTTCGTTGTAAAATCTTGAAAATACCAAAAACATTTTTAAAACATCTCAAAATTCCAAAAAACAGCCTCAAAATATCTGAAAAAAACCAAAATGGTGCATCCATTTCATCTCACTTTCACCCGTGATTTTCATCACTCATAATAAATCATCGTCGCTTTCACCCTTTGGTGAGTTAGTCAGAAGCAATTTTAGCAGGTTCTAAAGTGAACGCCTTATCGTCAGAGTCTCAAGTCTAAGTCAGTAAGTCAGCAAGTTGGTCAACTCAGAGTATCAATAGCTTATCACGCAATCAATCTCACCAAAACCCTGATCACTACATGTCCTAGGATGAAGCTTTCCCACAATGGACATAAGCATCAGGTACCCCACAGTAGTTTAGCCTTGGCTAGCAATACGAAGAACATTAGCTTGTTTGTTTACTTTATTGTGGTCTTTTAGACTTATCTTATTTTGCGCTCATTCCAAGGACCTCTCGATGATGCCTAAACAAAACAGGTTTAGAGAGAAAGGAATGGGGCAATGATCATTATCTTTTTATCTGCTATGCTTGTTGGATATTCTTGTAAAATAACTTTGTCACGCATACTTTGTTTTGTTTGTAGGAAGGATGTTTTAGGTATCTTGTTGACCACATAAGAAGGCTTTCCTTTTTATGTTTTGGCCCGAGATGTCTAGAATATCTGAACTGCATTCCGAATAAGGTTATGTTTGTCAAGTGTGAACAAGAGTACTCCTATCTGATTGTCGAGTCAAAGTCCATCACACTAGGTGCAACGCCATCCTGGTTCTTAATACCTTGATGCATCGCACCTACGTGTGTTATCAAACATAAAGAAATGTATGCTCTTTTCCCATCCCTAGATAAGCAACACATCATCATCATTCATCGTCATATCCAATAAAGTCTCGATGACTAGGAGACTTGTTGGACTTCTTCATCTTCTTGAATTTAAGGGTTCATCCCTCTCATTCTTCTATCTTCTTTCACGCTATCAATGCATCCATCTTGCATCCGTATTCTCATTCTACATAATCATGTCATACCATCATATCAGGACAACATCATCCATCTCATCCATCTCACATGCATTGCATAATCATTTAACATGCTTAAAATAATATATATTTGTTATTCTAAGCATCTTCCGAAGATCTCATTTACATCATCATTACCATCCATACATCCATTTTGAACCTCTTTGTCGCGAGATCCACCTCAAATTGTATCTTTTCGCTCGATCTCTCGAGGGGGCAATGTACTAACATACTTATTTTCCACTAGGGCATCCGGAAAAAAAAAACAAAAGAATTTTTAATTTCGATGTCGGCAACATCATTCTTTGAACCAATGCAACAAGTACATTGCTTCAAAGAGGGGCAAAATGTAGACATCCAAAAATAACATTATGCATTCCACTGTAACTAACATCATGCATTCATTTCTTCTACTAATCAATTAAAGCAATTTATTGATTTAATCCTAAGGTTCATCAAGCTTAATTAAATAAATCAAATTATTTAATTAAGTTCCTAAGGTTCTTCTTATTTGATTTAATAAATCAAACTGATTTAAAATCAAATATCAAATCCCTAAAATCCCCTAAGTTAATTAATCTAAATTAATTGACTTCTAAATCATGATTAGCATTCTCTAGCTTTTGACTCAACTAGAGTCAAATCTAAACTCCTAACTAACCCACCCACTTGCATCAATAAATCAATTTATTGATTTATTAAAAAGAGTTATTTTCCCTCAATAACTCTCATCTTTGACTTTTTTGGACAAAGATTATTCCCCCCAAAACTCTCAACAACATGCATTTATTAACATTTTTCAAATTTGAATGGGCACATTGGCCAAAACTTGCACAAGCTTTGACCAATCCCATTATGACAAGTGTCTCTATCCTATTGGATGGGATTTAGTCCCACATTGCCTAATTTTGGCCTCTCGTCTATCAACTTTTCCTATAAATGCAAGCCATCTTCTCTCATTTCAACAACAGCCACATTTGAAAGCATTTACACTATAGGCAACTTGAGTTCAAGCATCTCATTGTCTATCTCACTAAGCTTATCAAGGATTGGGAAAGGGCAACTTCCTACACAACTAAGTTGCACCAATCCACTATGGGATAGGTTTATTTCATGGTTTAGACGCTTTATCTAATTTTGTTGTTTGGTTGCATTTGAATCATGGATTATTATCTCATAGGGATAGGAATTTCTGTTATATTGTTTGTATCATGTTGCTAACTCTATTTTGCAGATTTTCATGTCCTACAATAGTCTTATGATAATTCCATATAGGAATACAATGTCAAATATATCCAATACAAAATATGTACAAAAATTCCATATATGCATACAACAAAGGGCTTTGGAATCAAAAGTCATATTTTTTCTCCATGCCCTGGAAACAAATTCTTCCCCTTTGCTTGTCGACCGAATGGTGATAAATCTGTCACTCATTTGCTCTAAGGTCAAGGAGTGCTCCTACTACTCCTCCTAGGGTTTAGTTCTTGGTCAAGTTGTATCTATTACAATAACAAGTAAAGACATTAATATTTAGAAATTACATAATTAAAAATGATATATTTAACAAAAGAATCACTTTCCACCACTAGACGATCACTCTCCTCAAGGGAAAGGTTCTCGTGCCCATGTTGAGGTGTGATGAAGCCCTGTAGAAACCATCCAAAGAGAAACTAAACTATGAATCAATAATGGTTTTATTTTTCACTAACTAATAGCTATAACAACGAATGCAAATTGAAATTTAGTATTCTACCTCATACCTTTGTGAGGGGCATCGATGAGTCTATAGAAGAAGAAACAACAAGCTCCATTTCCCTATGAGCATTTAGAGGTGTATCTGCTTCCAACATCTAAAAATAAAATAATGAATTATTCAATCACAAATACTATAATAGTGATGCACATCATGGCTTATAATGTATGAGATAATGAACAAAATTTTGAGTACTTATTAAACTATATATTTTTTACTATCATGCTTACTATTTTCCCTATCCATTGCTTGTTTGAAAGCACCTATTTTTAGGCTTTTATCCATAGCAGCACGAAAGTGAATTATTGGATAAAATGCTTTGGTAGACATGTACAATAATTGTGGTAGCATAGAGAAGGTAGTGAACTATTTGAAAAATGCCTCAAAAAAATGGGGCCTCATGGTGATGGAATGCCATTACAAAAAAATGTGTTATGGAATTCCATCACCATGAGACCACATTTATTCAAGGTGTCTACATCTAAAAATGGTCACAGTTAATCAAACCTGTTAATTAATTAAATATGAGTTATTTAATTAATATTTTGAAAAGTCATCTACATATAAATAAATTTAATTATTTATTAATATCGTTCATTTTTCTAATTCTTCTAGTTTAATTAAATAAATAAGTTTATTTAATTATTGCCATCTTCTTCTTAATTAAGTTAAATAAATTTCATTATTTATTTATATTAATTATCATGATTCTAAATTTGAATTTTCAAATAATGGAATATTCTTCTAACTCATTCTTCACTCCATATTTAAATTAAATATTATAAATATTTAATACCTTTTTCATCTCACATAATTAAATATTGTAAATATTTAATTACACACCTTTTTCACCCCTCACATAATTAAATATTAATTATTTAATTATGGAAGCTTCTAAAGTCCAAGTCATATGTAATTAAATAAATTTAATTAGGAATTATCTTTAACTTTCAACTAATTTTCACAAATGAAATGACAAATGGCAATTTGTCTCCATTTTTGAATGAGGATGGTTTTGTGGGTTGAAAACATTCTTCCATTATTCTCTCAACCTTCCACCTTTCTCTCAACCTCCAGAATCTCTCACCGTTCATCTTGACAGGTTCAAATTTGATCGTTGATCTTTTCCAACTAGATTTTTGCCTCCAAAAATCTATAAATACAACCCTTTAGTGAGTAGATTTCATCCTAGATTTTGTGAATTTAGCACAGTTACTATAGTTACATTCGAGTCAGCATTTTAGCATAACATCTCATAGTTTATAGCATTTTAGTTTTTAACTTCATAGCTTCAATCATTTAGCAATGGACATGCATGTTGCATGAACTCATTCTCTAAGTTGTCATTCTAGCAAAGCTACTACATACACCAACTGAGAGTCAGCAACTTACAATAGATCCTTGGAGATAGAGGACAATGAAACACTTTTGAAAGAGCTGTTGTTTAGAGTTTGTTTATCTTTTTAGTTAGTTTCCTTCGATTTAATGTTTCATTGGTGTGTTAGTTTAACTTATTAGTTGTTCCACATATTCTCACACACACAAGGAATTTTTTCAAACTACTCACTACCTTGACTATGATATTGCTTACTATTATGTTTTGATAGATTTTGTCCAAGCATCCATAGTTTATTGGAAAGCACCTATTTTAGGCTTTTAGACATAGCAGCAAGGAAGTGAGTAAAATGATAAAATGCTTTGGTAGACATGTATGCAAAATGTGGTAGCATAGAAAAGGCGGTGAGCTGTTTGAAAAAATGCCTCAAAGAAACATGGTCTCATGGTGATGGAATGGCATTCCATCACCATGAGACTACATTTCTTTGAGGAATTTTTTTAAACTACTCACTTCTTTTTCTATGCTATTGCTTACTATTATGCTTTCATAGATTTTTTCCAAGCATCCATAGTTTATTGGAAAGCACCTTTTCTAGGCTTTTATCCATAACAAGGAAGTTCTTGTAGTTTGATAAAATTCTTTAGTAGACATGTATGGAAAATGTGGTAGCATAGAAAAGGTGGTGATTTGTTTGAAAAAATTCCTCAAAGAAATGTGGTCTCATGGTGATGGAATGGCATTGGACATCACCATGAGAGCACATTTCTTCAAGGAATTTTTTCAAACTACTCATTTCCTTGTCTATGTTTTCAATTATATAATCAACATTTACAAGGTGTTGTACCCTTTACATGATGAGCCCAGAGGTCCACAAAGGAAAAAACCATAAAACATCAAAAAAGGACTATAGTAGCAGTAGAAAAAAGACATAGACACAACTTAGTAACAATAAAGACACAACACAAGGCAAACCCCAATAATTTTCAACACTTTCCTATTTCTAAATGAGAAGGTTCAACACATCATCCTTGATCCAATTGGGGCCTTCATCTGTGGTGTTCTTGTCCATTTCTTCCTTGATGACGTCCGAGAGAGTGACAACCAACCTCTGAATTATCTTGATAGTGAACCAGGCTAGACAATTGAATTTACATTCTAGTTTAGTAACCTGCTCTTGCAACACACCACGCTCATCATCCATGCCTTTCTTGCTATGGATCTTTGCTTCAGCACCAACCTTGTCTATGTTATTGCTTACTATTATGCTTTGATATATTTTTTCCAAGCATCTGTAGTTTGTTGGAAAGCACCTAATTTAGGCTTTTAGCCATAGTAGCAAGGAGGTCAGTAGATTGATTAAATGCTTTGGTAGATGTGTATGGAAAATGTGGTAGCACAAAAAGGGTGGTGAGTTGTTTGAAAAAATGCCTCAAGGAAATTTGGTCTCATGGTGATGGAATGAAAAATGAGTATGGAAATGTGGTCTCATGTTGTATTTTTTAGGCTTTTAGCCATAGCAGCAAGGAAGTGAGTAGATTGATTAAATGCTTTGGTAGATGTGTATGGAAAACATGGTAGCATAGAAAAGGCAGTGAGTTGTTTGAAAAAATGCCTCAAGGAAATGGGGTCTCATGGTGATGGAATGGCATTCCATCACCATGAGACCACATTTCTTTGAGGCATTTTTTCAAACTACTCACTGCATTGTCTATGCTATTGCTTACTATTATGGTTTGATAGATTTTTTCCAAGAATCCATAGTTTCTTGGAAAGCACATTTTTTAGGCTTTTAGCCATGACAACAAGGAAATGAACTGTTTGATAAAATGCTTTGGTAGACATGTATGGAAAATTTGGTAGCATAGAAAAGGCAGTTAGTTGTTTGAAAAAAATCCTCTAAGAAATGTGGTCTCATGGTGATGGAATGGAATTCCGTCACCATGAGATAACATTTCTTTGAGACATTTTTTCAAACTACTCACTCCCTTGTCTATGCTTGCTATTATTATTTGATAGATTTTTTTTCAAGAATCCATAGTTTGTTGCAAAGCACCATTTTTTAGGGTTTTAGCCACAGCATCAAGGAAGTAACTATTTGATAAAAAAATTTGGTAGACATGTATGGAAAATGTGGTAGCATAGAAAAGGCAGTGAGTTGTTTGAAAAAATGCCTCAAAGAAATTGGGTCTCATGGTGATGGACATCACCATGATACCACATTTTTTTGAGGCATTTTTTCAAACAACTCATTGCTTTTTCTATGCTATTGCTTACTATTATTCTTTCATATATTTCTTCCAAAAATCCATAGCATAGACAAGGTAGTGAACTATTTGAAAAGATGCATAAATAAAAAGTGGTCTCATGGAATTTCAGGACAAGAAAATGCAATTGGCATTTTCTCCTAGTTATTACTTATGCTATGTGAAGTAATTGCATCACTGCTTATGTTGACTTTCTAATAAATTATATTGTAGTCGAAATTTTTTCATCTATCAACATCTAGTTATTAGTTATGGAATGTAAAGTAATGCTTTGAGTTTGAAATATGTGCAATGCAATATAATCAACAATATGAATATAAACTACACAAATCTATTAAGTACAATTCATTAGTTAAACTCTTTATTTTATTACCTACATGTAGGTTTTTCTAACTCCACTGGCACTATGAGGTGTTCCCACAAAACCTCTAATATTAACCTATTCAACATCCAAAATCAGATATTAGAATACCATTCATATAACAATGTTATTAACATGTAATTAATTTATAATTGTTTACTAGTTACATACCTCAATGGTAGATGCAGTGGAGTAATAAGAAGGTGTGTCCGGTGTATCTAGTATCAACACTCTAACCTTGAAATTTTAGTAAAATCATTAAACTAAATTAGTTAATCTTGCATTTAGAAAACGAAATTTAAGAAATTAAATTAAATGAACATGCTAACATTTACCTAAGTATTGATGCCATAATCCTCATTCAAAATGTCAGCTACCCTCACCATCTCCATAGTTGTAGACGTATCCTGCATAGTATCCTCCTGAGTTTCGGTGGGGTCATATGAAAAAGTTTCCCCACAAGCCTGACATGAATGGGGTAGAAGTCCACCACTCAAAGACTCCACTAGATGGCACTATAATATAGGACTGGCATGTTGGATTACACTCTAGGTCAAAGAGGTGATATCCTACAAAGTTTCTACCTCATCACTCTCCTTCGCAATGGAAGGGATAACAATGTGCTCATGATTCAGCCTAGTGAGAGCTCATCGTTCTTGTTGCCTAGGATCCTTTCATGCACTGGGTCTATCTTGAGCTGACCCCCCACCTCTCCCCCTAGAAGTCCCCCATATCAAAATAATTTGAGATTTTGTTTAGGGTGAACTCACATTATAGTCTCCTCAGGAAATATTGTGGGACTTCACAATTGTTGCATGATGGGTAATCAAAACCATGTACCACCTATCCCAAAAAAAATTCCTAATCCCTTGGTGGTGGTACCAATGGATAGGAAAACTCTTCACATTGAGGTCAAGATTTTGATTTGTTCATGGATCGGTGAATAATGAGCACAAATCTAATTTTGTAATTTTTTCCTCTTTTACATCTTTATATGATAATTTATCTCTATAAAAATCACTAGCCACCTACCTCCTATCTTGCCAACCACTTAATTGTTTGTTTATTGCATCTACATGTTTTAACATTTATTTAAGTGAATTTGCAAGTGTTCTTTCCATGGTTGAACCTACTAGATTGTTCAACCTTGTGATGAACTCTGCAATTTATTTTTTATTGTTTTCAATTACCCCCATTAAATTTTGTTGAGTTCCAGGAGGATGTTGAGGGATTGGTGGAGGAGATTATTTTTATGGTTGAGGATTTTTTTCATGTTGTTGTTGATCTAGTTGTTGAGGAATTTTAGGAGGGTTTTGAAGAGGGTTTTCAGGATCATTATCATTTCCTACTGTGCTGCCAAAAAGTGTATACCTTGGCACTTTTTCACTCATTTTGTCCATTTTTAGTGGATTTTGGCCTTGTTTACCCTAATTCAGCCTTGTAAGCTTGTAATTCATCAATAATATAAGGGTGTTTTACTAAGGTGTTGTGAAGTGTTGTAATGCATTTCCTCACTTTTCTAAGACCCTTTCAACATAATTCATCTAAATAATACATTTTTACACCTTCCTAAGCTTTAAGACAGAGTGTTGTCAAGTGATGTGTTGCATTTTCACATTCATCTAGGCTTATCACCCCTAAATCAACCCTTTTTCATATGCTATTTTGTCCTTTTAATGCATCTTTAGTCCCAAACTAAGTGTGTTTCGAGAGGAAAATATAATTAACTTTATTAAACATAAATCAATTCCCAACCACCACCAAAATTTTCCTAGGTGACTAGGTCGCCACTTTGGGCGACCTAGTCCCTCTAAGCATAAAATTCAAATTTTAAATAACATTCAACAGAAATCTTGCCTCCTGAACCCTAGGGTGGGCCTATTAGGTTGCATTTTGGGAAAATTAGGGTTTCACATGTACAAATAAGGGTTTCTACCTCCATTTTGTCTCTCTCTTGGTTCATTTTTACTCTCTCTTGGTTCATTTTTATTCTCCTCTAGCTCATTTCCACTCTCTTGCTCTCAATCATCAAGTACTCAAGCAACCAAGCAATCACACAAGCATTAGGGTTTACAGACCTCCTCCATTGAAGCTGCTCATGCAAGTTGCTGACCATCAACAAAGGTTTGGTAAGATTTTTGATTGTGTTATCATTCAATCTTACATTCCTTTGTGTTTATCTCATTTGGGTTTAATCACCTACAAAGGGGTTTGACTTAGGCAAACCCATATTATTTAAGCCTAACTATTTCAAGTCTTTGCATGTGTTTGCAGATATTTTGTTGGAGGTTAGGTGAAGGACAAGGTGTTGCAAGAAGTACAAACATCCCTCTCAAGTCAACTCCAAGCTTCAAAACCTAGAAAGGACAAAAGACAAGTTGCAGGTCACTTTCTGGACTTCCTGTCACAGATTGCTGCAGAAAAGGGTAACATCAACTGGGACCCACAAGACTAAAGCTTGATTCCTAGGAAAGCCACAAGAGGACTAGGTTGCCCCTATTGGAAACCTTGTCCCTATGCTAGTCCTGAAAAAGGGTTTTTGTGTTTCTGGATACCTAGTTCCCCGAAACCTATTTCGAGAAAGTTTTCCAATTTGAAGACTAGGTCACCTTAGTTGGCGTAAGTGTCCTTCTACATCTTTCCACCACTTTCTAGGAGCTTCTTGGAGCATTCAACTATCACATCATTTCTCCAGGTACACACTTTTTTTCTCGCTCTATCAATTTCCAGAAAACACTCAACCACACTTCCACAACCATCATCAAAATCCCTTTCCTTTTTGAATGAACGCATGCCTTAAACATATCAACCTAGAGAGGAAAGAGAGTCATTCTCCCACCTAAGTTGCCTTAGGGTGCAAAACCCTAAGAGCCTAGTCAGGGAATCCTCTGTCCCTGGTTTAGCCATATGTTTTTGGTGGTTCACCTAAAAATTAAATAAATGAATATAAAAAACAACCTAAAACTAACAAATTCACAACAACAAAAAAACAATCCTTACTTATTCAACTTCCCTATCAACGTGGGGGAATCCTAATGATGAAATTGTAACAAATTGATGTATACAATGAAAAAAATACTCCTAGAACGCGAGCCTGCAAATATAGGGTTTTTGGCCGCAAGCACCAAAAAACACAATCACACAATTTTATTTTATTTTGTTTGTTTTAATAACAAGTAATATGCTCATGTTATATTTTGACCACATTACAGGCTTAATGTGGTCAAGCCTTGGGCTTGATCACACCAATCCATAGCATGAGCACATTATAATGTGCTCATGTTATGGCCTATCAAATATTGTTTTTAATTTTGGCCACAATTTGGCCCATCTTTTTGCACCCACCAAAACATAGAAGGTTATCTAGCATACTCTAGGTATGAGGTTGAAAAGGCAATAAAGACTCAATATTTTTCTCCTATAAATGGTCCAAGTACAACTACTAAGATCAATTCCCATAAAACAAATGGTAAGGAAAAATTTGTTCTTTTAAATAGTCTTTCACATTTTGAATTATTAAAAAATATGGATCTAAAAAGAAATTTGGGACAAGATAGAAATAATTTATGAAGGGAATGACAAGGTTAAACAAGAAAAGTTATAGAATTTGAAGGCACAATTTAAGATCATGTGAATGTTTGAAGATGAAACAAGTAAAACCTACATGCAGAGAGTTAATGAGCTAGTTAGTGCAATGAGATGTATTGGTGTACAAGTAAAAGAGCCTAGGATGGTAAAGAAAGTTCTTAGAACTCTTCCTAATTGATATAGTGAAAATTTATCTGTCATTGAAGAAGTTGCAAATTTTAATACTTATTCTAGAGATCAGTTGACTAGTACACTAACTTCATTTGAAATAAGAAAGCTTGGTTTGAAAAATCTAGTACAAAAGTGGAAACTACTTTCAAGGCTGAAAAGTTAGAAAAGATTGAAGATTCAGATAATGATAATATTGATAATGTGGAAGCGAACTTTGTAAGAAGGATGAAAAATGGCACTAGTAAGTACAAAGGTAAACTACATTTCAAATGTTTTAGTTGTGGAAATATAGCTCATTATGCTTCAAGGTTTTCAAACGACGTTGTGAACAATAAAATTAAGGAGAACAAAGGAAAGATGATTAAAAAAAGTTATTATGTAAGAGAAGATGGTATTTTTGATGATGAATATGAATGAAGATGTAGATGACAGAGTGTTTTTTCTTAACTTTAAAAGATGATTCTCCTTCTGCTAACTCTAAAAGTTGTGTGAAGGAAAGTGTTTTGGAGGAGAAGGAAAAGGTTGAAGGTACTTTGGTCTTTTTTTTTCATGTTAAACAAGATAAGAACTAATGGGTTGTTGATAGTGGATTCTCTAATCACATGACCAAAGATAAAAGTAAGTTTTTTAAACTTTAAAAGTATGATGGAGGACTAGTTAAAATTGGAGATGATTTAGGAGCTAAGATTGTTGGAATAGGATCAATCAGTTTTGATGGAAAACATAATATTCATGATGTTTACTATGTTAAGAGCTTAAGACATAATATTTTGAGTGTTGGAAAAATTTGTAGAAAAGGATATAATGATGTGTTTAAGGATGAAATATGTGAGATCAAAAAAGGATCTGGAACTGTGATTGATACTGGTAAGAGGATAGATGGAAATATCTACTGGCTTAAAGGAATTGATGTTCATTGCTTTATGACTCAGATTAATGAAAGTTGATTATGGAACCAAGGGATGTTTCACATGAATTTTGATAATTTGGTTAGAATCAGTTCAGTTCATGCAATATTAGACCTACCAAGAATCGCAAAGCCTATCAATGTTGTTTGTAATAATTTTCAGTTTGCAAAGAAAATAAGGAGTAGTTTCAAAGGAAAGGAACAATCTGCTACCAAACTACTAAAATTAATACATACAAATCCTTGTTTTCCTACAAGAGTGAGAAGTCTTCAAGGTGACGGGTATTTCATCCTTTTGATTGATGATTATTCTAGAATGACATGGGTTACTTTTCTTAGAGAAAAATTTGATCCTCTAGATAGATTCAAAGCATTTAAAGCTATGGTTGAGAATGAAATGGAATTGAAAATAAAGTGATTGAGGTTTGACAGAGGTGGAGAATTCACCTCCAATGAATCTAGTATGTATTATGAAGTTCATGGAATAAAGAGGCATCTTTCTATCCCTGGAACTCCTCAGTAGAATGGAGTGGTTGAAAGGAAAACTAGGACTATTTAAGAAGCTTCAAGAACTATGATGAAATAAGAAAACCTACCAAAAGTCTATTGGAGAGAATAAATTCATTTTATTGTTTACATACTTAATAGATTTAAAGCCAAAGCTAACATCACAAATACTCCCTATGAGCTATGTTATGGAAGGATTGTTGCAAGTATGGTTGTGTTTGGTGGTGTTTTCATTAATGTTGTCATTGATTTCAACACTGTATAGGTTGATTAATTTGGTTTTTTCCAAGTGCTTTTGAGAAAATTTGAGAAATAGTGAAAGCTATGTTGAAGTGTGTTCTGAATGTGCTCCAATATTGTGGTTCACATTTCTCCTACATTGACCCAATGCCTATACAAATTTAGAGTGTTTTCATAAGCTTAAATGGATTGTATATTTTGAGGTTTAGCTTCTAGTCTGATGTACAGTAAAATTTATATTCACTAGTGTGTGAACTGGTTTGTCAGAGGTATCTGGTTGTTGACTAGGAGAAACGTTTTTTCTCCGCAGTCCTTTGGTATTTGGTTTTAGATCTGGGAGATTATTCTTTTTGATGGTTTCTATGTTCTGACAAAATTTCATATAGTTTGGCGCTCCAGAAGACCCGCTCCTGAGCTTCTATGTTTTTTATTGTTGTCTCGGTTGAACTAGTAAAGTGTTCTTTGCAAATGGAGTTTGTTGAAGTTGTTGTGTATGTATCTAAGTTGTTCTTAGAGATGGTAAAATGACTGGTGAAGCATGTTGAGCAATTTGTGTGTGTTTATCTTGCTGGAGATGTGTGTACTTCAAATATCATTAGTGTTTTCATTAGGTTTGGCCGACCTGGTTTTTACATGGTACATTATGCTTTTGCATTGATTTAACAAAGCATGTGCATGATCCAAGATGTTGTTTGGGTACTAATTTAAATATGTATCTGGTCCCCTCACATTTTTATCCACCGCAAGAATGTTGAGTAGCGGACCTAGTTTCAATTTGTAAAATGAAATTGTATAGCCGACCTTGGAGAATGTTCTTGAGGTTGAAGATGGTATAAATACAAGTTAAGTTGTAGTGAATTTCATATCCATACATCATTCAATTGGAGCAAGAGAAGAGTGAGTAGGAAAGTGCAAAAATTAGAGTGCAGAAGAGCGAATTGTGGCAATAGTACTTCATTGTATTCATAATATTTTGATCAAGTTGTGAAGTGTGTAACTCCTAGTGGTGGATCTTTATCTATTTCTTTTCATTTTCTATAGGTAGTGAGCCTCTCTTTTTGGATAGTGAGTCGTAAGGTAGTGAGCCCTTAAACTAGGTAGTGAGACTTTGTATATGGGCAGTGAGCTTGTGTATCTGGTATTGCATTACTACTATATTGTGAGTTAATCCTCATTGTGGTTTTTCCCTCATTAGGGTTTTCCACATAAATATGGTGTCTCTGGTATTGTGTTTCTATTATCTAAATTTCATGTTCATAATTAATAAAAGATAGAAGATAAAGTGGAATTGAATAAGTTAGGAAGTAAAGAATTTGATACAACTGATTTGCCCCACCTCTCAGTTGTCTTGTGCATTTCAACAATTGGTATCAGAGCACTGGTTCCTTAGTGAAAAGATTAACTGCTTGAGGTAGATCATATGGTGTACAAGTTGCAACTTCCTATGTTTGATGGAGCTGATTACAATGACTAGAAAGAACAAATGAGAAGTTATTTGATTTCAATTAGTTTTAATACCTTGAAAGCTGTGTAGACAAAATATGTGATTCCAACAGTTGGACCTTCCTCTGTTGATGAGGTTACAACTTTTGAAGAGAATGAAAGAACAATGTTTTCTATCTTTAGTGCATTATCTAAACTTGAAAGATCAAAAGTTATTTCTTTAGCTACAACTAATGAAATGTGGAAAAAAATAAAAGACATTTATGAAGGGAATGAGAGAGTAAAGTTGTCAGGGAAACTAACTGCTAAGAAAAAATTTGAGAATTTGTGAATGGAAGATGGAGAAGACATTGTAAGTTATTATCAGAGAGTTGAAACTATAGCAACTGAAATCAAGAATCAAGGAGGTACCATGCAAGATGAAGATATAATTGAGAATATTTTGAAGACCTTACCAGACAATTACAGTGGCAGTATCTACTCTTGAAGAATAGTATGATCCAAAGACATTCACAAAGGAACATCTATTTGGTGTCTTGACTACATTCGAAATGAGGAAATTTACAAGGGATAAGGAGAAGATTGAAATAACCTTTAAAGCCATGAAGATAGATGATGATGATGATGATGATGATGAGGCAGAAGATTTGGAAGAAAATTTCACAAGGAGATTGAAGAAAGGTACTGGTAAATACAAAGGTAAGTTACCTTTTAAGTGTTTCAGTTGTGGAAATATTGGTCATTATGCATCAAGATGTCCTAATAGAGCTACACAAAAGAAGAATAAGGATAATAACAATAATTACAAGGATAAGAAGGATAGGAAGTTCAAGAATTTGTATTATGTCAAAGAAGATATAGGAATTTATGATGATCAATCTAACCTTGAGGAAGGCAAAGATGAATTTTTATTTTTAGCACTAGAAAATATATGTGCAAAAGAACCTAGTCAGGAGTGTAAGAAGAATGAATCAGAAGGTACTCTAGTAACTGCTTTTCATGCTAGACAGGATGAATACTTTTGGGTAATTGACAACGGATGTTCAAATTATATGACTAGAGATAAGAGTAAGTTTACTAAACTTGAGAAGTATGATGAAGGTATAGTCATGCTTGGAGATGATTCTGGTTCTAAGATTGTTGGTAAAGGAACAATTAGCTTTGATGGAAAATATAACATTGATGATGTTGATTATGTTAAAGGTTAAGGCATAATCTCTTAATTGTTTGGAAAAATGTGCAACAAAGGTTTTAAGCTTGTATTTTAGGATAACACTTGTGAGATCATAAAAGGATCTAGAACTATGGTTACAGCTGGAAGAAGAACTCATGGAAACATCTATCAACTTAAAGGTGGTGATGATCAATGTTCTGTTTCCCAAATTAGTGAGAGTTAGCTCTGGCATCGAAGGATGGGACATGTGAATTTTGATAATTTGGTTAGGATTAGTTCTAGATAAGTTGTGAGAGATCTTCCCAGAATCATAAAGTTTTCAAATTCAATCTACAAAAGTTATCAGATGGGAAAACAGACAATGAACAGTTTTAAACAAAGGATCAATCATCTACCGGAATGCTAGAATTAATCCATACAAACCTCAGTGGTCCTACAAGAATAGAAATCCTAAATGGTAATAGGTAATGTATGCTTTTAATTGATGATTATTCTAGTATGACATGGGTTGGATGATCCCACAATAGTGGTTTACAATTTTTGGCCAAACTGGACACTGAAATAATTTTTTTAACTAAGTCTTCACTTTTGGGCACCTATAGTGGCTAAACCATGAGGAATTTGAAGATGATGCAAACTACAGTTTCATGAAATTTTGTTTGTAGATTATAAAAATATTTTTTGCAAAATTCTTGGAATCAGATTGCACTTTTTTATCCATCTCCCTCAAAAACTAGTTTTTTTCAGAAAACAACATTTTGAAAAAGTGATGCTCACCGTATAATGCATAACTTTTTTTCCATGAAGGATAAAATTATAATTCTTTCGAATTTAGATTTGTAACTCCGATAACTAGTGCTTCCACTTGGTTAGATGGATTTTTATTGAATATTTGTTCTTTAATCAAGTTTCAAAGTCAAACCAATTACAATTCAAACATAGCACGACTGTATAACGCATAACATTTTTTGTATATATTGAAATTCAAAAAAAAATCGTTGGATCAAGGAATTCAATATCTAGTGTACTCATATTATTCAATTTTTCTTTTGATAATATGTTATCTTTCCACATGTGTAGAACAAAGAGCTTCATTTTTGGTGAAAATCCTATGTTTAATAAAACTAAAAAAAATACATAATAAAACCAAAAATATTAAATTTATATTCGTTGGATAGCTCATTTCGAGGACTACCTGATTCCAGTTGGGTTTGTGAAGTCTCCACCATTTTCATGTTCAAACCAAGCTCCGAAGTGCAAAAATTTAGGTGTTTTTTGTGAATTTTGTCAAACATTAGGGAAATGGGGGGTTCTCTCAAACCAAGGGGGTTCAAGTGAACCCGGGTTTGCTCGAACCCAATTTCGACCAAACCCCCTTCTCAAAAGGGGTTTTCATTTGAATTTTTTTCATACATGCAATTAATGGGTTCGCTTGAACCCTGGTTCAAGCAAACCCTTTTTTGGTTCCTTTGAACCATCTAGTTCATTCAAACCCCCAAAATGTAAAATTTTTCCATGGGGTCATTTTTTTCAAGTTTTCCTTCCTCATTTGAATTGTAAACCACTTTTGTGGGTTTACCCGGTTACATTTCTTAGAGAAAAGTCTCAGGCTCTTGATAGATTCAAGGTGTTTAAGGCAAGAGTAGAAAATGAAGTAAATTTGAGAATAAAATGTTTGAGATCTCATAGAGGTGGAGAGTTTACATCCGGTGATTTCAGTGCATTATGTGAATAAAATGGCATAAAAAAGACATTTTTATGCTCCTAGAACCTTGCAACAGAATGGAGTTGTAGAAAGAAAGAATCAGACTGTGCAAGAGGCAGCTAGAACCATGATGAAAGGATCAAATGTTCCTAATGTGTATTAGAGAGATTCTATTCACACTGTTGTTTACATTCTTAACAGAGTTCAAATAAGAGGTAACAACACTAAGAATCCTTATGAGTTATGGACTGGTAAGACTCCTACTATAAAATACTTTAAGGTATTTGGAAGTAGATGTTACATTAGAAGAGATGAATAAAATATTGTGAAGTTTGATGCTAGATGTAATGAAGGGATTTTCCTTGGATATTCAAATAATAGCAATTCTTACAAATGCTTTAATAAGAAAATGAGGAAAATAATTGAAAGTATCAATGTGAAGGTTGATGAAGCTATGTATAGACCAGTGGAAATAACTAAAGTTGACCTGATGAGCCTATCTATGTGCAAGTACAAGAAGAAGAAAAAGAAGAGAAGCAACAAAGTAAAGAAGAAGAAGAAATTTTGGAACTTGCACCCGAGACTCCTAAATATGTTTAGAAAAATCATCCAGAGGAATAGATAATTGTAGAAAAAAGTGAAGGTGTGAAGACAAAAATCAAAGTGCTTGAGGTATATTTGTGTTTACTTTCTAAGATAGAACCTAAGACTATGAATGAAGCATGTGATGATGAAAGTTGGTTTAGAGCAATGAAAGAGGAACTATAGAAGATAGAGAAGAATGAGACATTGGAAGTAGTCCCTAGACCTGCAAACAAGAATGTAATTAGTTCTAAATGGGTATTCAGAAAGAAAATTTGAATGAAGATGGTGAAGTAGTAAGGAATAAATCAAGACTTGTATGTAAAGGATATTCACAAGTTGAAGGAATAGATTTTGAAGAAACTTTTGCACCTGTAGCAAGAATGGAAGCCATCCAGATGTTCTTGGTATTTTCAGCTCATAAAGACTTCAAAATATATCAGATGGATGTCAAATCTACATTTCTAAATGGGGACTAGAAGAAGTGTATATGGAGCAATCATAAGGTTTTTCACTATCAGACAAACTGGACATGGTTTGTAAGTTAAAGAAAGCATTATATGGATTGAAGCAAGCCCTTAGAGCTTGGTATGCTAGATTGGATAGATACTTGACAAAGCAGGGATTCAATAAAGGGTCCGTAGACAACAATCTCTACTTCAAGGTTGAGAAAGACAAGATACTAATAGTTGTGGTATATGTTGACGACATCATTTTTGGTGGAAATGAAGGTATGTGTAAGAATTTTTCTAGAGACATGCAAAAATAATTTGAAATTTCTATGATTGGTGAACTAAATTTCTTCCTTGGACTTCAAGTTAATCAAGCTAACAAAGGAATATTCATTTCACAATATAAGTATGTTAAGGAATTGTTAAAGAATTTTGGGATGGATGACTCTAAACTAGTGTGTACCCCTATGGTAATTGGATGCAAGTTAAGTAAGGATGATGAATTTGTTAAAGTTGATCAGAGCATGTACAGATCCATGATTGGTGGAATTTTGTATCTTACTACTAGACCAGACATTATGCGTGTAGTATGTTTAGTTGTAAGATTTCAAGAAGAACCAAAGGAAGCACATGTTAAAGTTGTGAAGAGGATATTTAGATATCTTAAAGGAACTTCAGACTATGGGCTATGGTATCTTAAGAACAAGTATTTCAAATTGAATGCCTACACTGATGCTGATTGGATTGGATGTGTAGATGACTAGAAGAGTACAAGAGAAGGAGCATTCTTTCTTGGAGGAAAATTAGTCTCTTGGTTGAGCAACAAGCAAGACTCAATTTTTTTATCCACTACAGAATCATAATATATTGCAGTAGCATCTTGTTGTACATAGGTACTTTGGATGAAATGGACTTTGATGGACACAGGTGTGGTAAGTGATGTACCTACTTCTATCTATTTTGACAATACAAGTGCTATAAATATTTCAAATAATCCAGTGATGCATTCTAGAACAAAGGATATATATATCAAGTATCACTTCTTGAGGTAGAAGGTATTGAGGAATGAAGTAAGACTTGAATATGTACCTACCAAAGAACAAGTTGCAAACATATTCACTAAGGCCCTTCCAAAGGATACTTTTGAGTATCTCAGAGGGAAGCTAGGGGTTTCTACCCCTCATTTGAACTAAGTGCACATGGAGGTGCATCAATCTAGTGGACTCACAAACTCTTTTGTTCTGGACTGATGATTGAGGTCTACTCCTTAGGGGGAGTAGAGAAGTGCACTGTTGCAGTATGAGATGTGGATGTATTACTTAGGGGTAGTGAATAGATTTTTTTTTGGTAAGAATTTCCTTTTCCATTGATCTCAAATGGGGGAAAATAATCATGTGAAAATTTTATGCTTGGCAGGTTGTCACTTTCGAAAATCATGTAGAATGTGCGAGAGAGAATCATGTGAAAATTTTATGCTTGGTAGGTTGTCGCTTTTGAGAATCATGTATGTTGTCTTTGATGGTTTTTCACATCATGTGTTTCCATGAATGACGAAGGGGGAGATTTTTTCGAGTACGGTTGTGTTTGGTGGTGTTGTCATTAATGTTGTCATTGATGTCAACACTATAAAGGTTGATTAAGCTGGTTTTTGCCAAGTGTTTTTGAAAAAAATTGAGAAATAATGAATGCTATGTTGAAGTGTGTTTTAAACGTCCTCTGGTATTGTGGTCTAAATTTATCCTACATTCACCCAAAGCCTATATAGATTTAGATGTGTGTTCATAAGCTTAAATGGACTTTATATTTTGAGTTTTAGCTTCCGGTTTGATGCAGAGTAAAAGTTATGTTCACCGGTGTGTGAACTAGTTTGTCATAGTTATTTGGTTGTTGACTAGGACAAATTTTTTGGCTTTGCAATCCTTTGGTATTTAGTTTCAGATCTTTGCAGATATGGGAGATTATTCTTTTTTGATGGTTTCTATGTTCAAACAAAATTTCATATAGTTTGGCGCTCTAGAAGACCTGCTCTAGAGCTTCTATGTTTTTGTTGGTTGTCCTGGTTGAACTAGTAAAGTGTTCTTTGCAAATGGAGTTTGTTGAAGTTGTTCTCAGAGATGGTAAAATGATTGGTGAAGCATGTTGAGCAATCTGCATGTGTTTATCTTATTGGAGATGTGTGTGTATACACCTAAAATTGGTCTGGAGCATCCTATTAATTAAATACAATTTATTTGATTAATTATCCTAATTTCCTCTACTATTGGATAAATAGAAATATTTATTTATATAGTTCACATCTAAATTCATCTTAATTAAATAAACAAAATTAAATACTTTGTTCGATTTAATAATCAAATCCCTATTTTATTCTATCACATCCATCTTAAATTAATTAAATAAAGATCAAAACACTTTATTAATTAATTGCCACATTCTTCTGATTAATTTAATAAAAAACTATCCTATAGTTTGTTTTATTAAATTATTTATCTCCCTTTTCCTAATTTAAATAAATCAAAAATATTTGAATTAGAGCATAAGGAATATTCCAATCTACATTTCCTCAAAAATGAATTAGATTTCCTATGTCTAAATCATGTCTAAAATATGTCAAAATTAATTGATTGAAACTTCATGGGAAGTTTTGGAGAAAAATTGGAGACAAATTCCAAAATCTTCTCTGAATCCTCCTCCATCAATCCTTCCTCTTCTCTTGCCAAGTGTTTTCATGGGTAGAGACAATCTCCATTTTTTCTCTCAATCTCCTCCATCTCTCACCATTCAATTCTCCAGATTGAATCCAAGCCTCTCAAAGCTTTCCCTGTGCATTTCTACAACTAGGAATTCTATAAATAAAGCCTCATTGAACCAAGAAAAGGATCTAGATAATCTAACTTTTGCACTCTTACTCTACAGGAATTCAAGCATCAAGCATTAAGCAAATCAAGTTTTCAACCATGGCTGCCTCCTGTAGCTGTAATTATCTATTTCACATCAATATCATGCTAGTTGAATTGTTTTATCATTTGGCATGCATTATCATCATATCATTCTTTGACATGTCATTTTAACAGTCTTATTTGCTTAAACAATCTGAAAGCAATAAGGATTTAATAAATCTTTGGAGATAGAGAGCAATATGATGCTTTTGATAGATAATTCCTTTGAATTGATTCATTTAACTTGTCTATTAATATAATGTCATATTAGAAAGTGTCTTTTATGCTTATTCACTTATTCACCACTTACAATTTGGCACCCACCGTGGGGCATTAACCCCAATTTTATCAAAATTATCAATTTTTTGGAAAGTGTCATGCAGGTTCTCGGTGTGCTTTTCTTGTAGCGCTTTCGTTAAAAGTTTTAGCTCTTCTGGTCGTTATTTTAGCACTTTTGGTTTTAGCACTTCCGATCACTGTTCTAGTGCATACGGTCACTATTTTAGCGCATCGAGTAATTTACCACTTCCATGATAAACTTTGGCGCTTCGGTACCCTATTTCGGCACTTTCGGGTTTTAGTGCATCAGGTAACTGTTTTAGCGCTTTGGTGCAATATTCTAGTGTTTTTGTAAAATTAGTCTGGATCTGATGCATCCGCGGCCAGATTTTAATTTTTTCACAGTTGGACTAAAACGTATCAATCTAGGATAGTCACTTCAAGGTTCTCTAAAATTGATCAATCTAGGATAGCCACTTCAAAGTTTCTAAAATTGATCAATCCTAGGATAGTCACTTTCTTGTTTTTCTTAAAGAAAATCTATCAATCCTAGGATAGTCACCGCATTTTTACAATAGAAGTTAAAAATAACATCATGATTTATGTGAAGCAACACCTTCACATAGATTAGAAAATTTCTTTTTGGGCTTTTAAAACAGAACAAACTTATATGTTGTGTTTGTGGTGATTAGGCTTATGCTCTCCCCTTAACTGGGTGACCAAAGTGCCAGATTCACTTTTATTTCATGTCATTTATGCTTTATTAAATCCTTTAGTAGGCCTGTCGTAGTGGGAAAAAGTACTCACCCTACAGGAACAACCTAAGTGGGAACAACCAAAGCCAGGTTTTCCAACCCACTATAATAAAAATGCAAGTTGTTGATGAAAGTCCAACTTAACAGTAGTGAGCAAGATAACCATCCCCAAAATCTTTGTTCTAAAGATTGGGAGGTCTCCTGAGGGAGTTTATCTATTTGCCACACTGAACGGAACCCTATCTATGAACCATAGAGTAGTTTCTCATCGAGTCAGTATCCATACATTGTCATACTCACGGTGCAAGGGGAGGGAAGAATCTACCCCCAAGACACTCACCATATAATTACCAAGGACCGCTTGCTCAAGGGATTCGGTATCTACTTCCATCACTTTGAGTACGCGCCTGGCCACAACAAAAACACAGGTGCCCTCTAAGGGGTGACACTGCTGTGTGAGTCAACGTAATTCAAGATGTGGGTTGTGAGTATAATGATGACCTACTTGTCCTTAAGTGTGAGTCTATTTTATTTGTGTACAAATGTCAAAACAACCCATCAAAATCAATAAAGATCATTCATGATTTTTGAACATACACAATCTTTTCAGTTTTAAAACACTTATTCAAAATTGCTTGTCGTGTTTTCACAAATTCATTTAAATCAGATTAAAGATCATCCTGAAAATGTCAAGTCAAAACAAATTAGAAAATCCATGCTGCAAAAGTGGAAGTCCACCATGTTTCTCAAAAGAAAAATTAAAGTCATAAAACCCCCAAAACCTCTTGGTTATAGAAACAAATTGAGAAAATAACGTTTTCTATATCAAAATCAGAAACTTATTTTACAACATAGAACTTTCATCCATAGATATCATGATTTTGCTAGGGGTCACACATTAGATTACGCAGTAGATCCAATCTACTCATGAGCCTTCTTCCAGAGGAGAGCTCTCACACAATTCCACAACCATAGTCAATGGATTCATCCTTCTTATCTTCCGCAATCTCTGATATAGTATGCCACAAGACCAGATCAAATTTTATAGTAGAAAGTCTTAAAAAGTCCTATTTTTAGCATTCTGGAAAACTTGTTTCAGCGCTTCAGGTCACTGTTCTAGCGCTTTTGTGAAACAGTGCTTTCAGGCACTGTTTTAGTGTTTACAGTCATTATTTTGGTGCTTCTGGCAAAATAGCGCTTTTGTCACTTTTTACAGCGCTTCTAGAAAGTAGCGCTTATGTCATTTTCTCCAGTTCTTTCGAGCACTATTTTAGCGCTTTTGTCAAAATAGTGCTTAGATCACCTGTTTCAGCGCTTCTGGACTCTGTTCCAGTGCTTCTAGGAAATAGCGCTTCTGGTCTTTGTTTTAGCACTTTTAAAACAGAGAGTTCAAAATTTTTACCAGTCCATCAGTCTGTCATTTTATCCACTTTTTCATCAGAATCAAATTTCTTCTTATCAGAATCACTGTCTAGGAACCAAAGTCAAAAAGGTTTATACAAATTTCCAAACTTATCAACTGAAACAAGATCTTGCAAATCACAAGTGTCAAAAATCAAATACACAATCAATTACTACACTGAAGTTTCATTATCAGGATACTATCATCCTTCATCACGAAATGAAATATAGTAATTAACTTTTTAAATATTGTCTCATCAATAAGATCAGTCATCTTATTCGACTTTGTTTAAAAAGATTCAAATTGACACTATCCTGCACATAAGATCAACATTTCAGAAGAAAGGGAAAAAATTTGTATGCCAATCTTAACTAGGTACCAAAAACAAAGACTCTTAGAGCAAGAAATTTTAAAATCACAAGAAATGGCAGAAGAAAATCCTTGGAACAATCTGAACCACAATGATAAGAACGAAATAACTTTGGAAGATATCCAAGTGGCTCAACAAGATCCCAAGTTTCACATATTTATGGAAAATATTCTAGAATAAGACATGGAAAAATATCTTTCAATGTTAGCCGAATCAGGGGAAAAACTTCCAAAATATTTTGATGTAAACCGTTTGAAAGAAACACCAGAAATGAATGAGACTGAGATACTACAACCTACGCAAACAATAGATCTGGTTGCTACTTTAACATCACAGATGCAAATGTTACAACAACAAATACAAGATATGACGAAAGGTACTACCAAGCAATATGTGATACAGGACATTTGTCCTTGTCCTTTTGACACAACGATTGGCTTGATACCTTTTCCTAGACATTATGAGATCCCAAAATATGATAAGTATAATGGAAGAATGGATCCAATTGATCATATCAGAGAATTTAAAACAATGAGTCTTGAGTTTTCCCAAGAGGAAACTTATTTAATGAGATTATTCCCAAGGAGTTTAGGAGGATCATGCATGGAACGGTTTTCGAAGTTAAAACCAAGTATCAAAACCTTTGAGGATCTCATCAATAGATTTATCTCTCAGTACTCATTCAACATCCAACACGATGTTACTATCAAATATCTTTACAATCTAAAACAAAACAAGGGAGAAATGTTGTCTTTTCTCCAATGATGGTGACGCTTGTTCGCTAGATATCCTAGATCCATTCCTGAAGAAGAGAAGATGGAATTGTTCATTGAAAACTTGACGGAAGAAATGAGTTATAGATTGGAACTACAATGTCCTCCAACATTTGAGAAAGTGATAGAAAATGGTCTTAAAATCGAAGAGGCATTAGTCAAGAGAGGAGTTATCAAGCATTTTAATGACAAAACAAACAACACAAGTAACTCCTCAAATGATTATTCAAGCAGTGAGAAGCCAAAATTTTGGCAAAAGAACCGAAATATAAATGAGACAACAAATGATCCCCAAAACGTCAAACCAGTTTTCAATTTGACCGCATCCACATCAAAGAATCAGAACACCAAGCAAAATGTCAAGACAAATACCATACAAAGCAATGAAATCATAAAACCACAGTCATATCAAAAACTATTAAATCGGCGAAGGTTCAGACCTTTGGGTCAAACAATGGAATCAGCAATGAATGAATTAGTTACCAGAGGCCTTCTCACTACACGAGAAGCTAGATTTTGGGATCCAAAAGTCAAACCATCATGGTGGAATGACACTGATTATTGCAACTATCATAATAACAAGGGTCACAAAACAAATGACTGTATGGAGTTGAAACATGCAGTACAAGATTTGGTGGACAGCAACAAAGTGTATGTAGAAGGACCTCAAAATAACAATGATCATTTAGCCTTCAAAGATCCTTTTCCAAATTATGACAAAGGTGCATCATCCTCAAACAACAAAGGAAAGAACACAAATCATGTCTATGACACAACAATCCTTTGTCTATCTGAAGTAAAAAATGATCATGTAGTTAGTGATAACATCGATGAAAACAAAACCAACAACATTACCTCTTTGGATTTACTCCCAAGTGTGCAAAAATTTGATAATCAAATAAATGTCTTAAAAATTAGAGAAAATCAAGAACATCAACCCGCCAATGTGCTAACTAGGGGACAATCCAAGGTAATATTAAAGGGAATTGGCTCCACACATGCAGTTCCACCTCCATCACATTATGATGTTATCAATCAAATGCAAACCACCCCTCGAGAGAATCAAGAACATCAACCGGCAAATGTCATGACTAGGGGGCAAGCCGAGGTAGTATTAAAAGGAGTGGGATCTCAACGTGCGGTTATGCCTCAATCTCATTATAATATTGTCGATCAATTGCAAAACATCCCCACACAAATATCGATATCGAAACTCCTTAAGTTGTCACCATCATATAAAGAAGTTCTCGAACAAGCATTAGTTGCCACAACCATACCAAAGAATCTGGATGTTTGTCAATTCCAAGCTATGGTGGGACATCTGACTACCCCTCATTGTCTGCCATTCTCTCAATAGGATGATGTCTCATTAAACCATCCGCATAACACATCATTGCATATCGAAGTCTGTATCCATAATCATCGTGTTAAAAGAGTTCTAATAGATGGGGGAGCTGGTCTGAACATTTGCACCCTCAAATTAGTCCATGCACTAGGATATTTCGACAACACTATTGATGCTCGAAGGAAAATGACCATCAAAGCATATGATGAGGAAGAAAGATCATCCAAAGGCTTAATTGTATTACCCAATCAAGTGGGACCCATGATGAAGCATATAGCATGTCAAGTATTAGAAAGAGAATTGACATACAACATACTCTTAGGACGACCTTGGATTCATGAAATGCAGACCGTACCTTCTACATACTATCAATGCTTGAAGTTTCGAGTAAACAGACAAGAGGTGACTATAGCTACTGATTATAATCATCCACAACATTGTGACACATTGAGAATATCTCAAGACACCTTTGTCCCTCACAACAAGGAAGCTTCAAGTTCATCATCATCCAAGAATGAACAAAGTCCAAGCATCACTACCAAGTGGGTGCAAAAGAAAGGTAAAGAAAAAGAAACGAGTCATATTGAAACAAACAATCCAAATCCACATACATCTATATCAGACAAATTTCAAAAGCAAGTTCAGTTGACAGATAAAGGAATGGGACAGTACTCAATGGAGCAATTGCTTAACTTATCACAGTTAATGCCATCTCCTAGGAAATATGGTCAACCATCAATGATCAATCCTCCAACATCTTTACCTAGCACAGTTCTTCAAGAAACATTTGTAAACTCTGGAACCATAGTAGAAGAAACGAACCAACAAAGCAATCCTGGATTGGCTATACAAGGATGAAGAAACATCAACATCAGAGATTGGTATCAAAAATGTTAGCATCAACACAGACAAGTATGGAAAAGGAAAGGCTATTCTTGAAAAGATGGGTTATGAAGGACAAGGACCTATGGGATTAAGAAAGGAGGGAATCTCAGAACCTATCACACCTCTCACTCTCCACACAAAAGAGAAACCAAGACTAGGATACTCTGAAGAAGAGAAGCAGAAGCTAACAAAGACAACTATGGAAAATATCCTTCACTTTAGAGATGGTTCTGAAATAGACTCAAATGAATATGAATGGGAATTACCTTGTGATCCACTTTTCGTTGATATTCCAGTTGATGTGATTCAAAAATATGCACCTACACGTGAGGAGGGCCAAGGCTCTGGGTCTAGACCATTCGTCGCGGGATCACTAAATATTGATGACTCAAGTGAGGATGAACAAAATTTGAGTGAACTAGATCATTTCGAAGAGGGTACCATCATGGATCTCGTTATCCCAAATGAAAATTATGACAATATTTCTGTCCTCACCCTTACCTCCATTGACCTAAATCAGTCCGATGATACCATGCCATTAATCCATCCGGAACTTATTGCTTGGGAACCTATCAAACCTTTAACTGTACCAAAATTTGTAAATGATGATGCCATCGTGCATTTCCTATGTCATATCGAACCTGATACAAATTTTATCTATAATACTCATAACAACACGACTCAGTAGGAGGGTGTCAAATCTTCCAATTGCAAAATTGACAATAGGGAAAATAGATCTAATGGTGAAAACCATTCTACGGCAGCATTAGATCTGGAAAAAGTAAAAATAAAGAACGCATCCAACGGTGAAAAAATTTCTGAGGCACTGAAGGATGGAAGATTTGACACTCTCCCAGAACATTATCATGAGCGATCATCAGTTTTGGTCGAACCTACACAATCGGTGGACATTGGCATAGAAGAGAAAGCAAAAGTTCTACATCTAGCAGAATCAATGACTGATCAAGAGAGACCGAAATTTATCAATTTCTTTAAAGAAAGAAGCATTAAATTTGTTTGGTCATATTTTGATATGCCAGGCTTAGATCCAAATCTGCTTATGCATCATTTGTCTTTGCTAATAGGAATCAAGCCTATTAAGCAAAAATTAAGAAAAATGCATCCTCACATCGCATTGATGGTAAAGACAGAATTAAAGAAATTGTTGGATGCTAAATTCATAAGGTCTATAGAATATGCTAAGTGGATATCGAACATAGTACCTATTTTGAAGCCAGATAACAGCATCATAATCTGCACAGATTTCAGGGACCTCAATAAAGCATGCCTGAAGGATGATTTTCCATTGCCAAATACAGACATCATTGTGGACTTGATGACAGGGCATGCCATGTTATCAATCATGGATGACTTCTTTGGGTACAATCAAATAAGAATAGCTCCAGAAGATCAAGAAAAGATGGCTTTTACATGTCCATGGGGAACCTTCTGTTGGAACGCCATGTCATTTGGTCTAAAGAATGTAGGAGCCACTTATCAAAGAGCAATGACAACAATCTTCCATGATATGATGCACACTTTCATGGAGGATTATGTGGATGACATCTTGGAAAAATTTACTACAAGGGAAGGACATCTACATATCCTAGACAAAATCTTCACACGGATGGAGAAATTCAATGTCAGGTTAAACCCTAAGAAGTGTGTCTTCAAGGTCACATCAACAAAACTACTAGGATATATTGTTTCGGAAAAGGACATTGAGGTGGATCTAGCAAAAGTCAAAGCAATTATGGAGATGCCACCTCCTAAGAATATCAGCCAGCTCAGATCACTACAAGGACGGCTTTAATCAATCAGAAGATTCATCTCCCAACTGGCAGACAAAAGTCATCCTTTTAATCATCTATTGCATAAAAATATAGTTTTCAGGTGGGATGAAGGGTGTGAAACAACATTCAATCAAATCAAG
This sequence comes from Sequoiadendron giganteum, assembly GCA_007115665.2. Taxonomy (NCBI): domain Eukaryota; kingdom Viridiplantae; phylum Streptophyta; class Pinopsida; order Cupressales; family Cupressaceae; genus Sequoiadendron; species Sequoiadendron giganteum. Next base: position 1,371,358 of record CM021100.1, on the reverse strand, counting down.
CAATATTTGATGTCAGCACCCATTCTAATGCCACCAACAGAAGGAAGGCCTCTCATTTTGTACATTGCCATGATAGATATCTCTTTGGGGGCACTATTAGCACAAGAGGACTATAAAGGGAAAGAGCGTGCCATCTACTACATCAGTAGAAATTTAAATGGCTATGAAATAAACTATACAATTAGATTAATTGCAAAGATCGACCCTTTGAAGTATCTACTAAGTAAAGCTACCTTAACAGGTAGACTAGGAAAATGGGTTATGCTCCTAAGTGAATTCGACATTCAATATGTTGAGAGAAAGGCAATCAAGGGACAAGCAATCGCTGAATAGCTAGCTGAAGCTCCTCTACTAGATGATCACCCAATGACAATGGAATTTCTAGATGCAGACATTATGACAACAATGCCCCAACAATGGATACTATATTTTGATGGATCGTATACACGAGGATCAGGAGCAGTGATCTTGTTCATCTCTCCCCAAGGACACACAATTCTGAAATCATATAGACTCATGTTTCAATGTACAAATAATGTGGCAAAATATGAGGCATTGATTATTGGGGTCAAGATAGCAATTCAATGTAAAATCACATATTTACAGGTATATGGGGACTCTCAACTGGTTATTTATCAAGTAAATGATGAGTATCAAACAAAATATGAAAAATTGATGCCCTACAAGTAGCAAATAGATAATCTGAAATAGTCCTTTGTCAATATCAAGTTTGATCAGATTCCAAGGGTGGAGAACAAAGCTACAGATGCTATGGCTACAATTGCTTCATTACTACAATTGCCTGAGAAGTGTGTTTGTTATGAGTTTATGGTAGAACAAGTATCATGTCCTTCCCATTATCAATCAGAGTCCACTACCATATGCCATCTAGAAACCACTGAAACCTCCATATATGAAAAAACATATGCTTACCTAAAAGATGATATTCTTCCTCCCTATCTTTCTAGGAACCAAAAATGAAACTTTATCCACCAATCCGCCTGACACACTTTAATCACAAATGTCCTTTATCATCAAGGTATTGATGGTACCCTACTCTAATTTCTAGAACACAATGAATCTGAAACAACCCTACAAGAAGTTCACGAGGGTATTTGTGGTACTCACTCGAGTTGAATAACTCTAGCTAAGAAACTCCTCCGTTTGGGATATTATTGGCCATGCATGGAGAAAGAATCATATCAATTTGTCAAGAAATGTCAAAAATGTCAAGTTCATAGCAATCTGATTTAGGCACCAGCACAAGAACTGCATCCCTTCACATCGACATGGCCTTTTTTTCAATGGGGCCTTAGATCTGGTAGGAAAAATAAATCCATCTTCATCTAATGGACACAAGATCATTATTACAACTAAAAAGTATTTCATGAAATGGATAGAGGCAGTACCTCTTACTACCATCACTGGGAAGCAAATTTCCTCTTTCATCTTAAACTACATCATCTGTCGCTATGAAATCCCTCAATCTATAATCACAAATAATGGACAACCTTTCAAAAATCAAGATGTCCAAGAGCTATGTGATAAATTCCACATCCAACATCATTTTTCAACACAATACTATCCTCAAGGGAATGGCCAAGCAGAGGCCTCAAACAAAACCATACTTAAAATTCTCAAAAAGACGGTTAACGATGTTGGACATGACTGGCATGTTCAACTCAACCTTGCACTATGGGCCTATAAAACAAGCATCAGAACACCAACGTGAGCTACACCATTTTCTCTGGTATATGGATCAAAAGTCATATTGCCCATTGAAGTTGAAATTCCATCCCTTCGTGTATCACTCAGAGGTATCATTTCAGATGAAGACTATAGGGTATCTAGACTGCAGGAACTGGAATTGCTAGACGAGCATCATCAACAAGCTATTAATCATCTAATAGCTTATCAACAAAGGATTTCAAGAAGTTACAATCATAGGGTAAAACCAAGGCTCTTTCAGGTTGGTGACTTGGTAATAAAAGAAAACCCTAGGAATCAACAAGACAAGGAGAAAAAAAGAAAATTTGAGCCTAATTAGCTTGGTCCATTTGTCGTCATATCAGTGTATGGATCAGGAGCATATCAGCTATCAACGTTAGAAGGGGATCTATTTGATGAACCTATCAACAGTATTCATCTCAAAAAATTCTATGCTTAAAATCTCCTAGTGCACGGGGCAAATTTTGAAAATTGTTTCCTTGGTGAAAACCTAGCAAATAGGCATCTTGGCAAATGCAAAAATACAAAAATTAAAAAATAAAAAAAGTAGAAAAAGAAAGAAAAATAAAAATAAAATAAAAAAAATAATAATTAAAAAAAAAAATACAAAAACACAAAGGGTGTAATCAAAGCATATGGTGAAAACCTGGAAATAGGCATCATATGTGATTCTAAGATCAGCTTTCCCATCTATTTGGATACATACCAGGATCATTCGTCTGAAAGTTAGTATCAATTCATATCATATCATTCATCTGGCCATCATTACATCCATTATCAAAATCATGTCACATAGGCAACATATCACTCTATAGCTTGGGGGCAACATCTGGATATCATTAGGGGCAATACAAACGTATAGATTTCACCAATCTGGGAACACGACAGTATAGTAGAAAACCAAAAGCAAGATCAAAGTGCAATATCAATCATCATTAGAAAGGCATCAACCATCCATATCGTATCGAAAATCAAAAAACATGTCAAAAAGGTAAGTCTGAAAAAGCAACATCCATATAGGCCTATGCCAGTCGAACTACGTGATCTCTGCGTGTGTAACATAGGCAAGGCTAATCTTAAATCAGCCCCCGAGACCCCTAAGATATTTTACTAGGTTAGGTCTTTTGTCAAAAATCTTGAAAAATCCAAAAAAAGAAAAAACATGTCAAAATCAAGATGGATGATCTAAAATCTGAATAATGAATGGAACACTCTAAGTAAACAATGGATAAATTGTAACTTTTGATTATCATTTCTTTGGAGTAACTCAATGATGTATTGAACTAGAGGAACAAGGAAAAAGAATGATATTTTTATTGTCTGTTGTCTGTACATTAATCATATAAATGTGAGAATTGTCGAGGGATGTGCTATGCAAATGTATCACCAATGACATTCAGAGTTCACACACTCAAATGATTATCTCTGCATGTTTATGTAATGAATGCTCAGGTCATCTCAATTCAATTATACCTAGATGCTTGTGTTCGATTACAATATCAAAAATCATGAAAGAAGTACTCAGGTCGTCATTGGTCTAACACATACCATCGACGCTTGTATTCACTTTCAACATTCAATAAAGCTCTATGATGATACCAAGCACAAAAAGACTATTAAAATGACATCTATTTTGCATATCGTTGCATGATTAAATTAGATTGTATTCATAAATAAATTCATTATCTGTAGAGTATTTATTGCATAAAGGATTCTAATCAATGATTATCTAATCTACAAATAAGACTGAGTATACTTGACATAAAATCCAAAAATCATCAAAAATATGTAAGAGTCATCATCTCATCATTTAGTATCATCCATCCACATCATATGCATACATCATTTACCATCCATACGTTTAAATAAAATCACATCATTATTATCATCCACTATCATTCATCATAAAATCATCATTCATCATCATCATATTTGAAAATAAAAAGCATTTATCCATCCATCCATACATATTATCACATTTTGATCACATCATATATCCATATATCACATATTCTACACATGCATTTATCATTACATCATTGCATTAAAATAAATAATCATTCATATACATCATCACATTTAGAATTAAATGATCACAAAATCATATAATAAAAGCATCCATCACATAGAAATCATAAAGCCATCATCATATCACATCAACTGCATCTCATATATATATCACAAATGTCAAGTATACAATGAAGTCTAGTCTACAAAATACATAATCAACAATGAGCTACAATCATAATATACATCATAGAGGATCACAATGGCATCTACGACCTACTACTACCAGAGTGACCGGGCCCAACGGGACCTGTACCACCACCACTCCCAGAAGGACCTGGATCTCTGGAATCTTTGTGTGGAGGGTAGGTCACCCACTCACTGACCGTCTGCGTATGTGTCCATCCAGATCTCGACGGGGCATAGCTGACTCGGCACTCGGCAGGCACTGCATCATGATATCGGCCTCTGTAGAACTCTGCCTCTCGGCCAACCCGTAGAACCTCTCTCATATAATCTCCTATGGAGGTGCCATTGGCCAATCTCTGGAGAGTCTCCACTATCTCCTGTGCCCTCTCAACATTTTTCGAGCAATGTCTCACTCAGCTGTCAGGGTATCAACCTGTGTTTACATGGTAGCTAACTGTCCCTATACCTATGCTAAGGCCTGTGCGTGAGCCTATGCCTGGGCCTGCATCTGAGTCTAGGTCTGCACAAGCATACCCCGAGCCTGTACCAGCTACCCCTGCAAAGTCTAGACCTGTGCTTGGAGCCCAACTTTCTGCATCTGTTTCCTGACTATTGGCACTGTCACTACCTACCTCTTGCGAGGCCTGCTAGAAGAAGGAGCACTATTGATGCATGGCTCTACCCCTCTGTCTCCTCCACTGCCACCGTCGCTATCATCATCACTGCTGTTAGAACTCCCGTTGCTCTCTGAGCTACTGCTTGATGAAGAATCATTTCCACCCCTACTATCTGTAGAACCCTCTGCCACATCCTCCTCTATAGGTAAAGGTGTTGGCTCATTGGGGATAGTAATGCGAGGATGGAGGACCAAAGCCAGGAATGTTGCATACTCCTCTGTCACAACTGCCTTTGAGATATTTCTCTGCATGTCCCAAGGAGATGGCTGTAAGGTCCTGTATCCCTCTATAATAACATCATATGACAGTGTGGGACCCCAATCAAGAATATTCATCCGTCCCCGTGCATAATGGGCTACTCCCTATGGCATGCATTGAATAATGCCATACTGTCTGTATACTCGATGGAGTAAGAATCTCTCTAATACAAATGGTGTCCAACCGATGAGGTACATAGAATCACAAAGAAATCCCAACACTACACCATCCTCATCCCACTCCTCGCAGTCAAGGTATGGACGCCAGATAATTGTCTCGGTGTCATCAAACACCCATCTCCAGTGCTCTAATTTGCCCATCCAGGCCTATGTGAACCGACCTCTATATCTGAAAATATACGGTTTGCCGACTGGTTTGTCTACAACTAGAAATGGTCGACAAATAGCAAAATTCTCTCAAGCCCACACCTATAACAGGGTCATCCCTATTGATAAACTATGTGCACCTAGGTACACAATTGAGTGTAGATCGTGATAAAGATGTGCTAGCATGCACATCCCCCATGCATATCTGGTACCATGTACGATCATGCTCTCAAGAGTCCTACCCCAGCCAACAAGGAATCCCTTTGACCTACGATTAGGCCAAAGGAAACCTCCAATGAATCCAGCTAGCACTGCTAGTAGTGTCGCATAGGAATCCGTGATCCTCTGCCATCGAATGCTCGGACCCTCTATGTCCTGATCCTGAAAAACTTTGTGTAGAGCATCTCTGCTGGTGGTCACATGAGAGTCATAAGTGACAATCTCCCCCATGAACGAAATGCACAAAATATGCCACACATCCTCTGGTGTGACTGTCATCTCGCCAGTGGGTAGGTGAAAGGTGTTGTGGTTACTATGCCACCTCTCAGCCAACGCAGTTAACAGACCCTGATTAATCCTAATCTGGGGCATATCAAGCAAGCTCGTAAGGCCATAATGGCCTATCACCTCAAGCTCATCTGGTGTCAGATGAGGTATCAAGTCTGTCGTCTGAGGAAACCTCTCTCGCATCTGGAGAGTACCCAAATCCTCCTATCATCATAACGAAAAATCTACAATCAGTGAACTATGTCAAGGAATCAAAAATCATTCTACTATCAAGTCTATTTCAAAAGCTTTGGTATGAATTTTCGATCAAAATTCATAGGCGAACATCAAACCTCACCTATCATGAGGTTCTCAAAACATCAACAAAACTCACCTATCATGAGGTTCATCAAAACATTATCTAGATCTCGCCTATCATGAGATTTATCAGATATTGAATCATTTCCTCGCCTATCATGAGGATCATCAAAAGTAAGATTTATTCTCGCCTATCATGAGAGTTAGTTTTATTTACATCATCCAAATTCAACATCAAGAATTTGGATTATCAATCATACCAATCAGAAGAATGGACATGATCGGAATTGACGAAATCAAGGTTCACTAAGTCAAAATCTTCAATTCTAACATAGAAGTGTTAAAACAGGCTTCCAAAGCGCTAAAACCCAAAAGCGCTACTTTATCAGCTAAAAGTGCTAAATCAGGGACCCAAAGTGCTAAAACCTTGAAAGTGCTATTTCAGCACTCTAAAGCGCTAAAACAGGCTTCTAAAGCACTAAAATTCCCGAAGTGCTACTTTTCCGCATCAAAGCGTTACAATAGGCCGTCAAAGCACCGCTTTACCAGAAGTGCTAGAACAGACCCTGAAAGCGCTAATCCACCAAATCAAAGAGCTAAAAGTCTCAAAGCGCTAAAATTCGGCATCAAAGCGCTAATTCTTGACTCCTATGCGCTAAATCACTGAAAGTGCTACTTTACCGACTGGAAGTGCTAGAGTTTTAAACGCACGCGCTAAAACTCAAAGTGCTAAACTACCTACTGAAAGCCCTACATCAGAATGTAAGCACTAGAGCGCAGCTTGAAAGCACAAAAACTAACCTAGACACACCTAAAGGCTAAAAAGCATAAAAAATAGAAATGCACAAATTACGAGGAGGTCAAGGCGTACATACCGGAGGTCCATACATAGGCAGCCGTCAATGACGTCGAACGCGCTCGAATCGGTGAGTGTGGTAGGGAATAGGCATCTTGCTCCAGCTGGTAGAAAAGTCTTTATCACTTGGAATTTTGAACTCAAAAAAGCAAATATGACTTTGAAAATGACGTTTTAGCACTATTTATAATTTTTGAAAGGTATTTTTGGTGGATTTTATTACATTTTGATTAATTTTATCCATGAAATTAATTAAAACTCATCCGAGGGCTCTATTTCTTCATCATTTTGTCGGGATATAAATTATTTTATTATTGAAACATCATCAAAACATCGGAAAATCATCAAATTTTTGAAAAATTGTAGAAATCATCACATCATTAATTTATCTCCTGAGGGGGCATATTATCATCAAATCATCTGAAAATCAATGTCTGGGGCATGTCTAGGGCATACGGATTTTTTTTTTTTTTATATCATCAGTCCCGGCAGTAGCAGCAAAATATTTCTTCGAAGCAACGTGTAAACACATCACTTCAAAGAGGGGCAAAATGTATACACCTAAAATTGGTCTGGAGCATCTTATTAATTAAATACGATTTATTTGATTAATTATCCTAATTTCCTCTACTATTAGATAAATAGAAATATTTATTTATATAGTTCACATCGAAATTCATCTTAATTAAATAAACAAAATTAAATACTTTGTTCAATTTAATTATCAAATCCCTATTTTATTCTATCACATCCATCTTAAATTAATTAAATAAAGATCAAAACACTTTATTAATTAATTGCCACATTCTTCTGATTAATTTAATAAACAACTATCCTATAGTTCATTTTATTAAATTATTTATCTCCCTTTTCCTAATTTAACTAAATCAAAAATATTTGAATTAGAGCATAAGGAATATTCCAATCTACATTTCCTCAAAAATGAATTAGATTTCCTATGTCTAAATCATGTCTAAAATATGTCAAAATTAATTGATTGAAACTTCATGGGAAGTTTTGGAGACAAATTGGAGACAAATTCCAGAATCTTCTCTGAATCCTCCTCCATCAATCCTTCCTCTTCTCTTGCCTGGTGTTTTCATGGGTAGAGACAATCTCCATTTTTCTCTCAATCTCCTCCATCTCTCACCATTCAATTCTCCAGATTGAATCCAAGCTTCTCAAAGCTTTCCTTGTGCATTTCTATAGCCAAGAATTCTTTAAATAAAGCCTCATTGAACCAAGAAAAGGATCTAGATAATCTAACTTTTGCACTCTTACTCTATAGGAATTCAAGCATCAAGCATCAAGCATCAATCAAATCAAGTTTTCAACCATGGCTGCCTCCTGTAGCTGCAATTATCTGTTTCACATCAATATCATGCTAGTTTAATTATTCTATCATTTAGCATTGCATTATCATCATCTCATTCTTTGAATTGTCATTTTAACAGTCTTATTTGCTTAAACAATCTGAGAACAATCAGGATTTAGTAAATCTTTGGAGATAGAGAGCAATATGATGCTTTTGATAGATAATTCCTTTGAATTGATTAATTTAACTTGTCTATTGATATAATGTCATATTAAGAAGTGTCTTTTGTGCTTATTCACTTATTCACCACTTACAGTGTGTACTTAAAAGATCATTGGTGTTTTCATTAGGTTTGGTTGACTTGGTGTTGACACGGTACATTACGCTTTTGCATCAATTTAACAAAGTGTTTGTGTGATTCAAGATTTTGTTTGGATCTGAATTTAAATATGTATTTGGTCCCCTCACATATCCACCACAAGAACGTTGAGTAGCCGACCTAGTTTGAATTTGTAAAATGAAATTGTATAACCGACCTTAGATAATGTTCCTGAGGTTGAAGATGGTATAAATACAAGTTAAGTTGTAGTGAATTTCATATCCATCCATCATTCAATTGGAGCAAGAGAAGAGTGTGAAAACAAGTTTAAAAATTAGAGTGTGGAAGAGCGAATTGTGGCAACAGTACTTCATTGTATTCATAATCTTTTGATCAAGTTGTGAAGTGTGCGTAACTCCTAGTGGTGGATATTTATCTATTTCTTTATATTTTATGTAGGCAGTGAGCCTCTCTTTCTATACAGTGAGTCCTAAGGTAGTGAGCCCTTAATTTGGGTAGCGAGCCTTTGTATTTGGGCAATGATCATGTGTATCTGGTATTGCATTACTACTATATTGTGAGTTAATCCTCACTGTGGTTTTTCCCTCATTAGGGTTTTCTATGTAGATATATTGTCTCTGGTATTGTGTTTATGTTATTTGCATTTCATGTTCATACTTAATAACATACAGAAGATAAAGTGGAATTGAAGAATAGGAAGTAAATAATTTGATACAACTGATTCACCCCCCTTCTCAGTTGTCTCGTGCATTTCAACAAGGATTCCTACTATGAATTACTTTAAATTATTTGGAAGCAAGTTATATATCAAAAGAGATGAAGAAAACTTGGGAAAGTTTGATGCATGGTCCGATGAAGGTATCTACCTTGGATATTCTACTAAAAGAAAAGTGTACTATGTTACAACAAGAGGCTAAGAAATATTTTTGAAAGTGAAAATGTTAAGGTTGATGAAGATTTGCAGAATTCAGTTGCTATAGATGGATATGTGTTAGAATAAATTTCTTGTGGAGAAGAAGAAGAAGAAAAAAATATCGATGAAGAAGTCCAGAATGAAGGGGAAGAAGCTTCAGAGAAGACCCATAAGACCCCTAAGTATGTGCAAAAGAATCATTCTGAAGAACAAATTATTGAAGATGAGATGAAAGGAATATTGACAAGAAGTAGAGCTATTGAAGCTAAGGTAAATCTATGTTTAATTTCTAAATTTGAACCTAAAATAGTGAGTGAGGCATGCAAAGATGAACATTGGATGAAGGAAATAGAAGAAGAACTTGTGTAGATTGAGAAAAATCTAACTTGTGAACTAGTCCCTAGACCGACAAACAAGAACATAATTGGAACAAAGTGGGCATTTAAAAACAAATTGAATGAGAATGGAGAAGTGGTAAGAAATAAAGCAAGACTTGTGTGTAAGGGTTACTCACAAGTGAAAGTATAGACTTTGAGGAAATATTTTCTCCCATAGCTAGGATGGAAATAATCAAAATGTTTTTGGCATCTGTTAAAGTTTATTAGATGCACGCGAAGTCTTTATTTTTCAATGGTGAATTGGAAGAAGAGGTTTACATAGAACAACCAGAAGGATTTCAGTTGTCGAATCAATCGGATATGGTTTATAAATTGAATAATGCATTGTATGGATTAAAGAAATCTCCCAAAGCTTGGTATGCAAGATTGGATAGATATTTAATGCAACAAGGATTTAGTAAAGGCACTGAAACAATAATCTTTACTTTAAAATTGAGGGAAAAAAAATATTGATAGTGGTTGTGTATGTGGATGATATTATCTTTGGAGGAAATGAAGCTATGTGTAAGAAAATTGTTGAAGAGATGTAGAAAGAATTTGAGATATCAATGTTTGGGGAGATGAATTTCTTCCTTGGGATACAAGTCAATCAAACAAATAAAGGTAGATCATTTCATAGTCAAAGTATGTCAAAGAGATGTTGAAGAAGTTTGGAGTGGAAGAATCCAAACCAATATGTGTTGTTATGGTGTGTGGTTTCAAATTGAGCAAGGATGATGATTCACTGAAGGTTGGTCAGAGAAAGTATAGATCTATTATTCGTGGATTGATGTATCTAACTGATTCAAGATTGGATATCATGCATGTGGTTTGTCTTGTTACTACATTTCAAGAAGATCCTAAAGAGACACATGTTACAGTAGTGAAGAGGATATTCATATGTTTAAAAGGAAATCTGAATTATGGCTTGTGGTATCTTAAGGATACTGATTTTACATTAAGTGCATATATAGATGCAAATTGGACTGGTTGTCTTGATGACAAGAAAAGTACAAGTGGTGGTGCATTATTTCTTGGATGTAGATTTGTGTCATGGTTAAATAAGAAACAAGATTTAGTTTATTTATCCACTCTAAAGGCTAAGTATATTATAGCAACATCTTGTTGCACACAAGTATTGTGGATGATACATATATTGAAGGATATCATAATTATGTATGATGAGCTTATTTCTATCTTTTGCAATAATACAAGTGCAATTAACATTTCAAAGAATCTAGTGATCCAATCAAGGAAAAAGATATATCAATTAGGTATCACTTTATGAGAGAGAAGGTTATAGAGAATGAGGTAAACTTGAATATGTACAGGTGATCCTACAATACTGGTTTACAATTTTTTTCCAAATTGGATATTAAATTGATTTTTTTTAACTAAATCTTCACTTTCATGCACCTATAGCAGCTAAACCACAAGGAATTTGAAGATGATATAAACTAGTGATTTGTGATTTTTTTTTTTGATGAATAGGTACTATCTATATAAAGTTACATATTCACAAAAAAAAAAAATTTACTTGTAGATTCTAATTTATTTTTTTCAAAAATTTCGGAATCAAATTGCACTTCTTTTTCCATCTCCTTCAAAAACTAGTTTTTAATAGTAAACAACATTTTAAAGCATGGCATTATTGGCTAACACATAATTTATTTTTTTCTATGAAGGATAAAATTCTATTTTTTTCTAATTTAGATTCATAACTACGATATCTAGTGCATGGAATTGGTTTCATACCATTTCATTGAATATTTTTTTCTTAATTAAGTTTCAAAATCAAACTAGTTATAACTTAGACATGATTTATTGGCTAAAGCATAATTTTTTTTGTTGTATCGAAATTCAAATTATTTTTGTTGGATTAAGGACATCAATATTTAGTTCATAGATTTTTTCAGATTTTTTTTTTGATAATATGCTATTTTTCCACATGTGAAGAACAAAGAGCTTTATTTTTGATGAAAAACCTACATTCACAAGAAATAAAAAATAAATATAGTAATAAAATTAAATTTATATAAAATCATACTTTTTTGGAAGCTTATATTAAGGACTACATACTTACAAAAAGTAAATTTTAAAGGAATTCATTTGATCCCACAAAAGGTAAATCAAAAGTGGTTTTTTATCAGCATTTTGATAGGTGTAAAGGAGACTCTGTTATAGGTATGGTTTAAAACTAGCGAAGTTCTATCCAAGGGAGTTTAATCTAAGGTGGTTTGATCAAACCCTCTTAAATTGGAATCCTTTAAATATAACTTTTCAAGGCTTAAATCATTATTTTTTCTAAAAATATGTGATTTCATAAAAAATTGGGATCTTCCAAAAAGTGTAAACCACTATTTTGGGATCACCCATACCTACACAGGATCAAATTACTAAAATATTCACTAATTCTCTTCCTAAAGATACTTATGAGTATCTCCAAGAGAAGTTGGGGTTTATTGCCCCTCTTTTGAACTAGATGCATATGGAGATGCATTAGTCCATTGGATCTATGGATTCATCTCTTATTTGGACTGAAGATGGTGGCTACCTCTTAGGGGGAGTAGGTAGTGTCATGTATTGTCATTGTGTAGAGTTGTTGAGTTGGTTGGGTGTACTCCTAAGGGGGAGTATTCAGAGAAAATATATTGGTTTAGTGTCAAAGGGGGGGAATAATGCAAAACATTTTTTTTCCTTTTCCATTGATGTCAAAAGGGAAGAAAGAATCATGTGAAAAATTGTATCTACATAGGGGGAGAGAAAATGAAAATATGAGAAAAAGTGTGTTTAGAGTTGTTGTGTTATCTTTGATGGTTTTTCACATCATGTGTTTCCATCAATTACCAAGGGGGGTATTTTTTCAAGTATGAAAGTTATTTCATTAATGTCAAAAAGTTGGTTTTTTCATTGATGTCAACTAGGTGTTAAGAAAGGATGAAGATGTTGAGGATATTGAGAAATTTGTAAAAAAGAGAAAACAATTTGTTGCAAATTGTGTATGTGTAGTTGAGATATTGAGGAAGTGTTGTGAGTACATGGAGCTATCTTTGTGTTGATATGTGTTAGAATGTATTAATGCGCTAAGATGGTGTCTCTAGTTCTTGGTTTCCAAGTGCTTTTGAGAAAATTTGATAAACAAAGAAAATCATTGTGTACAAGTGTTCAGAAAATGCTCTAGTATGTGCCCTATGTTTATTTTGTGTTGATGCTATGCATGTGTGGATCTGATATATGTTTTTTAAGGATTTTATTAGTTGCTATGTTAAAAATTTGGGTTTCTAGATTGTTGTGCAAACTAAGATATTTTCACCGTGTGAACCAGTTTTTCAATGGCATTTTCTATGGTCTGGGAGAAATGTATTTTCGATGGATTTCTCCATAGTACTATTTCTAGGAGTGTGGATCTAGGAAGTTGCTCATAATGTTTGTATCTTTATGAGTTCAAGGTTTCACTTGATTTGGTGCAGTAAAGTGTGTGTTTCATGCATCATTATGCACGTATAAGGTTAACTAGATGTTCTAGGTTGAAGTATTTATGTGATGTGATATTGGATGAATAATTTGTTGGATCTCAAGTGGTTCGAGGATTATTCTATATCATGAAAAAGATATGTGTATTGTTAGTGTGTTGTCTTGATTAAATGGGAAGTGTGTACTTATTGTTTTATGGTGTTTAACATAGGTTATGGCTGACTTGGTGTTAACACTACATATGAATCTTGTGGAGGCATGTTGAGGAGTGTTAGGATATATTTGGGTCCTAATTAAGGATTTATATGGGTTGCCTTCATTCCTATCCAAGTTGCAAGAATGTTTTGGTGCCAATCTATTCTGAAATTTTAAATGTAAAAGGTGTGTTGTTAACCTTGGAAAGGTAAATTCAAGGTTGAGGAAGATATAAATACAAGTTGAGTTGTTGAAGAAGGATAAGAGAGAGGCAAGATAGATGTCATATGTAAATTATAGAAGTATAGTTGTGAATTTGTGCAGAGTAGTGTGAACTTCAAAGTGTTGGACTTCTAAAGGAAGTGAGTTGAAGGTGTATGCAATATTTCAAGCAAGGCTGCGAAGGTGTTGGAGAATTTTTGGTAGATTCCTGGTTGCATTAAGATGTTGTTTTGTATGTAACATTTCTCTAAACTATCTTCTTTGTTTCTTTATGTGGAAGTGAGCCCTGGCTGTGAGTATTTTTGGATAGTGTGTATTATTATGGTAGTGATCCCTTGTATCAGTTTTGCAATTACTTATAATGTGAGCTAATCCTCACTATGGTTTTCCCCTCATTATTTTTTCCACATTAATCTAGTGTTCTCTTGTGTATGGTGTTGTTATTTATGTTTATGTTATCTACATTTCATGGTTAGCACATTATAGCAGAATAACGGTTAATGAATGTTTTTGGATATGATTACTTTTGAGGGTTTTGATATTTTGATTAGATACAACTGATTCACCCCCCTCTTAGTTGTCTTGTTCATTCAACAATTTTCCCCTTGAGATCTTGTTATTTTTGGGGTATCGAATTTCCTCCTCGACAAGAGTTAACATGAAAAAAAAATAGAAAATAGAATAAAAATTTATAAGTGACTATACACAAAGCATAAGCATTAAAATAATCAAAGCGAGGTAAAATAAACAAAGGTGAATTGAGTCAAAAACTACAAATGTATTGATATATATGAAAGCATCAATTTATGAGTGCACTGATATGTAAATTTATTGATATGTGTCTATGTCAATTTGTATAAACACTAAATCAAGAACTTGTAGAGAAGAAAAATAAAATGTTGGTGATTTTTCCTAAAAATAACACTTAGACCTACAAAAAAACATTAGAAATGATGGAAATGATAGAAAATCATGTTAATAGGCAAATAGAAAGCTAAAAATTGAAAAGATAAAAATATAGTACATGAAAAAAATAGAGAAAAATACCCTAGGTGTGAAACCAATAAATGACAAGTTAAAAGTGTTGATCTATGTATGCACCACTTTATAGAGAAAAAGTGATAAACTAGGCTAGGAGAAAAAAATCTACAAGAAAATATGTTATCATACAAATAGAGGGTTAGAAAAATGGAAAAATGAAATAACACAAAGACCCTACACAAAAGGAAACAAGAAGCTAGAAACTAGAAATAATATGTTAGAAACAAGATAAAATAATATGAGAAATAGAAAAAAATAAAATTGCAAGTTTTGTAGGATACAAAAGTTCTAATCTAGAAACAGAAGCTTGCATTACAAAAATAAAATCAAACTGATAAACCACTTACCTACATATAAAAATTCACATATTTATCTAAATCAAAAATTAGTCATAGGGATGTGGGTCTCACTAGATGTGCCAAAATAAAGACAAGGGGAAAAAATAAGGGTAAGGAAAAAGGTCAAATGCGTGCAAATTTTTTTTACCTTTCCTTTCCCTATTCCTCCAATTGAGATAAAAGAAGAGTTTCACCTAATACTCTCTTAATGTTCACACAAGATTAAGCAGATGAATGTTGGAAGAATGTATATAGGTTTCTTACAAAAATAACAACATGACTTTGGGATGAGATGATTGATTAAGAAAATGGTAGCATGATAATAGAATATGGATAGATCATCAAATTGACAACATGATAGTATTATTTAATGTGTTGATAAAAATGGAAGGGAAGCCCTTCAATTTATATATTTTCTATAACAAAAATAAAAGGGCCTAGATGAAATGTTTAATGGAGTTCTATGAGTTCGGGAATATATAGGCAAGGATTATAGAAGTAATTTTTTAAGTGTCACAAGAGAGAAGAAAATACTTAATGAGTGTGATATGAGATTGAGATAAGTGTAATATGAAATGAAGGCTACACATGTGTGAACGCGAGAATATGGATAGATGATCAAATGGACAACATGAAAACATGATTTTAATGTGTTGTTGATAAAAATGGAAGGGTAGACCTTCAATTTATAGATTTTCTATACTCAAAATCAATGGCAAGTGAATCCATAATAGTGGGTTACATTTTTTTGCACAAAATTTTTTGCAAGCCACTCAAAAAAAGTTTTAAATTCCTTCAAACGAAGGGGCATCATTTGAACATGTAAACCTTCATGCAAACAATACCCTTCGAGCAAACTCTTAACCTTTATTTGAAGATTCTTAAGAAAATATTTTTTAATGAAATAATACTATTTTCTTTTGTGTATGCCACATCAAGAGCCTTCATTTGAAGACCCCTTCAAATAAAGGGGCCTTTGAATGAAGGAGACCCCTTCATCCAAAGGCCCCTTTATTTGAAAGGGTCTTCAAATAAAGGCTCTCTTTTTTACCTTCCCTCCTCCATTTCAAAATTTAAGTAGCTTTTTAAATTTTGAAACCCGATTTGAAGTTCCAAATCGAATCAACTTGGAAAACCAAGTTGCAAGACCATAGTCTTCGAAACGAGGTTTCCAATGACTATACATTTAATATTTTTCTTTTTGTCTATTTTTTTTAATTTTACTAAACATAAGTTTTTCACCAAACATCAAGTTCTCTATTCTACACATGTGGAAAAATAGTAAATTGGTGATATTTTTTAAAAATATCTACGTGTTAGGTATTGATGGCCTTGTTCCAACAAAAAAAATGAGATTCAATACATACAAAACAAGTTATGTGAGACTTAGTACACTTATGCCTAAATTATGATTGGTTGGACTTCAAAACTGAATTAAAAGAAAAATATTCAAAAAAATTAAATTAAATTAAATACAAACACTAGATATTGATGTTACCAACCTAAAAGAACCAAAATTTTATCCTTTGTAGAAAAAAAGTAATGTGGAACATAATACACAATGCTTTTTAAAAATGTTGTTTACTATATAAAAACTAGTGAGAAACCGAATTCGGAATCACTCAATCATCTGGTAGCTCCCGTGTTTGGTGTTGTCGAGTAGTGCACAAATGCTATACACCGGGTGGAATGGAATAAATAGTAGGGATGAGAGATGCCCGAATCCATTCAATGATCCGGCCCCTACCATATCTCTGGCATTTCAAGGAACCGAATATGGAATGGTGGGCAAGCGCGGGACCAACCCAACTTAAAACACCTAGCAGTCGTAGAGAGCTTAGCGGTCACAGAAAGGGAATAATTGAGAAATGCTAGGACACCCCTCCTACTATTTGAAGGGCCACCCACCCTGGTGCATAGGGATGGGTGATTTCTCGGAAATAGCAAGCATCTCCTTCTTGACAAAAGAGAATGGTCACCCTAGTCATTAACTACGTCATATAATTACATTGACATCCTACCGAGACAGAATTTGTAACTAGCATTGCTATCCAAGGCGAATATGGGTGGTGGGGTCCGCCTAGCAGGCAAAGATTGACCTTCGTATACTCCTTGATTTAGATAGATCGACATGAGAGTATAACTACATTGCCTCCATGTCTATTTGACACAGGTTGACCTCTCCACTCTCTCGTGGTACAATCCCCTTCCCGCTGAGCTCTTACTTTTCTCTCGGTCCACCCTATCCAAACTATGGCAAGATGGAGGACTGATACCAGCAATTCATCACAGGAGAAAGCACTCACCGAGCCAGGATCACTAACTAATAGAAAAGAGCCGCCTTTCTGAAAGTATACGGTGTGGGGGGGAGGAGATAGTTAGCGGTGGGTGGGATTATAGGGATTCACATTTTGCTTCGGAGGAGAATTTCTATGCCACCCCGAAAATGAGAAGGTGGCCAAAAAAATTCTAAATGTCGGGAGATAGTGGCGTTTCAACTCTATAATCTTTTTGTCGAAGACCAAATTCTATACGTAACATGCCCACCCCCCGTACAATTCTATGGGCTAATCTACCTCCCTAGGGAACTATAACTTTATCTCCCCGGGGAACTATGATTCCCCCCACCCTAAACTTGATTGGGATGGGGGGGAGATAGGGGTGGGTGGGAGGTAAAGTTGGGTGGGTGGGAGGCAAGACGAATTACTCTCCCCCCCCACCCTAAATAGAATTTATAATCCACCAGCCCACCCCTAATTTCCCCCCCCACCCAACTATAGATCGGGGAGGGTAGGGGGGCTCCCTTTACTATCTCCTCCCACCCGCCCTTTAGGCTAATCCACCCACCCACCCTGACTTCTATTCCCCCCCACCCGGAGATAGTAGAGGGAGGGTGCAAGGGCCTCTGCCCTTCGGGACCGACCCATTCGCCACAAACCCCACTGACCATGCCCCTTCGGGACCGACCCCCCTACGGGTGCCGCAACTACTATAGCGTCGATCCCAAAACAAATCCCACCCGCTATAGTAGTTGCCAATATGGTCGACTGCCGAAGGCATGAACTACTATAGCAGGTGCAAAGCACGCAAGGGGCTATGCCACCCCTGGCTCAAATTCCCTCCTGGTATATAATTGAAGGTTCCCCCGCATGTTACGTATAGAATTGAGAAAGGTGGGTGGGGACAGTTCTGTTCCACCCAGGGCTGCCCAATTCATTCAATTCTTCCCGCTCTCAAAGAAAGCCCTTGACCCAACCCCAACTTTTGACTCCTGATCTGACCGGGTAGAGTCGGCAATGAATCGAGGGATCAACAACCAGTTCTTCTCCTCTCCGGTGGCCTTTTCAGAAAGCCCTCTTTTGCCCCTTTTTTGGGTTAGACAAATGGAGATGAAATATTGTCAGGTGACCTTCCTTCCTTGAACATAATCCCTCTGCAAACCGCTAATATTTCTACAATAGAGGGGGTGATCGCTCTCTTATGGGTAGAAATTGGGTCGTATCTCATAGATTATCGAAGGAGAAACAAAAAATAATAATTTAATTCATTTTTAAAAAATATACATTTAAAATCTATAGACAAAATCTCACAAATCACTAGTTCGCATCATCTATAAATTCCTAATACTTTAGCTACTATAGGTGTTGTAAAGTGAAGATTTTGTTCAAAATGTTGATAAGGAGTTTTTTATGGACTTGCAACTTGGATAGCAAAAAGAAAATTCCTTTAATCTCTCTGGAAACCATGTGTTTGGAGAAATTAAAAGGGGGGGCATGTTTACATAATTTGGCTGAAAGAAACTTGGCTTTAGGTGCAAAAATGGTTTGGCACATGTACTCAAAGCCATGGTTAAAATGGTGTCGCATCATGCAGCACAAGTATTTGGACAATTTGTGTTCGTCAAGAATTTTTACTATTTCTAATCCACCCTCAGGATCAGCAATGTGGAATTTTATACTTTCATGTAGAAAAGTCATTTTACCTCATTTAACTTGGGAGGTGAATGACAGTAAAGAGGCTCTATTTTGGAGGGATTCTTGGAATGGATACCCTATCCTTAATACCTTACATAACTTTGAGAGCACGAAAAATGTTTATCACAAAGTTGGGGGTTAAAGGTAAAATATTATGTACATCAAGTGGATGAAATAATTGGTAAAGCTATGTGGAAGGACTTATCAAATGAGTTGATACATAATGAGCTCAAGAGTAGGATTATATCTATTCTTTGAGAAATGATTGTTTACTTTTCATCAGCTCTTGATAGGTTAATTTGGTCAAAAGGGAAATCTGGTTGTTATACAGTGAAAGAGGATTATAAAGCAGTTTCTCAAGCCGGTTCCCAAGCAACAAGTCAAAGAGCATATAAATTATGTTGGAACTCAAAAAATTTACAAAAATTTGGTTGCTTCTCATGGTTAGCTATCAATTGCAAAGCTAAAAATAGCAGAGCCTTTTAAATGTGTTCTTTGTGAACAGGAAATTGAAGATATCAATCATTTGTTTTTACCATGTCTAGTAGCTAAGTTGAAATGGCATTTTTCTTTTCCTGATACTATTTGGAAATTATATTCTAGCTGGCTAGACATTTATAATAGCTCTTTTTTTGCTAGCATTTGGTGTATAACTCCGTCCTCAGTTCTTTGGGATATTTGGTGGGCGAGAAATAGGTGCATCTTCATAAAAGAAAAGCTCAACATTTATCAGGTATTACTCTTATTAGAGTGCTCTATCTCAAAAACAGTGAATGGTTATGTTCAAAAATCAAAACAAGTTGATTCTCTCTTTACTGAATGGGGCTCAAGGATAATTTTATCTTGGCCACTTTTGTTGTTGCCTTTTAAAGGGAGCCTCCATCAACCTCATCAAAAACTAGATAGATCTACTATAACTTGGAAGCCCCCGCCAAAAGGAATGTTCAAGTTGAATATAGATGAAGCGTCAAGGGGAAATCTAGGCTCATCTAGAGCAGGGGTGATTATAAGGGACTACAAAGGGTTAGTGCTTTGCGCTAAGTCGTTCAAGTTGAAATTTGGCTCTAACAATGTTGTTGAGGCACAAGCGCTTTTGCAAGGATTAATGTTGGTGCACACTTCAAGCTACCCATGATCCAAATAGAAAGGGATTCCCTGATCTCGTTAAATGCTTGTTGGGACCGTAAGATTGTTAACTGGAAGTTGGGGTATACTGTGAAACATATATGGTCAATGTTTGATAAGTTAGTCCATTATCAAATTCTCCACACCTATAGAGAGGGCAATATGGTGGCATATTTTTTGGCTAATGTAGGATGTGATCAAGCAGAGGAGTAATTTACACATGCAATAGTGCTAGGTAAGTTGCATCCTATCTTAGAAGAGCTACTATCACAAGTGGAGATTTAAATAAAGTTATAAGGAGTTAGTATTTATATGCTAAATCATGGGCACAAAAGCACAATGGTGTCAAAATTAAGTAATTTTTGGGCCACCGTATTTGAGCTCACAAGTATTTTTGGTGATGGAAGAGTCATGATTGGGGTTGTTTTATGAGAGTGTAGTATGTGTGGAGATATTTTGATGTGTTGATTAAATCAATTGCCAAGTGTCGAGAACAACCAGTTGTGATGACTCAAACCATTTAGTTTTGTTGGTGTGATGTTTCAAACCGAAATAGCTATTCATGGTAATAATGCAATAACACATGGAAAAATTTATGGAAAGATATGCAAAATGTGTATAAAATTAAAAATAATGTGTCAAAGATAGGAATACTACAAATGGCATTGGTCTAGTACATAGGTTATCAGCTCGTGTCATATTTGCTCAATTTGAGGGAGGATTTTGGTACAATGAGGTACTATATGTAGTAATGGAAAGATCATGTGAAGCTTTTGGCATGAAGCTCAACTTCAAGTGCCTCGTAAGGAGATGGGTGTAAATTGTGTCATCAAGGGCTCAATCTAAGGCATATAAATTTTTCCTCTGTGTATGTTTCAAAGGAAATAAAACTCATTATGCAAATCGGTAATTGTTTGATCTAACTGTGTGCATCATGTGTAGGTTACAGGTGTTCGAGAAGTATGAGTTCATACATAATTCAAAAATGTGTGATCTCGGTGTTTGAATAAAGCATGTTTTGTACTATTTGCCTTGAATTATTTTTGAAAATCTATAGTGGTCATGCTTAAATTTAGAGCCTATTTCATGTTGCCTTTCTGTATAGATAAATGTGGCTAACAAAGTGAATTTTATCAAAGTACTATTAGCACCTCTTCAAAGCTTTCCATTTAATAATTTTTTGGTACATGAGGGTACATTTTGTACAGGTCATGAAAAGATACTTCTTAAAAGGCATTTCAACTCATCCATGGGAAATAAATATAATGGCATTTTGTTCAAGTTGACACAAACAAATTTGTTGCTTGTGCAAAGGGATTGGCAAATAGTGTGTATGTTTCACTAGGATAACTCAAGTAGTGTCAAGATTAGAGTTTCAATGCTCTCCTGTGTAGTGTGTAGGAGGAGGCAAATAGAGTTTTACTTGCGGAACTATAGAGTTTTCATTCCTACCAATGATTGGGAGCTATCAGTTTTAGAATAAATAGGTGATGCAGAAATTCAACTGGTTTTCAAAGGTCACTTTGTAACTTTCATCAAGCATATTAAAAGGGTGTGATGAAATCTTGGAGCCAGAGGCAAAGAGGTTAATCTATCCATCTCAATTCCTTTCAATTTTCATATCCAATCTATTGGACTTGTTACAAGATGTCAAGTTAGTAGAATACATTATTAACAAAGTCATTAATGAAGAGCATTTGCAAAATGGAGTCCTCTCCAAAGCCTGATAGAGGTATGATCTATGCAAGGGCCATGGATATGTAGAAGGTTTATTTCCAAGGCACTTTTTTCTTCATCGAACAACATTTCCCAAGTTGTTTGTTGCTATAAACAAATCTCTATCACAGCGAACATCTAGCTTTACGTTGAATGCACTTAGAAGGTATGCAGTGGAGTTTGATACTAAATCAATAGAAAAATTAAAAGAAAGAGTTCAAACTATCATGATTCTCCTAACTCATGTTCATGATACACCTTTTCTGACTCAAATGCCTCATTTAGCAGATGAGAACAGTCTTCACCAACCATTGGAGGCACAAAATGTTCAATTGGATGTTGTTGACCGAATTCAGCGAGGGGGTGTGTTAATTGATAGAGGGTTTAATCTTAATGCCATTCTTTTTGTTCGTCTTGTTGAAGAAAATATGGTGGAAGAACAGGGTGAAAATTATCACCCAGCACTTGCAGATGAAGGAGTAACTTGTTCGCGGGTGGACATTTTTTTGTTGAGGCAAAAGTTCCTATGTTAATTGTTTAAGCCTTTGCGTTGTATGTATTTTGATAAAGGTGTAGTTTGGTTGAGGTTAGGCAAATTTTTGTTGATACAAAAGCCTCTAAATCTAAAGCTAGTCAATTTCTTGTAATAGGATGTGCTTGTAATGGGTCTATAATAGGGAGGTTTAAAACTGGAGGTTGATATAAGTCAGATATGAAACTTCTACTGTAAATAGTCTATTATATATCAATATAGATATATATAGGAAATATGTCTTTTGCTGAAAAAAAAATGTCAAGTTTGACCAAAAAGTGTAACCCATTATTGTGGGATGACTCTAGCCAAGATGAAATATTTAATGGAGTTCTATGAGTCGAGGAAGATGGAGGCATAGATTGAATATGTAGTCATTTTATAAGTGTTAGAAGAGAATAAATTATTTAATGGGTATATAAGAGATGAAGACAAGTGTAAGATGAAATGAAGGCTACACATGTGTGAGGATCATTCTCACACATATGTGTGACCATGGTAGAGGGGATAAGTCAAAATTCAAAGATGGGGTGGAAGCTTGGGAGAATTTCAATATAACAAGCTTCAATGCTCACACATGTGTGAGAAAAGAGTAAGGCGGGTAGAGATTTTGATTTTAAAAATCCAAATTGGATAATTTTATCTAAGTTTAAGGATGTTAATACTTTATAGGTTAACAAAAATATTGACAATGTTTCTTTTATTTTTGAAGATTAAAAAAGTTGATTCAAAAGTAGAAAATTATTTTGTTGATTTGAACTCATTTAATAAAATGCTAACTTTTGATTTTGCATGTTATTGTATTTTCACAATGAATGCACTAAATTAAATGGATAAATATACTCACATGGAGGGATGCAAGGAATATATTGTAAGAATACATCCTTGATGGAAGATGTCAAAAATTCAGGTTTTTCTAAACATTTTATTCTATACCATTCATCTCATTATCCTAAATTTTGATGGTAAACTAGAAAAAAAAACTAATGCAAGTAAACAAGTAATCCTCACCTTAATTCTAAAAATGATCACTTTTCTTTAATTATGAGAGTCAGAAATATAAAATGTACTTGTGGATATAGCACAAGGAAGAAAAAATTCTTGTTTTAAAATTTAAAGACAAAATTGTAGTTTTGAAGACTACAAAAAGGAAGAAATTAATGCTTAAAGATGTAAAAAATTGAAAGAGTGGTGGTTGTATTTTTTGTAACCATAAATGATTAAGTTAGCATTCATTGGGTAGAGTAGGAAATTGTGGCTTTTTGTTTTGATTTTCTTCTTATTTTTGTTTTGGAACTTTTTTTTTGTTATTTAGTTTGGTTTTATTTATTTTAGTTTTGGTCTTTTGGAGCATTGATGTGATATTGCAACTAGTTTTTGTATCCTCACGCTATCAATTTTATATCTATCATTAATTGGCATGATCAAAAAATGACTTGCATATTGATCTAAGAACACTTTCTAGATATCATTGTTAATAATTTTCTCCTTATATTGTGTACATTCATAGTAGAATATTTGTTTAATAATCATTCATCTACATATTTAATATCTATTTTCATGCTTAAGGGATTGAATGAAATGTACAAATATTTCTTGTACTTTTTTCATTTGACACTTCTTACACATTGAAATATTCTTAATTTGTATAAAAAGCAAATGTAGTCAAGATATTAAGTCTCAAAATTGTTATAAAAATAAAGGAATTGACAACTAAAGTTTTTGATTAATGATAAATAGGTTTCGAAGGGTTCCTAAAACCTTGTACAAAAAGGAACAGTGGCAGCAAAGATAAAGCATTAGGTTGCCAACCCAAAAAATCAAAAACAAGCTGATTACAAAAACATTAGCACACCATCAGTGTGGAGCAACAACAAACAAAAAAACAAAAGAGTAGAAACAAATTGCCATTAGGTTAGTTCCTTAAGCATCCTAGCCACTTACAGGTCCTTGGAAATCATCTTGTCATGCAACTCCATGACTTCCTCCACATCCTACCTAGGCATCGTTTTGCATTTCTTTGTTTTACTCCAAGTGCAAACACTCGACCCCATACCCATGTCCACTTCTTGCATCTCCTTGTCAACACTTTCCCCCATTTCCTTATCTGCCTACTCACTAAAAAGAGATCTACTTATCCATTCTTTGGCCTTCTCATTGAGGAAAACAAGACCCTTCGTCGAGGATTTCAATATCTCCCTGTTGAAATTGATGATCGTATCCATGTCCTTGTGCAACTGCCTATAATTATTTTCCAACAAGGAAAACCTCGGGCCATAGTATTTCTTCAAGTTGGCCAACTCATCCACCACACATCCAACACTGGAATTCAACAATTTGGCCAAACCAAAAATGGAGTCCTTCTCTTTGAGGCTATGAAGTGTGGAGATATTGCACTGAGAAATTGTGTCATGCTTGTTGTGGAGGTCTTGCACCTCTTGAACAAGCCACATATGCAAATTGAAAGAGATTTTTTCCCCTTCTTTGACCATACTCGAAGCTTGCGAAAAGTCCGTGGCCCCCCAGAATAACCCTCTCCCCTGATGGGAGCTCACAGGGGGAGTGTCATCTTGAAAATCATCGGGATTAACCTTTGACTTACCTTTATCTTTGGATGTCGCCACATGGGTGGAATCGTCCACATCAAAAATACTATTCACCTTGCTAGCAACAGGGGTCCCTCCATCAACACTGCAATCCAGGTTCAAATTTCCCACATTTTCCATCTAATCACCAAAAACAACCTCAGACACCTCCAAACACTTCTTTGCCACCTCCTTAGAGCACACCATTCCCTAAAAAATTTCCTTCTTTCCACTACAAAGCTCCTCCTCAGTATCATCATCACATACCTCCTTCAATTTGCACTTAACACGTGGGGGGGAGGGTTTAGCCTTACTAGTAGAGGGTTTCTTACCACCTGTCGAGGGTGAATAGTCTAGGTTATTGTTTTACCCATTAGACCATGCCTCTGACTCCACCTCCATTTCCATCCACTCACTCTCCACAACCTTCACAATCTAACATTTCACACTCTCTTTCATCTTCTTTTTCTTAGGGGGGCAAGGAGTTTCACCAATACAATTAGCCTTAATGAAATCAACTATGAGTAGCATCAAACCCTCATGCAGAAAAGGGTTTCTAGGATTCTTTGTAAAACTCACAATTCCCTCTTCCAGTGAAAGCAATAAGTAGAAGGGAAAGGAAATAAGACTACCATGCCGGAAATGGTTCAGCATTGCAAAGTGGTGACCATACAAGGCCGTGTATTTGCCATCTAGTGTGAAGTACCACATTAACGCCATGGCCACATCTTGCCATATAAGTTTAATTTTGGACCTATCATATCCGCCACAATCCAACCTCGCCATTTTAGTTCTCTCTCTCTCTCGCAGAAAATTTTTCCTAGCAAAACCTGACAAATTCTTGTCTCTATAGAACTTCCTTCCTTCAGTCGGCATCCTAGTAACCTCTACAATGAAATCTTCATTAATAGTGGTATCTCGACCAAACATTCTCAGAACGCGGCCATGCTAGGCATCGACGAAGTCCTTGGAAACACTAGATTTAAAACCATGCAACCTTTCAATGAAAGGGGTAACCCCTCCCTTCTACAAGATCGCCCAAACATCTGCATTAGCCTTGAAATCGTCACAGGAAAGCAATTTACAAGTTTTTGTAGTATGAGATAAATAAATAAAAATAAAAGATATTCCTAATTAATTAATTAAAGGCATGTTTAATGAAATCCATTTTCATATTTAAGACAAACTCTTCTTGCATGGGTGTTCAAATGTTAGAAACTTGACATTTGAAGTTATTCTAGCTAAGTTTACAAGTGAAAGAAGGAAAATAATCACATGAACACATTGGATGAATATTGTAGTTTCATTATATTTTTGACCCACTCTAACTTTTGTATGGATAATTTTTAGCATGCCTAGATGCACCGGTTTTGAAAATTATAATCTAGATAGTCTTTCCATTATAAATTATTTTGGATTAGATGGTTTTAATAATATTTTTGAAAGTTAAAAAATGATTTATTTTACAAATTAATAGGATCATGGCTATTGATGTGGTGGTCCTAGGTGGTAGATTTTTAAATTTTCATGACTTTGGAGTTTCATTTGAAAAACAATATCGTTTTGTATTAAAGTGAGGCAATGCATTTGTTGTAACCCCTCATACAATGGCCCTAATTTTTACTAAATTGGAGACCCTTCCTTTTCTAAATATTTTTGAGTCATGACTAGGTTATGCTTTGGTTGCATGTAATTATAAGTTGTAACTACCTATCATGCACTATTGTTATATCACATGTTTATCTTTGGTGCTTTGTCACAATCCTTTTAATTAATGCATATGGCATTATAACTAATCAAATTTTTTAGTCTTGTTTGATTTGTTGGCCTACTAAATTTTATCATATACTTGTCTCATTGCTTTCTTTGTTTTGCACTTCAACACATTTCTTTTTGTTGCATTTTTGCAAATTTTCATGTTTTGGTTGGAAAATTCACCTCTATTGCACTCTATTACACTTGTTGTTGAAATTATTATTTTGTTGCACTTTGTTACCATGTCATATATTGTAAAAGTGTTTTATGTAGCATTGTGAATTATGTTTTATTTATCACAATTTGAATATACAAATTGAGATCTAGTAAATAATTCAAAATTTAATAATTTCAAATTTGAAAAAGTTAAATATTTTAAATATTTATTATGTTAAAATTTTAAAAATATTAAATTATTTAGAATATTTCAATTTTAATTGAAGTATGCGATTAAATATTAAAATAAATTTATTTTAATATTTAAACTTTAGTAAAGATTGACGTGTAATTTTTAAAATTTTGTTTGACTTTCTAGAAAGCTCAAAGTCAAATACCAAAACCTAAAGAATACAGCGATGAAATGTTTTGATTGCTTATAAATTTCAAACAAACACAATTTATAATTTTAATAAAAAAATGAAGTTCAGTCAATTTTTTTAAAGGTAAATTTGATATATTTATAAATTTTTGTATAAGTTTATAAGAAGTTCAAAACTGCATAACAAAACCCAAAAGAGTATAAATGAAATGATTTGATTGCCTATGAATTTCAAGCAAATGCAATTGGTAGTTAGAATACCCAAGCATTCCGAAGTAGCAAAGACCACAAATAGCATGCAAACTATGAAGCGCAACAAAGTGCAAAAGAAAATGGAAAGGCAAGATAACCTACAGAGAATGCGAAGAAACTGTTTGACAAAATGCCTTGCAAAAGAAAATGGAAAGGCATGATAACCTACAGAGAATGCGAGGAAACTGTTTGACGAAATGCCTCTCAATAAAATGTCTGATTAAAGTGAAAGGCTACACAGGTACTGCAGCAATCTCATCATGCAATTGTTGTTAGATATTGTGACGATCTTAGAAACAAGGAAATCTACCCCATTTGTTGTAAATCTCTAGCGAGTCAGCTTCAACTGAAATCCAACCTCAATCCCATCCCTACCTTGATTTTCAAGAACTGCGACACAACTCTCTTTGCCTTTTCTTTCTTCTGCATTCTTGTGGAAAAAGAGAGTCACTCTCTCAGGGATTCTCTCGATATCTTGCTTCCTATAGAAAACTAATTTCATTACTCAACTACCAAGTTGTGTATCACAACTTCGAGTATAAAGGAAGGATGCGGAGAAAAGTGGTTAAGCAAGCTATTTTAGTAATTTCATTCTATGTTCATCCACCAAAAAAGAAGACAAGGCGCCACTACTTCATTTAATGGATGAAGACTTCTGTTTTGAATCGTCTTGTCTTTTTCTACTCTCGTCCTCCTTTTTCAAATTCTATTGATATCAACCCATGTTCTACAATGCTCTCTAATTTTGAAGGCTTTTATTTCTAAATAGATTTATAGTTTTTATTTATAGTATTGATATATTGTGTGTTGAGTATATAGCAGAAAAAAAATGAGATTCTATGTTTTTGTCTAAGAGCAGCAACTCTATTTTTCTTGTGTGAGCAACTATGTTTTTTCTTGTATCCAACTTTATTAGCATTACTTATTATTTGTATTGCACTACGTAATTTCTTTGAGTTTATAATGAAAAAGTTAAAGCTCCATGTTCATCAATTGAATATGTGTTTGAGTTTTATTTTGTATTATCTATCTTCTATTTTTTCTTCATTTGATATCATTGTCTTGAATAATAACATATTCTTCTGGTATAAGTCTTGAAAGTTCCTAGATTCTTACGTTTATTGATAAAATTTATGAATATTGATCAATCGCAATGAAAGCTTTTTTTAACTTTTCAGATATATGGGAGTTTGTGGAGAATGGGTTCTTTGAACCTATAGATGCAACAACATACAATGCATTATCTCAAGTAGAGAAGGATTTTCTCAAGGATAATAGAAAAAATGATCCCAAAGATCTCTTCTACATGTTTCAAGCAATGCATGAGAGCATTTATCACAAGGGTTGTAGCAACAACAACAAAAAAAAAGCAAGCATGAGACATCCTTCAAACTACATATCGAAGAATGTCTAAGGTAAAAACTACAAAGTTGCAAATGTCAAGAATATATTTTATGAAAGATTTTGAATTTGTAGAATTTTTTTTTACATGTTATTAGACTAGTTAATCAAATTAAATCTAATGGTGAGATTCTTAAATCTATAGAAGAATAGTAGAAAAGATTCTTAGGAGCCTACCCACAAAATTTGAATCTATTGTTGTGGCTATTAAAAAAACCAAAAAACTTTCACAACTTTTTGTAGATGAGCTTCATGCCTCTCTAATTTCTCATGAGCATGGGATTAGTCATTAATATAGCTCTTCTTTGAAGAATAATTTCAAGTTACAAGTTTTAATTAGTCATGATAGAGGCAAAGGGAGATCTAACTTTAGAGATAAGAAGAAATTCTTATAGAGGTGGAAGAACTAGTCCAACAAATCCAAGTAGAGGAAGCAACAACAAACCTATTTAAAAATCAATATTAAAGAAAAAGGTGTGAAAAATCTCAAGTTCAATGCCATTACTATAAAAAGTATGGTCATTATGTAAATTAGTGTAGAAAAAGACAATTTGATTTCAACAAGCAAAATGCAAATTCTTCTAAAAAAAATCAAAATCAAGGTAGTGTGTTTCTAGCATGCAATGTTTCTTAGGAGAGTCCAAAAGATGTTTGGTTTCTAGATTTTAGTTGTATTAATCACATGATAGGGAATTTAGAATTTTTTTCTAGTTTAAATAAGTTTATAGAATCATATGTTACTTTAGGAAATGCTAATAGGGCAGTCAGTCATGGGAAAATGTAATATCAATATTTTAACCTAACAAGGGGAGAGAAAGATTTTTTTAGATGTTTATTTTATTTCTAGTTTAAAACATAACTTGACTAGTAAGCGTTGGTCAACTTATTTAGAAGGGGTATAGAGTGTCTTTGAAAAATAAAGAAGGCATGATTTTGGACCAATTTCCAAGTAAACAACTAATAGAAATAGTTCAAATGACCAACAAATGAATGTTTCCCTTAAATTTGACACTAGATATTAGGGTTGAATTTTCTCAAGTAATCTCGCAAATAGCCCAAAAATATATATTCAAAATTTTGATGAAATAATACCACAAGTAGTTTTTTAATAAAAAATAAAAGATGAGAATTGGCTTTGGCATTTACGATTTGGACACTTGAATTTTGGAGGCCTAAATTTACTACATAGGAGAAATATGGTAAAATGTTTTTCATTGATATTTATAAAAACTAGACAAAGTATATGAAGGATATATTTTGGAAAAGAAACATAGAGAGTCATTTCGAACTAGAAATTCAATTAGAGAAAAGGTACCATTGGATATTGTTCACTCTGATTTGTGTGGACCAATGCAAACACCTTCAACTGGTGGATGCATTTACTTTTTGACATTCATTGATCATGTGGCTATGCTAGAAAAACATGGGTATATTCCTTAAAGCACAAATTTGATGTTTTTGAGACTTTTTTAATCAATTTAAAGATCTAATTGAGAAGAAAAGTGGATATTATATCAAAGTTTTAAGAATAGACAAAGGTGGTAAATACATCTCAAAGGTATTTCTAAATTTTTGCAAGGATCATGGAATACACATGTAGTTTACTACCAAATATACTTCACAATAGAATGGTGTGGTAGAGAGAAATACTAGAACAATTATGGACATGGGAAGGAGTATGTTGAAGGCTAAACATTTTCTAAATAAGTATTGGGTAAAGTCTATAGCATGTGCAGTCTATATAATGAATAGATGCCTCAAGAAAGGTGTCAAGAATATGATTCCAAATAAGGCATGGAGTGGAAGAAAGCCTAGTGTTGCTCATATAATTCCAAATAAAGCATGGAGTGGCAAATGAACATGTCCTAGATGAATTGAGAAATAATATAAAAAGGGATATAAAATATATCTTTCTAGGATATAATGAGGAAAAAAAAGATTGCAAGTTGTATAATCTTATAATTGGAATAGTGATAATTAGCAGAGATGTGTAGCTAATAGAAGAAGAAACATGGGATGGAAGTTTAAAAAAAACAATGAATATTTCAACAAATTTTCCACATGAAAATATAGAAGTATTAATTAAAGTAAGTACTCCTTTTATGATAACTCCTTTGATAGCCACTCAAGCTCAACAAAGTGGTCAACAAGTGACCTTCATCAAGTAAAATGATAGTTATTTACACATTCAAACTAGTATTCCCTCAAATAAAAAAAAACACCGTATACAATAGGTATTTTTGTTGTAGGATGATCAAGTCCATATTCTTCAAGAGCTACTTTACGTGATATGTCAATCCAACATTGGAAAGCTCACTTGGATACAAAAGATACTAAGTAAATAAAGGATATCTATGATCAAAATGAAGGCGAAGACAATGTTATCTTGGTTTCTTTTTTTTGTCTTATTTTTACAATTAGATGACTAAATTCATTTTGAAGATGAAATTAAAGATGTAAATTGGGCACAAGCAATGGATTAATAAATTCATGCTATAGAGAAAAATAATGCATGGGATTTTGTGGACTTTTCAAAAGGGAAATATGTGATAGGAGTAAAGAGGGTTTACAAGACCAAGATAAATGTACAAGATATGCAAAAGCAAGACTCATAGAAAAGGGTTATTCATAAAAAATTGGAGTTGACTATAATGAAAATTTTTCCCTAGTAGCTCATTTGGACACAATGAGAATAATATTGGAAATTGAAACTCAAAAAAAGTGGCCAGTATATGAAATAATTGTCAAATTTGCAATTATGAATAGCTGCTTAGAATAAGTATGTACATGGAGCAACCACTACAATATATGAGATTTTAGGTCATGAAGACAACGCATACACTTTCAAAAATGTTGACTCAAGCAAGCTCCCAGAGCATGGTAGAATAGAATTGGTTCTTACCTCTTATAAAATTTCTCCAATAGGTGCAATGATGAGCCTACAATATACACAAAGATGAATGAATAAGGTCAAATTCTAATTGTATGTTTGTATGTTGATGACTTGATATTCATAGGAGATTTATCAACCAAGTTCTCTAAAGGAGAAATGAAGAAGAAATTTTAGATGATTGATTTGGGGATTTGGGTTTTATGAAGTATTTCCTTGGAATTAAGATGAATCAAAATAAAATGACATATTCATCTCACAAGTCAAATATGATTTAATGATATTTTGAAATGGTTTAATAATATGATAAATTATAAGTCAATACCAACACTAGTTGTGACAGCTTAAAACTTAAGCAAGTACATGGCAAGCAATCTAATGATGATGCAACATTATACAAAAGACTCATTGTAGTTTAATGTACTTGAATATATCACAAGGTAAAATATAATGTATTGTGTGAGTCTTATTTCAAGTTTCATGGAGTCTCCAAAAGACTCTTGTAGGGAAAGACTCTTGTAGGGAAGAAAGACTAAATGTTGAGATATGTTAGTGGAACTAGAAATCATGGAATTCAATACTCAAGGTTGGATGAGTTCAAGCTCAAAGGGTACACAAATAGTGATCATGCATGTGTAGGTAACATTGATAATAGAAAGAGTACATTTGCTTATGATTTCCATTTTGGGACATGTGTAGTATCATGGTCATACAAGAAACAAACCATTGTCACTTTTTTTTGGTAGAAGCAAAGTATGGAGCATAAAAAGGAGAAAAATGTCAAGCAATTTAGATGAGAAAATTATTAAATTTTTTGAAGCATAAGCAAAAAGAAGCAACAAAAAAATGTGACAACAATTTAGTGATTGCACTATCCAAGAATATTGTATTTCACAAGAGGAGCAAGCATATATACACTAGATATTATTTCATCAAAGATTTAATCAACAATAGAGAAATTTATTTGGAATAGTGGAGGCATGAAGATCAATATGTAGATATTTCCACCAATCCATTAGGAAAAGAAATCTTTAAATATTTACGAGACTATTTAGGCATCCTAAAAGGTAGTACTTGTGATTAAGGAGGAGTGTTGGAATGGCTTTAATCCTAACCACCATAGTAACTTCATTCTTTGTGCATCCTCCACCAAAGAAAACAAGGTGTTGCTACTTCATTTAAAATAGATGAAGACTTTTGTTTTGAATTGTCTTGTCCTTCTCTGCCTTCATCCTACTTTTTCAAAATCTATTATTATCATATTTATTATATTTTAACATCTCATGCTCTACAATGCTATCTAATTTTGAAGGCTTTTATTTCTACAAAGATTTATGGTTTTTTTATATAGTGATGAACTATATTGGGTGTTGAGTACATAGTAGAAAAAATGATAAAATCTGTTATTGTATAAGAGAAATAAATCTTTTTTTTCTATGTAAGAGTAGCTTTGTTTTAAGTAAAAATAATATTTATTGTTTTTTTACTATAAGAGCAGTAGCTTTGTTTTTCCATGTATCTAGCTTTATTAGCTTCACTTACTATTTGTATTGCACTATGTAATTTCTCTAAGTGTGGAATGAAAATAGTTGAAGCTCTATGTTGATCAACTGAATATGTGTTTGATTTATTTTTGTATTATCTACCCTTTGTTTTCTCTTCACTAAAAAATGAAGCCATAGGTGGATTGAGAAGATTTACTAGGAAAAAGAAGAGATGATATTGACAAGGCTAAATTGTGAGATTAGTGACAATTTTGTTGAGTACTTTATGAAAAATTAATATTCTTTTATGGTTTTTTCTTAGATATTTTCTAGAGCACTCTTTTAGATGAGTGATTTGACAAACAATTTATGGTATACATATTTAAGATATACCTTCTTGCTAGAATTTTTTTCAAAAGGAAATAATTGATAGACATGGTTTTGTTGATGTTGTAGCTTTGGGCTACATACTTCCACCTTGCTTGTCAAGTTACGATAAATTTCATATAGCCTAACGACTATTCATTTATTGCATTTATTAAAGTGAAGAGGTGCTTCACTTGGCAAAATTTTATTATTTATTTTGGGCCAACTTCTTAATGTGGCCGACCTATTTAATTATTGCTATGAGGCCGACCTCATGAAGAGTCACATTGTTTTGTATAAATACAAGGTGATGATCATCTCATTTGATCACCAATTTCATTCATTGATATTCACTCTCCTAGAAGAAGTTCGCACTTGAGAAGTAGATCATCATCTTGAGCAGTAGATCATCATCTTGAGCAAAAAATCATCATACTGATGCAACAAATCAATCTCAAGGAGAAGCATGATCATTTTTGTATCTATGCATCTAAGAGAGGTGCTATTATTCATTGTATCAAATTCAGCCTTGTGTTGGGCCTGAGTTGTAAGCAAATTTCTGCTCTTATTCCTAAATATATAAGTGATATATTTGCTAGGTTTTTCTCCCTCGAGTAGGAGGGTTTTCCTAGGGTATCTTGTGGTGTTCATTGTCTTATGTGATGCATTTTATGATTGCTTTCATTTCTGATCATTAAACTCACATGGTATCAGAGCGGGTTTATGAGAAGATCCGATCAGATTTGTTAAGCAGTCTTTATGATGGCCATAGCCCTTGAGATGGCTAAATAGTAGCTTGAATCATTGATTCTATTAGATGATTTTGTACTTGGTCGACATTCATAAGTCGAATTTGGCAGTAGCTTGAATCCTTAAATGCAGTGGCTGATGAATTTTGTGTTAGTTGTCATCGCTATTATTGAAGGTTATTCATATGATGCTCAGTCCATGTGATAGATATATAGGCAACTTAACTATTATTTTTATGAGGCTGCAGATGATTTATGTGACAGATGAGTATATGCATGCATATAGTTATCGTGCTCTGATTCTAAGATGGATATTATTAGTCCTTGATTATGGTGTATGAAAAAAAAAAGAGGACGCAATATGTTATAATCATTTTGTGTGAGGAGATTATGAGCTTTCTAGAGAACGTTAACATTTACACTTGGCTGCGTTTTGTTTTGGGACTCTGAGTGAAGTCTAGAGATGTGTGGAGAGCCATTTATTACATAGGTTTTAGTCCAGTGCCATGACCTCACGATATTTCAGTTCCTTCTTGACATACTTATGGTATTCATCTTTAGAATACTCAATAGCGGAGGCTGCAGTTCCTATTTTTTACCAGTGCTATTCAATTCAATTAAGAGATAAGTATTCTTTTCTTTATACTTTTGAAATTTGGGGTAAAATTCATTCTACAGATCTGACATCGGTTATTTGAATCATATTTTGTGTTGTCTGGTCATCGAGTCTATGCATATTAGGTGATGGTTCTACACAATGTTCTAGTCCCGTGAAGATTTCAACTCCAATTCTGTGTGATCAGGTGAGTTGAGCAGGCATAGTGCCCATTTCGATGAATTGCATTACATTTGAACATCTTGACAGAGAAGTCACCATCAATACTTAGGGAAGAAGTATAGATACATGCCACTGAAAGGGCGGAGAGATCAAATATTATGATCATTGTTTGAGGATATCATTCCCTCATTTTCTACATATAGGGATTTTGATTTCAATGAGATAAGTATTGCATGGTTGAATAATGTTCATGAATTTGTTAGATAGTTATTAATTCATGCTATAACATTGAGATAGTAAATCATGTATGCTTCTAGCATTGGTATTTCTCTTCGGAATATTCGAGTTCTATGAACTATTAGTAATCTCTTCTTAATGCTTTCAAGACAGACCGAGAAGCATAAGAGATTGCTTTCAAGAGAAGAAGAGCTTGATGCATCCTATAGGTTGAAGAATGCAGACACAACTTGCAGCCATGGGACTAAATTGGTGGCTAAAGACATCTCTTGAAGAGGAAGAACCTATTCAGGTTGTCATTGTGATGATTTTCTTTGAAGAGGAGGAATTAAACTTCAGAGGGAGTTATGTGACTCGCTGAGAAGAAGTGAAGGTTGCAGTGTTGCAAGAATAGAGTGATCTGGGATGAGGTCAAAGAGGACAACCCCGAATCTCTACAAACGTGTGCACTAGAAACCATTTCTCTAAGGAAAGCATTGTAGGCAATCTTGGACAAGGAGGTCAGAAGGTTGATGCAAGTACTTGAAGATTCAGTGAGAGTCTACTGAACCAGAAGACGATGGTGATCTAGTTAAGCCTTTGGAACCTACTGATGGGCCTACAGACATTGTTATTGGTTGAAAAAGACCTCTATGGGCTAGGCAACCATTGCAGGAGGTGGAAAAGTCTACAACCCCTAGAGGAACAATCAGAGAGAGCATAAGACCTCTCAAGTTTTTAAACTATGTTGCATTGATGAGCCAAATCATTGAGTTTGAACCTTCTAGTGTTGAGGAAGCTACAAGTCAGCAAGAATGGAGAGATGTTATGGCTAAAGAATATGAATCTATCCTCAAGAACGGGTATGTGCAGGATCATCATGGAAAAAATAGGCCCTTAAGTGGGAAAAAAAATAGAAAAATCAGAGTTAGGCAACTTGACGTAAAAATTTGAATAAGTTATCTATATTATTTAAAAAATATGTAAGAATAGAATCTATAGAAAATTGAATGTAGTTTCCAAACTACTAGGTTTATTTAAAAATAAAATAAAATTATTTGGTGAAATTTTGAAATTTCAATGCAGCAGTACTTAAATTTTAGGGAAAAAACAAGAAGTAGGTGTCTATCTAACCACCCTAACCACAATAAAATGATAATATTTTTTTATAAGATTTTAGATATATGTAGAGGAATCATGTCCCAATGTGATGCATATTTTTTTTGTAATTTTTTCCCAAGTAAATAATTAATTATGAATTTTTTATTACAAATTTTTAAAAAATAAAAACTCATATGTCTGACCACCTTAACTGTCAAAACTTCAGCAATTCACATTTTTTAATCCTATAGTATGTAAATCATAGAATGTGACACATGTTTCGAATTCAAAAAATGTGATACTGTTTGAAAGCTATAGATTTTTTTCAATTAGCCTATCAATCAGGACTTTAGTCGTCATTCAAATAGAAAATGAATAATAATTATTTATTAAATTCAAAGTAAAGCATAATTTATATTGGTGGAAAGCTGAGAATCTCCTTTAAAAAACCTTTTCATTTCATTAATTTTGGGTAAAAAAAAGTTCTCATCCACATACCCTACAC
>CM021100.1:1226618-1334231 GCA_007115665.2 Sequoiadendron giganteum | reverse complement strand
TTTTGATGTAGATATTTTTGTTCAAATATTAAAATGATTCTATAAGTTTTGATATTTAGTTTTGATTTTGACGTAAATATTTAGATTTTATAAGATTCTGAGATTTAATTTTGATTTTGCCACGATTTTATAAAATTCTGATATTTAGTTTTGATTTAAATGTAGATATTTAGATTTTATAAGGTTCCAAAATTTAGTATTCATTTTGACGTAGATATTTTTGTTCAAGCATTAGAAAGATTTTATAAGGTTCGGAAATTTAACAATCTATCATTGACTTGTGAATATGACTGCACATTATAAGGATTCATTTTCTAGAATGTGGATTAGATTATATGAAGATGAAGTTTTCTTTGGTTAGATTTTCTATTATATGTAATCAATTAAGAATTTAAGTTATTTTTATGTTTTTTATGTTTTTATGTTTATATTTTAGAATGTAGGAATAAGTTGTACTCCTAAATATGATTTTTGTGCTTCAGTATAATTTTCCATCTTAATTATGTTTCTTTTAGAGTAATATTATTCAATTCTTTTATTGATAGTTGGGAATTAAATATAACAATTAATCTATCAATTAGATTTTATAAGATTCTGAGATTTAATTTTGATTTTGCCACGATTTTATAAAATTCTGATATTTAGTTTTGATTTAAATGTAGATATTTAGATTTTATAAGGTTCCAAAATTTAGTATTCATTTTGACGTAGATATTTTTGTTCAAGCATTAGAAAGATTTTATAAGGTTCGGAAATTTAACAATCTATCATTGACTTGTGAATATGACTGCACATTATAAGGATTCATTTTCTAGAATGTGGATTAGATTATATGAAGATGAAGTTTTCTTTGGTTAGATTTTCTATTATATGTAATCAATTAAGAATTTAAGTTATTTTTATGTTTTTTATGTTTTTATGTTTATATTTTAGAATGTAGGAATAAGTTGTACTCCTAAATATGATTTTTGTGCTTCAGTATAATTTTCCATCTTAATTATGTTTCTTTTAGAGTAATATTATTCAATTCTTTTATTGATAGTTGGGAATTAAATATAACAATTAATCTATCAATTTAGTCGAAAAATGTCTAACATATTTTCACGTATTTAAATATTTATATTTTCATTATGTATATGATTTGAGGGCAGACGTATTGAGGATAGAAATGGATGAGTTGAGTGGGTATTAAAAATTTGACAAAACTAAATAGATTTAGACACTTACAACTTACCAAATATTTAGTATCATAGAATACCTAAATGTTTGGGTATCTAGTCTTTTACCAAATATATGATATTGATGAACTAAATATCTACTCTTAAACAAACTAAATATCCACTCTTAAAAGATTTTTTAAATTTCTTTTTTCATCCTTTATTGACTTTAGTTTTAATAAAAATATTATGTTATGATTATTTTAAGTCACGTGAAGATGATAATATATTATGAATTCTAGTTTTCTACCATAATCCTTTTATAATATGTATATACATGTACATACACATGTATGATACTAGAATAAATAACAAATTAAAATTAGAAACACAATACTATATTTCATCTCTATTTCAAACTTTTTTAACACACATATAACATTGTTAATAATAATACAAATTATTCTCAATGATAATTTTGAGTAGAAGACTTAGTTCACATGACTTATAACATGTTAAGAGATGCCCATATAATCTTTTAGACACCAAAAACATGCTACCAATAAATTTTAGAAGCTCATTGGATGTGTACAACACTCTTAAACACGTATAGAAACTTACTAGTGATACTATAATTCTAGATCACCAAAAAATTTCCAAATTCAAAAAACGAAATGAGATTTTTAGATCAATTATTCACACCATTATTGTCATATATTTATTTTTGATTTTATTACTTGATTTGAATATTTCTTTTAATATTTTATTTTGTTAAGTCTATAAAGCTATTGTACCAAATCTCTAGTGTTATGGGATTTTCCACAAATGTTTCCATCCATTATTTTTTATGTTTCTTTTCTTTACTCATAGAATCCTTTTAATGTTGAATATTTTGGGCCACAAAGCCTCTTTGTCTTTTTATTTGGAATAATTTTTTTTATTTTATTCATTTTAATGACTAACATGTGACTCGCCTCTTAATATAATAGAGAGTGCAAAAAAAAATCATCACCATTTTTTAATCTTCAACCTCTTGTTTAATTTCTAAAATATGATTCTCAATGTTTGCAAGTTTTATTAAAAAATGTTTTGAGATATTTTTGTTCTTTTTGTCTTCATTGTGTGCAATTTTACATAAGTTATGCCACCCAAACTTTAAAATTTTTATACATACTAAAAATAAATTTGGTTTTTATTCTATATTTGCATAGATTCATGCTACCAACTAGGATTTTGATTTGTATAAAATTATTTCTTCATTGGTCTTCTCCATTGATGAGGTCTTGAACCCTTTATACATTAGTTATATCTGAAACCCTCATACACCAAATTATATTTATATTATTCTTCCATACATTGACCTATTGAACCCATTTAATAATGATTTTTATGAAAGCATATTTTTTTGGAACCATTTTCCCTAGTCTATTTGCTTCTTATAAAACTTATGCTCAAACACCACCAATTTAAATGGTGTAGAATAAAAATGATCCATTGCTACAATAATTCAATGCATTCATACATTCTAAATAAACAAATTTCAAAAGTAAGGATAAAAATGATCCACTACTACAATAATTCAATACATTCATACATTCTAAATAATCAAATTTCAAAAGTAAGGCATACAGTTATTTCCACAAATATCTTCTTCATGAAATATTTTGAGATTGGAAACAAAATATGTAATTTGCATGAAAGATGATAAAAGATCTAGCTCAAAAAATCCCTCAACCTTGTTTAAGGTGTAAGTAAATTAAGGATGTTAATAGATGTTTAAGAGGAAGACTTCAAATTGCAAGTATTTTATACTTAACATATTGATTAAAGTAGTTATATATATGTGTTATACTATTCATTAAGATTCAAATTTTATATTTCATTTCTAAATGATTTTGAGGGAATGAATTCTTGAGCTTAGATAAAAATAAAAACATACTAACAAAAGAGAAACATATTTAAGAAGATAAATAGAAAAAAATGGTTAAAGATAAAATTATTATTCAAAAAATTGGTTCATTTTCTTGCATACAAAAAAATATATAGATATTTGAAAAATGACACATCATTAAAAAAAACTATAACATTACAATAAATCATCACCAA
This sequence comes from Sequoiadendron giganteum, assembly GCA_007115665.2. NCBI lineage: Eukaryota > Viridiplantae > Streptophyta > Pinopsida > Cupressales > Cupressaceae > Sequoiadendron > Sequoiadendron giganteum. Next base: position 1,330,968 of record CM021100.1, on the reverse strand, counting down.
TTAACTAAGACTCCTAATTTGAACTAATATCATGTATGCTAACATCTCCACTAATATTAAGGGGTACAAGACTCAATAAAATGCATTAAAACATTACATAAGAAACATAAGAAACATCAACTAATTTGAACTACTACTGTTCATGTACAGGGATGGATACCATCACTACTGCTCCCAATTTACATAAGAAACATTCACAAAGGAAAGCATGGAAGCGACACAGAGACGTATGACACAGAAGGAAGATACGATCCGGCCAAGTTTGATGCTATTTTTACTAAATACTCTCGTAAACATCCAGATATGCTCTCCTTCTGGGAGATACAAAGCATGTTAAAAGGAAATAGAAATTTAAATGATATTTTTGGATGGTAAGTCACATTAATATTAGTACCCACAATAATTTTTTTGTTTAATGTTTTCCAATTTTCCCGATTCTTACAAGATCAAACAATCTGATGATCACAGGCTTGCAGCGGAGATTGAATGGGTGTTAATCTATATTCTGATAAAGAACGAGAAAGGATTTATTGAAAAAGAACAAGTTAGGGCATTGTTTGATGGCAGTTTGTTTCAAATTCTAGAGAACAAGAACACAAAGCCAAAGAAATACTAATATTTCATGTAATGGATAGTTAGTGGATTCATAATAAATATTATGTAATTATGTCGAGAGGCGTAACTCTACAATGACAGCACGACTTCTATAAGAGACCAGCACAAGTAACGGTCTTAGGAAAAAGAAACGATTCATATTCCTGTTGATTTGTATTCTTCATTACAATAGAAGAGTAATTGCTCCTACCTGGCACCACCACTCAGAACGGATGCTACTGACGTTTTGGGGTATAAGTCCGGCAGACCTCAATGTTTCAGCACGCAGTTTTAATCTGTAACTGATGGTAGTGGAATCGACAGTCACCTTTTTAGCTCAACGTTTCAGCACTCCACTCTTCATCTTGGCAATTAATATTCGTTCAGTGTGTTCTATTTAAACTATGTTTTGGCAGGAAGGCAATTTGAACATATATTGTCTTTGCGATTGATCTGGCAGGCAAGATCCTTAAAATCATAGTAGCAGGCCTCAGGTGGAAAGATGCCAACAGAGGACGAGATCCTGCGTTCTCATACAAATATCGGTTGCTTTACTATCCTTTATCAGGACAAGGATGGCGCCCCCAAGATCGATCAAAGGAACCAAAGTTAGTGGACGTGATTCTTTAGTAAAGCTCAGTCATTTACGTAGTTAGTGCATTAATAATCAAAAGATTTAATGTTAAAAAGATTTCATTGTTCAAGTAAGAAAAAATGCAAAAGATAATCCTAATGGAGCTGCCAAGATGGCATTTATTTTGTGTTTCAGATTGTTTGTATTCAATGACACTGTGGCCTTCACCGCTTCCATTACAGTGGTTTTTGCTTGGTTAGATGCAAAGTGTTGGTATACAATAATTTCGAAGAAGCGCCATTGTTGTCTTATGTATCTGGCTTGCTATTCTCAATCATGTGGATGGTAGCTGTACCATTCCTGATGGCCACCATTACCTTCACAACCAAACCAAACCCTAAAGCTAATTATAACCCTAATCATAAGTCTAAACCCAACCCTAACCCTAATGACCATAAACCCAACCTTAAAACTAAACCCTAACCCTAATGCTAACCCTAACCATGATATAAAACCTAATCCTAAATGCTAACTCTAATCATGACCCTAAATATATTAATTTATTCAATGTTACACACGTCGATTGCTACTAGCTTATCTATCTTAATATATTAAGATATATATTATACGTAGAGAGATATCATTATTGAGGCATATTTAAAAAATACGTGGAGAAAATGATATCTCTCGGCGTATAATATATATATCTTAATATATTAAGATAGATAAGCTAGTATAAGGTCTATAAAAAGTCCAAACTGATATACGAAGGATGAAGCTACACTGACATTATAGATTTTAATTTTATATTTATCATCTTATACATTTGATAAGTTGATATAGAAGTGAACAACTCAAACTCATATGATTTCTTTATAGTGCCATGGTAATAATTGTATATATCCAACATTAATATCTCTTTTCTCTAAATTTTAGTTAATATTTTTCTTACATAATAAAATTATATAATTATTTTTTATTTTTTATAGGTAAAAAGTTCTGTCACATTAAAGAGTCAATGTTGATTCTAATTTTTAATTTGAATCATTATAAAATAGCATATATTCTTTCAATTTTGAAATAATGTAAACTAATGAAATGCATATTTTTTAGTATATTTTATGTTTTTATTTAAAAAATTAAAAATGATTCAAATATAGTTTTTTAATAAAATTGACACTATAATTTAATTGATGATAAAATGCAAAAAAAAAGAGGTTAAATAAGATGTCATTCTTTATATAATAAATTTTATTTCTCTTCATTTTTTTTTTTGTATATTTATAGCTTGAAACTTTAATGTATGGATTTAATTTTTTCTCATTTTGTTAAATATATATTTTTCAATAAATCTTAAAATGTGGTTATATTGAAAACACAACTATCTTGGGGTGAGGGGCCTAGTTCGATTGGCTAAAGCATCCTGTTGCAGGCAAGAGGTCACAAGGTCTAGTTTCCCCCCAAACCCGTGGTATCATAGGGCATCTTTCCTAGCCGAGACACATTTTTGTGACTTAGGGGACATATTCACATGTTAAATTTACGTAGGTCCTAAGATTCTTTCTAGAAGACTTAGTTGTATGTCTAGATTTTATCTCTTCCTAGGTAGTTATGATAAGTTGTCTCATATCGTAAAATTAAGACACTTGCCATAATCTTATGACATCTTATGTCTTACCTTGGTTATATAACCAAGTGGTCTCATATGTAAATCATATTGAACTCTTGTGGGGTAATCAATTCCATTCCAATCTTGAGCATTGCATATTGATCTCTTTGCGTTATTTGTCTTTCTATTCAAATTTCCTATTTATACTCCATTGATTGTTCATTGTAAATCATTGAAAAATTTGTTGAGGTTTAGAAATACTTAATTTTGAATGGAATTTATAGGCAACTTTCTCAAGTTTTTATTTTGTAGATGTGGTTTTCCATATTGTAGTAGTTTGCCTTTGCTATCCTAATAGCATATATTTTGGTCTCAAAATGCTCTTATATGAAACCTTTTGTTTCATAATTTCAACATGAGAATCATCAAGTCTTCTATTTGAATCTCAAGAAGTTAAATGTCACTATGTGATATCACGATATCAAAATTCATGGTTTGTAGACCTTTTCCATGTGATAGCTTTCCATTAGACTATGAATGAGAATGCCACTATTATGTATCCTTGATGTCTATTTCCCAAATTTCTATATCATTTATTTTCTTTCTTATTATTTTAGCTTGAAGAAGACCCCATCTTAAATTATTTTATCAATGATATTGATCTTCTCCTATATCTCTCCGTAGAAATTCTAAAATTATAAGATAAATGGAATGTCGTATTCTTAATATTAATCATACTAGAAAAATTCACAATATAATAAATTTTTAAAAGAAGCTCATACCTAATACCTAATCATCAAACCTTGACGAGTAAAATCATAAAAAATAAATCCACCATCATTTGTTTGAAATTTTTGTCTAATGCCTGTTCGTACTTTCATTGGATTGGAGAAGATCACCAAGGTGCATACCGTTTTCAAATGTCGGTGACGTGTCTGTCAAGGAATGAACGAAGTCCCTCCGATCTCTTGTGACCTAATTTGGTCAATCAATTAAATTAGGCCAAGGCCTATGAAAGCCTAAGTTTCACGTGTTTTGGAACACTACGGATCTAGTGACTTCAAACTTCAAAGTAAATCCCCCTATAACAGGTGAAACATGCATGCTATCGCTTTTTCCTACTTTTTATGGACTTGTTTAAATTACTTGCATTTAATATAATGATCTGCATTTTAGTGTTTTTGATAAAAGGGTAAAATGGGTTTTATAGGGACCCTAAACCACGAAGTTTACAAAATAGCAAAGAAAACACCAAAGTTCCACCAACAAAACAGCTGCCCCTCAAAAAACCAGCAGCAATCAAGCAAAAAGGACCAGAAGGGTCAGCACAAAAGGGACAGCAGAGAAAGAACACAGGAAGCCCCAGCCATTACTTCAGAGGCCTAAGGACAGTCTCTGTCTCCGCCTTCATATCCTGCATATCTTTAACCCCCTTTTTAAAGGTTTGAACCATTTTTGGATTTAGGGGGGCCTTGCGCTTCAAGTTGGCACGGGTTCTTTTGAAAATGCTGAATAAGACAAAAATCTATTTATTCAAAGGTATTGGTACATATACGAATATCATATTAGCATTTAGATTATAAGAATATCATAGGCATTTTTTTGGATGTATTTTTTAATTTGTTCAAAATTATTAAATCATTTTGAGTTTTAGTCAATTTCTATGTTTAGCATAGTAAATTCTAATAATACTTCTTGAAACCATCAAATTTTAATTATAAAGATAAATAGATTCATCATGATAAAAGAATATACGGATCATGATGATAAAAAATGGTTAGGAGTGAATATTTGAGATTAAAAAATATAGGTACAAGATTCAATGTTATCATAATGTAAGACATTACACTAAGAGGTGTGCAATGGAAATAAAGTATGGAGTCTCATATCATAAACCTGCACACAATAACCAAAATAAAACCAACATATATTTGTAAAATACTAACATCATATAAAATTAAAAATTTTGAAGGGAATATTTAAAGACTCATTATTATATGTGAAATTTTTGAAATAAAATGAATAACATTTTTATTATTTAATCTTTATATAGTATGGAGAAATAAAGTAATTTTATGATAATTTAGGTCTCACAAATTAATATAAATGTTTGACAATATATTGATTCGTTCATGAAGAGTTTGATTTTTAGTTGTTCTAGTCTTTCATTCTTATTTGTTTTGAATTTTAGTGTTGTGGCTATTCCTATCATTTTAGTGTAATTTGAATAAAATATCACACAAAATGTCATTTATTTTAAAAAATTATAACTATAAAGTTAAATTATTAAAAGGTAACATACTTTTTACTGTTTTCTACAATAAAAATAAAACAAAAGAATTACATAAATAAAAAATAAGGGTTTTTTCAAAAGTGAAATTAAAATTTGTCATTTATGACATAACGTGATGGTGTTTGAACCATTCACTTAGTGCTCCAAATCCTTGTTTGACCCATGTTCGCATAGACTTTGTATCCCTACTAGATTATTGATCGGAGAGTTTGAACTATTTACATTAATGTAATGTATTCATACTAGAGATAATATGCCCTCACCTAATTCAAACTAAACTATTTAAATTAATGCAATGTATTTATGACATAATGTGATGGTGTTTGAGCCATTGACTGAGTGCTCCAAACCCTTGTTTGAACCATGTTCTCATAGACTTTGTGTCCCTACTAGATTATTGATCTTAGAGTTTGAACTATTTACATTAATACAATGTATTGATACTAAAAATAAGATGCCCTAACCTAATTCAAACTAGACTAAAAAACCCAAAAAATAAGAATTTTTTTTTAAATACATATATAATTTAAAAACTACTCTCTAAAGATCACCATCATATGATTTGGCATACTTTCTTACTTATTTCACATCAAACTTTTCAATGGTACACCCTATGCATGTCGATTCATCTTCTATTTTCTCATCTGGATCTTCCTACAATCATATTTGATTTCTTGAACGGTACTCTTTTTCAGGCACACCATGTCACACCTCAGGTCTCAATGTTTCACATCATTACTTCATCATATCTTCTCAATATTCCGATTCACTCAGTTCTTCACTATTCCTTTACTATTCAACAGTTTTCCTTGCTTCTTTCCTCTTCTCAGCTTCACTCACTGTTTCAATACTTTAATACACGCAGCCTGCACCCATTGGCTAACTATTTACTCAAAACATGTAAGGAAAACAGGCAATAACTAAAATTTGTCTCAAACATCCCTTTAACACAATCTCTTACCTACACTTAATCCCTTTCACACAGGATCTGCTTCACCTAATTAAACTCCTTATACTCTTGTTTTGCTATATAATCCCTCTTATTTCATGTATTTCCTCCCTGTGCTCATATATTAAACAATATTTTATTTTGTTGTGGAGAAAAGACCAAGCTGCAATATGGAGCCGCCATCAGAGAGGTCCTTGGAAACAGTAGCGTTACTTGCCCCCATAACTGCTCAACGAAAACTGAATACCCATCTCCAAGAGCAAATGCCAAAACCATGTATGTTTCACTTCTACAAATACCCATCTGTTTATTCATGATTACGGTTTAGTGAGATCATATATATTAATGTTGGTTGGCTTCTTTTCATTAGATCTGGCAAGGGCATTAGCAGCAGTGGATCCAAAGAACATAAATGGATCTGTTGATCACCAAGATAACAACATGAGCGTCCTTCAGCAGCATGTTGCTTTCTTTGATAAGAACAAGGACGAGATTGTCTATCCCATTGATACTTAGAAAGGTATCATCATCCCTCCCTCCATTTCTATATAGGAAAATTAATTTAGTGAGATTTTATTTGTATTTAACAACCTTTTGTATGAGCTTTTTATTAAATTTTTTTTGACTTCCATTTATTATAAATATTATAGAATAGTCTGATTTGAAAGGTTAGATATACAAATTATAAAGTTATAGATTGCAATAATATTATATTTACTATCAGAGAGTTGTATTTTAATTAGTTAAGTTTACTTGATGAGGATGATGGTATGTTTTTTTATTACACCATTCACAAAGATTCAAATCTTCCAAAGATATTATTGAGACAAATTTGACCTCTACATAACTTTAACAAATATTTCTTCTTCTTGTATCAACATAGCCAAAGGATAAATTTTAGTTTAAATATATACTTACTCATCATATTATAATGTACTTTAAGAAAATAGAGATGTCAATATCTATGTAATCCAATTACTTGTTTTTATATCTAGATTTTAACTTTTAGATTTCATAAATAATCAAAAGTTAATGAAAGAATAAAGACAAGAATTTTAATTGACTTTAAGATTCTACAACTTTTTTCTGCAATATAAGTTTATTGTGGTGTTCAATCATTTCTTTAATTTGTCCATCCTATTCTACATTTGTTGTTTATCTTTAATATATGATAATAATTTTTGTTTTAAAATAAATTAATGGAAACAACTAGATTACATAGGTACACATCTCTACTTTTTTGAAGCAAATTACAATATGATGGATAAGCATACGTCTAAATTAGAAACCATCATTTGGTTAAACAATGATGACCAAGGGAATCTTGTTTGTTAAAGTCACCCAAGGATTGAACCTAGTCCAATCATGTCTCTATAGATTTGAAACTTGGTGGATGATATAATCAAGGAACATTCCAATATCCTCACCAATTGTATTTAAATAATTGAGCTACAATCCTTTGGCCATTAAAATTATTTTTAATAAAATGTAACTAATCATTCATTGTTTTATATGTGATATTCTACAGGTTTACATGTAATAGGATTTAGCATTTTTCTCTCAATCATTGCTGCAATAGGTTTCCATATAGCATTCAGTTTTCCTACTCAACCTGTAAGTATATTCTTTCTTCCAAATTAGTTTTCTTAAGACAATAAATTAATAAACTTAATATATATGAAATGTGACACATAATTATACTTTTTTATAATATTATCTTTTTAGATCAACTAAGATACATGTTCATGTTTTTTTTGTTCTACCAACAAGCTACTAATAATTATGAATTTCCTTCTTAATATCAAAGCATTTTTCATTCCAAATATGGTCAACATTCTTACTATCAACTACTAACCATTTTCATTGTATAATTTTTTTTTAAAGTATTGCTAATTTTCTTTCAAATACCTCCTCTATTGAAAGTATAACACATTTTCTTCTAATATGTTTTCAAGCCACATTTTGGTAATTGAGATTTCTACTGTTCTACTTTGATGTGATGTCATTTTATATTAGATTAATTTAATCTTAAATATAAATTTTTTCATGTGCATGTCAAGATGTTCTATTTTTTATTTCCAATTCTTTATATGAATTAATTTAATCTTAAACATAAATTTTTTCATGTGCATGTCAAGATTTTTTTTAATTTCTAAAGCTTCTCTCTAGGTGAGAGTAGAACATTCTCTTCGAATTGTATAGAAATAGAAAGGTATAGTTTTGCTTCTATGGCTCATTTTTTAGTGGTGTCATTTCCATATGTTATGTCTGGTTCAAAACACCCATTTGCACTATGTGTGTTCCCTATTAAATAGAAGATTAGTGAGCATTTCACTCAACAATGGCAATCTAACCTCCTCTTGGCTACAATATTAGCTGGCATCTTTCCCAATTCTTTACCTCCTTTAGAGTTTTTTTATCAAATTCTTGTTCATATAGTATGAATTCCAACGGTTTGTGCTTCATTTTGGAAAATTTATCATCCTTTAGATTATTCTATCTTTGGAACTTGTTTTCTAGTAGATTGCTCCAAATATTAAATCAACTTCCTCTCCTTATGAACTATTTACTTAACATTTTGTCATGGCGTATTTTTTAAAATTTACACTTAAATGTTAGATAATATTTAGATTTTCTATTATATTTAATAAATTAAGATTTTAAGTTATTTTCATGGTTTTTATGATTATATTTTAGAATGTAGGAGTAAGTTGTACTCCTAAATATGATTTTTGTGCTTCAATATTATTTTCCTTCTTAATTATCTTTTCTTTAGAGTAATATTATTCAATTCTTTTATTGATAGTTGGGAACTAAATATAATAATTCATCTATCAATTTAGTCTAAAAATGTCTAACATATTTTCATGTATTTAAATATTTATATTTTCATTATGTATATGATTTGAGGGCGGATGTGTTGAGGATAGAAATGGATGAAATCAGTGGGTATTAAAAAATTGGCAAAACAAAATAGATTTAGACACCTAAAATTTACCAAATATTTAGTATCATAGAATACCTAAATGTATTGGGTATCTAGTCTTTTACCAAGTATTTGATATTGGTGAACTAAATATTTACTCATAAACAAACTAAATAAACACTCTTTAAAGTTTATTTTAATTTATTTTTTCATCCTTTATTGACTTTAGTTTTAACTACAATAAAACCATGGTGGAAACCATGGTGGAATTCATTGATGAACTCCACTTTGGTTGAAACGGATGATGATTTTATATTGTTAAGTTGTTAATAACATTAATGATTTTGTAGAGGAAGGTGTCTATTTTTTGAATATTTATATTTTTCAAATTTTTAACCTAGTTTATAATTTATTTATAATTATTCAAACACGACATCATTTAAACTTCAAAATGTATACTTTCTTGTATTTTATTAAGTGTTGATTGATATTTTTAGTTTTAAAATTGTGACATCAAACTAGACATCGGGCTCTACAAATTTAAAAAGTATTATGTTATGATTATTTTAAGTCACGTTAAGATGATAATATATTATGAATTCTAGTTTTCTACCATAATCCTATTATAATATGTAGCAGCTCATTGGACACCTACAACACTGCTAAACAGCTATAGAAACTTACTAATGATTTGTAACAACATACTATAATTGTGCTTCACCAAAAACTTTCCAAATTCAAAACCCAAATGAGATTTTTAGATCAATCATTTAAACCATTATTTTCATATATTTATTCTTGATTTTATTACTTGATTTGATTATTTCTTTTAATATTTTCCTTTGTTAAGTCAATAAAACTACTATACCAAATCTATAGTGTTATGGGATTTTCCACAAATGTTGCCAGTCATTATTTTTTGCACGTTTCTTTTCTTTACTCATAGAATCCTTTTAATATTGAATATTTTGGGCCACAAAGTCTCCTTGTCTTTTTATTTGGAATAAATTTTCTTATTTTCTTCATTTTCATGACTAACATGTGACTCACCTCTTTAATATAATAGAGAGTGCAAAACATAATCATCACCCTTTTTTAATCTCCAACATCACATAGAGCCTTTATGAAAACATTAGCAGTTTGATCCTTTTACGTCAATGTCTTGCAATATTGAAGATGGATCACATGCTGCTAGATGAGGTGTCTAATGTAATGGTTGTAGACCTCAATATGTTTCATTCTAGATTAGAATACTAGACTTTTAAAAAGTTAAATGATACTTTGATTGTCCGAATAAAATAAAAATGACCTTATTTGATATTAGTAAAATAATGCAAAAATAGACTATAGCAAAATTATTTCTTTTAAATGTCTCATTTATTACTGCACACACAACCTTTATACCTTTATAGTTGATAAGGAAATAATAGAATGTTTCTCATTGTACCATAAAATTAGAAAAAAAACAAGAGAAAACATATAACTTATAATATATTATCTTTTATATGCACAACCGACCCAGTCTAAATAATAATATCTTATAAATACCACCTTTCTAAAAGAAGAATAATATAAACTAGTAGTCAAAATTATAAAAAAAATATTTCTAACAACTACTATTCATGTACAGGGATGGATACCATCACTACTGCTCCCAATTTACATAAGAAACATTCACAAAGGAAAGCATGGAAGTGACACAGAGATGTATGACACAGAAGGAAGATACAATCCAGCCAAGTTTGATGCTATTTTTACTAAATACTCTCGTAAACATCCAGATATGCTCTCCTTCTGGGAGATCCAGTGCATGCTAAAAGGAAATAGAAATTTAAATGATATTTTTGGATGGTAAGTCACATTAATATTGTTGGAAATAATTCCAACTTCATCGTTTTCCATGCGTTGAATTTCTTTCCCTTGCGTTTGGGTCGTTCACTGCTTCACCGCGGCTCTCTTTTGTTTTGCTTGCGGCATCGCGATTTGCCCGTCTCTCCCAGCTTCACTGCCACCCCGCGGTCTTCATCTCTCCTCCTTACGGTTGCACGATAGCTGTCTCTCAGTCTCCCTGCTTTATCGCCAGCTCTTTTCTTTCTTCCCGCGGTAGTGCGGAGGGTTGTTCTTTGCTTGTGCCTCTGACTGCAGGCAGTTACCACGGCCACCGCGGTCTGGCTTATCATCCGTGGCGGTTATCGTGGCTACCGCAGCTTGTTTGTTAGCCACAGCAGTAGCACGATAAGCCATCCTTTGTCTGTGCTATCCATTTACTACGACCACCGCGGTCTCCTTGTAAACCACGGCGGTAGCACGGTACTCAACCCGAAGGTTGACCGTATGACCTTTCTTGATGGCAGTATATGCGCTCCTCGGTGGCTTGAAAGGATAGTTGGTTCAATGCGATTGGACATGATTTTTAATGTGCCTTGTGCATGACAGTTTGGCATATATTTGAGTCTTAATATCTTTGTACTTGTGGTGTTTTCGTCAGATAGATATATATTATAATTATCTGTTTGTAATTGAGGAGAATTACAGAAGGTGGTGAAGTGTGGAAGACACGGATAGAGAGAAATAGAGACAGAGGAGGAGTTGACAGTTAGAGAAAAAGGTGACAGAGGAAAATGCTCCCAAGAGCAAAGAGTTAAAATAGTTAGTTTCAGAAGATGAAAATATGAAGAGCCGAAGCTTTGTGTTGTAGAAATGTAATTTCTGAGAATGAATATAAAAATCTAGGTTTGTGCATATGTGTTTTGAGTTTCATAATTTGAGTGTTTTAATGTTAAATGAATTTGTGTCTATTTGTGCATGACTCTCCTCCTGTTGTCATAGAGTTGGTTGTTGTATCTTTTCCTACAAAGTGGAATAAGAGCTTAGTCGGTCAGTTTGACTGGGAGTAGAAATGAGTGGTAAATTTGTGTAAAGAAATCACTGTCTAGATTGAGAATGCCATAGAGTGTCTAGGACTTGTTTGTGTGAAAAAATATGAAAAGTTTATCTGGGTATTAGAGATTTTGTGAAGAAGGTTAAGAAGGAAATAAGTATTTAGAAGAAAATGCAGCCACAAGTGCTTTGTCTATCAATAGAAGTTGTTTTATGTTAGAAATAGTTGTTAAGAGAGTAAGAATTGATTCCTAGAAAGGAAGTTATGAGAAAAGTTTGAAGTCAGTTTAGTTGTCAAGGAGATTTAGTGTGCTTGAATGCTTGAAAGTGTGTTGCTGAGAAAAGCCAGAAGTGCTGTATTTTTGAAAGAGAATAGAGATAACTAACAGAAGAGAAGCTGAGAAGAAGCCCACAAGAAGAAGAAGGATTTCTAAGGAAGAGTTGTAGACCCTGTTGCAGAAAAGAAGAAGGACCAGAACACCAGTTGTTTGAACAAACAAAGAGTTGCAGAACCAGCTGTTGAATTTAAGTCATGAGATAAAGAGGTAAGTTGAAATTTCCTTTACAAATGGGGAAAGTAGGGAAAAGAGTCAAGAAAGAGAATGAAAATCTTTCATCTGCAAAAGATGTTTTAGAAGAAGAGTTAATATTGCTTAGAGATGAATTGGGTATTGTTAAAAAGAACAATGGGAGTTATTTTGAGAAAATAAAAGAGCAGTCTAAAGAAAACTATTTACTGTTAGAAGAAAATGATGATATTGAGAAAGAACTAAGAAGGGTTAAAGCTAAAAATGAAGAGGTAGAAGATAGGTTGAAACCCCTTGAAGAGATTAAGAAAAGAAATGAGGATGAAGAAGAAAGAATGAAGTTGTTTGATGAAATTAAGCAAAAGAATGAAGAATTTAAACTGAGAGCAAAACAATTTGAAGAAATGGAGAAAAAGAATGAAGATTTGGGAAAACTCTTGAAAAGGGTAGAAGAGAAAAATTATTTACTGTTGAAGGAAATCACATAATTGAAAGAAGAAAATGATAGATTAAGAGCATGTAATAAATTTGTGGAAACAAAACTTTCTATATGTGATGTCTCATGTGATACAACAGATTTGTGTTTTTTATTTGAAAAATCTATTTCTATTGAAAATGCTAATGATAGAAAAGGTCTAGATGAACATGTGGATGAATATGCAAATATGGCTAAATGTGATAAAGTGTTAGAATCTTCAAAAGATGAGGTTTGCTGTGAAGAGAATACAGCGTTGAAAATCATGAAAAGAATGGGTTACACAGGACAAGGTCTTGGTAAATATGAACAAGGAAGAACATAACCTATTGAGGTTGTAATGAGGCCGAAGAATGAAGGTCTCAGATATGATTCAGGACAAGGAAATGCTGCTACAAGTGCAGGTAAGTTTGTCAAAGAAATGAAATGTAATGAGTGTTCACACTATCATAGAAGAGGTCACATCAAGGAGAAGTGTTGGGATCTACATCCTTGCACGGTTTGTGGTTCAAAGAATCAATGTGAGGAGAAATCTTGGAGAAACATGTCAAAGTATGAATCTGGTTCAAAATGCATGAAGATGGACTGTGGATGGATTGATGATTCAGGTTGGCAAAAGCTGACTGGCATGCTTAAGAGATTGTATAAGTGTACATATGTGAAGGTCAATAAATTTTTTGAGAAGAATGAAAGTTCACATAGAATGAAACATGTTTGGAGAAAAAGGGAGTTGCAGTCTGATGATCCACTTGCAAAAAGTGAAGATGAAAAACCCAGTTTGATGTTTTGAAAGTTTGAAGATGTTAAAACTACTGTTGTAGTAGAAAGGGTAAGATGAATGTGTTATTTTATTAGTTTTTGAGAATGAGAAACATTGCAGAATAAGAACAAAGAAGTGCAGGGGAAGTCACAAGAACTTCTAGATTTGAGTGAAGGATTTTGATCATGTGTAAGGTGAAATAAGGAATCAGAAAAGTAGTTGAGGCTACCACTGCAAAATTTTAAAAGTTTGGAACAGCAGCAGCTGTCTAGGAAGCATGTAAATAATATTGTTGTTTGAGTGTTATGAAATTTTAAGAATGTTTTGAATACAGTCACATGAAGCTGTCAAGGATGCATGTATATAATTTTTTAGTTGCTTGAGTGCATTGGAGAGAAGACATAAAATGAATGAAAAAAAATAGAGGTTACAGCCGTAGCTGTTAGTAGTCATCATCAAGAGTTGAAGTTGAAAAGATAGTCAAAGAATGTGGACAGAATCAGAAGTGAATGAGAAAGTGAAAAGTGATGGAAGAAGACAAGATTCAAAAATATGGAAGAAGAGGTTGAAGAATAATTGTAGTTAAATTTTTCAGAGCATGATTGGCAGCAGCCACAATGGAATGAGTTTCATTCTGAAAGAAGAGATTGAAGTTTTTTTTAATGAATTGTTGGAACAGGAGTTTGGATAAAGAGGGAGAAATAACATAATGATTTGCAATCAGTTTGTGGTAATCTGAAACCACCTCTTTAGAAGTTTTTTTTTGGTTAGTTAGTGGTAATTTGAAACCACCACATTTGAAGGATGAATTTGAAAAGTTAAGGAAAGAGCAGAGATATCTCAATGATATGCAGCAACATCCAGTAATCAGACTAAAGACAACAAATGAAAAAGATGACAGATCTCCCTAGCACCAGCAACGTGCCACTATGGGAATCATTATAAATCAATCAGTCAAGATCAATATACAAAAAGGATTTAGAACATCCTTGTGAGTTTCTGGTAATCTGAAACCACCCTTATCAGAGAATGAAATGGAAGAACTCCCAAGCACCTACAGAGTGTTTCCATGGGAAGAGTTGAATGAAATCAAAATGACCAAGAAATGATGGAACTGCACAAGCAGTGGTAGTCAGAAGAAGGATGAGATGAGGGAAAAGAATGATAATAAGAATGAGAAAATTGGTGAGAAGACAAACAACTAGTTTATGGTAAACTAAAACCATCTCTATTTGATAGAAGATAACAGCAGATCAAAAACTTGCAGACAGATTGCAAAAGATGGAAATGGTTGAAGAGGTTGCAATCCTCGAAGAAGATCAGATGAATGAATGAAGAGATCCAGCCGTAGCTGATGAAAAGAGTTGAAGAAGATCTAGTTGTAGCTGATGAAGAAAATTTTGAGCTTTTAGGAAGTCATGGAAGTGCAGTTGTGAAGTTGAAATTAAGAGGGAGTGTTGGAAATAATTCCAACTTCATCATTTTTCGTGCGTTGACTTTCCTTCCCTCACGTTTAGGCTGTTCACCTTTTCACCGCGGCTCTCTTCTGTTCTACTCGCGGCATTGCGGTTTGACCGTCTCTCCTAGCTTCACCGCCACCCCGCGGTCTTCATCTCTCCTCCTTGCGGTTGCACAATAGCTGTCTCTCAGTCTCCCTGCTTTATTGCCAACTCTTCTCTTTCTTCCCATGGTAGTGCAGAGGGTTGTTCTTTGTTCATGCCTCTAACTGCTGGCGGTTACCGCAGCCACTGTGGCTTGTTTGTTAACCATGGTGGTAGCGCGATAAGCCGTCCTCTATCTATGCTAGCCATTTACTGTGACCACCGCGGTCTCCTCGTAAACCATGGCGGTAGCACAGTACTCAACCTGAAGGTTGACTGTATGACCTTTCTTGATGGCAGTATATGTGCTCCTCGGTGGCTTGAAAGGACAGTTGGTTCAATGCGATTGGACATGATTTTTAATGTGCCTTGTGCATGACAGTTTGGCATATATTTGAGTCTTAATATCTTTGTACTTGTGGTGTTTTCATCAAATAGATATATATTATAATTATGTGTTTGTAATTGAGGAGAATTACGAAAGGTGGTGAAGTGTGGAAGACACGGATAGAGAGAAATAGAGATAGAGGAGGAGTTGATAGTTAGAGAAAAAGGTGACAAAGGAAAATGCTCCCACAAGCAGAGAGTTAAAATAGTTAGTTTCAGAAGATGAAAATATGAAGAGCCAAAGCTCTGTGTTGTAGAAATGTAATTTCTGATAATGAATATAAAAATCTGGGTTTGTGCATATGTGTTTTGAGTTTCATAATTTGAGTGTTTTAATGTTAAATGAATTTGTGTCTGTCTATGCATGACTCTCCTCCTGTTGTCATAGACTTGGTTGTTGTATCTTTTCCCACAAATATTAGTACCCACAATAAATTTTTTGTTTAACGTCTTCCAATTTTCATGATTCTTACAAGGTCAAACAATCTGATGATCACAGGCTTGCAGCGGAGATTGAATGGGTGTTAATATATATTCTGATAAAGGAAAAGAAAGGATTTATTGAAAAAGAACAAGTTAGGGCATTGTTTGATGGCAGTTTGTTCGAAATTCTAGAGAAAAAGAATACAAAGCCAAAGAAACACTAGTATTTCCTGGAATGGATAGTTAGTGGATACATAATATAAGGTTCATAGAAATTCCAAACTGATCTAAGGTCTAGGAAAATTCCAGACTAATATATGCAGGATTAAGGTGGACTAAGATTATAGATTTTCATTTTATATTTATCATCTAGATTTGATAAGTTGATATAGAAGTGAACAACTATAACTCATCTGATTTCTTTATAGTGCCGATATATAGAAACAATTGCAATATGCAACATTAAAATCTCTTTTCTCCAAAGTTTGATGTCCTTTCAATTATTTATAGGCTATTTAGTTTATTATTTCTCTTTAGATAATAAAAATATAATTTTATTTTTTATTTTTTTCATGATCAAAAGTATAAAATTGTGTCACATTTTTATAAATGAAGTAGTCAATGTTTATCCAAACTTTTAATTTTAATCACTAGAAAGTAACATATATGCTTTGAATTTTTAAATAATGTAAATTAATGAAATGTGAACTTTTTAATATATTTTATGTTTTTATTTTAAAAAAATCAAAAATTATATAAATATAATGTTTTTATAAAATTGACACTATAATTTAATTGATAATAAAATAAAATAAAAGGATTAAATAAGATATGGCTCTTTACATAATAAATTTTATTTGTCTTCAATTTTTTTATATTTATAACTTAAAACTTTAATGCATAAATTTATTTATTTCTCATTTCAATAAATATATATTTTAAAATAAATCTTAAAATGTAGGTATATTGAAAAGACGAACTTTTTTTATGGGACACCATCTTTTGCCTTTAACTATTTATCCAAAATATAAAAAAGTTATCATTTTTACATTGAATCTTTTCTCTAATACATCATATTTTCTTTCAAAATTTTAAAATAAATTTTAATATTTTTTTTCTTAATAAGATAATCCACTTAAATTTTTGTGTTGATAAACCACTTATAATAAAAATAAAAAATAGACAATAGACAATAGTCAAACTATTAAAAAAAATATAAACTAAATTTATAGATCTACAAAACAATATTTTTGTATTTTTAAAAAATATACAAGTTGTTGAAACATCAAGTTTTTTGAATAATTTAATTATTTTGATAAATTGATCCCAAAGTCATCCTACATATGTATTTAGTAGACACTTCTAGTTGGAAAAGCTGTGGCCCATATCTAACTTAGTTAGAATGAATCTATTTAAATGATATGTTTCAATCTATTTACTTGTGTTAATAAGTTGGTCAAAAGTGATAGAAATGTATACTTTTACTCTCTCATAATCATGTTTTTGAAATTTAAGGTTTGCATTTTATAATAAATTCATCTTATTGATTTTATGGGATAAATCATACATAAACACACTCAAAAATTTACTATTCTGTGGTCAAAATCTGACAATAAATTAAACAAATAGACAACAAAAATTAATGGAATAAAAAAACACTAAGAAACAAAAATACACATTTTTGTATTTAAGGTCCCTAAAATATCATTTACACATTTTTTATTTTCCTACAACTATCTGGAGCTATTATGTACAACTAGTTTTCTTGTAGCTATGTGGAGTTTTTGTGTGTCACTGCTGGAGTTAAAAACTATTCTTTCTTGTTATAAATTTACTTGATGTTGCACACCACTCATTTCTCTTCTATCCTTTGTTCTCCTTCACAAACTCTACTGTTGCAAATCAAAAAAACATTTTTTCTACTAAGTACTCTATTTTTATTTTCCTCTATATTTTTAATTTCATTTCAAACTCACCTACCAACATTAATTTTTTCCCACAAAATTAACTTATTATTAAAAAATATCAAATATAGATGTTAAAAATAGACCTTCCAAAATTTATTGTTAGTTGGTCATTGTAGGAGGATTGTGGGGGGAAAGATCCAAGAGATCTTGTTCATAGGAGTAAGTACCCATTATAATTAGCTCTTTGATACATGATTATAGCATTTATAACCCACTCCCTTAATCATAAGTCACCCTCATATAACCATTTTGTATTTCTAGAGCTAAGATTGTCAGATTTGGAGCTTTTTGGAGCTCACCTATACTTAGACTTCTAAAGTGGGATGGAGGGATCTAGAGAGGCTCCCACTATATGCATGATTCCAAAAATACTTCTTAGGAATTCATAAGTATAATTGGGTTTTATTCAACCAATATATAATTTGGTATTACTTTCAATGGGAGTTTTATGTAGTTACATAATGTGTTCTATATTCATTGTTTCAAGATTTTGGTTCTAATTTGTTGTTGTTATAGTGTGTATTTGAAAGGGTGAAAAATAGATGATGCTAAATATGGATAACAAGGGGGTTATGATGCATCTATTTCTCACTATTTCATCATGAAATGAGATCCTCACAAAGAATTGACTAACAACCCTTAGGTGAATCAACTGAATGTGAGAATCTTTAGATTTCCTTATGTTTGAAGGATGAGGGTGAAGGTCAAGCAACACTTTGGGGAGAAAAACTAAAAATAGAAAATCAACTCCAAAATGTAATCTAACACAAGTTGAAACAACAATATTAAACTCAATATTAGCAGAACCAAAAAATAGATTGTAAAAATGAGAAGAGGATAAATGTGTTTACAATTCACCAAAAGGAACTTTTTGAAGGTTGACTAGGACTCATTCGCTCATGGGTGAATGGGTCTTTTGTTAGGGTTTTTCTGCAACTTTCGAGAGCCTTTGATGCTGATATGTAGCTTCTAATTTGTCCAAGTTTCAGTGTCAGAAAGCTAGAAATCAGATCTGTAGGTGAGATTTTGTGATTTGACAACAACTTTGACAAATTTTACAACTTTCACAATTGTGTCGCCAAAAATTGTATACCTTTGAAGAAAAGGACATTTTTTTACCTAATTTGGTCCTACTTTAGGCACCCTTGCATCAATCAATCTCCTAAAACAACATTTATTGTCCCCTAAGACTCGTTATCTTTGACTTTGAGGCCTATTTTACTTAAGAAATCATAAAAGTCCTGACAAACAACATTAAAATCACTCAAATATCACAAATACCATCTCAAAAATTTGTGGTGGGACTAAGTGACCCAAGGTGGCGACTTAGTCCCTTTTAGGGGTATTTGCATTTTTGAGCAAGAAAATCTCTGACTTGATAAAAATTACCGATGGGTGTCAGTCGCCTAGGTTTAAATAACTGACAATTAGGTATTTTTGTTTATAAATACATGTTTTTAGTTCATTTTTCACAAGAAAACTTAAGAATCAAGTGTTAAGAATCTTCCACAAGAAGATGCATTGGTCTATCTACAACAAAGTTGAAGCTTAGGGCATAAAACTAGGGTTTTTGTAGGTCTTCAAGTTCACTTATCACTCAAGATCTCACATTTCAAAGTGTTGATCATGGATGCCTATGGAGAATCATGGATAAATATAGGTTGAGGAGATGCAACTAGCCATCAAATCAATCTAAAGACTTATTTTCAAAGTGGTTCCATCTTCCCTTTTCTCTCTATATTCAGCCTAAGGAAGGTTTGCATGTTACCAAGATTCATTTATAATGTGATCTAAGTCTCTTAGAATGATTCTTGCATTGTTCTAGTTTCTTTTTATGCATCTTTTTCTTACACATTAGAATAGGGTTACATCATGATTTAGATTTCCTAGTCTGAGACACACTTAGGGCTAGGGTTTTATGCATATTTCTTATCTCTTTCAAATTTTAAATACCAACTAGGGGTTTAAACAAGGAAAACACCACATTAGAAACCAAATATATAATGTTATATAGGTGATTTTGTGGATTTGGACTTGAATTTTAGCAAGAAAGCTGATTGCAGACTATAGGCTTCCATTTCCACTTTTTGATTTTCAGAAAAGCTGGAATGGACTAAGTCACCAATAGTGGCGACTTAGTCCCACTGCATATTTTTTTTTAGGGAATTTTGAAGATTTGGACACCCAGTTGGCTAGAACGGAGCTCAGAGCAGTTTACCAGAATTGGGTCTAACTCGCCTAGCTTGGCGTAAGTGTCCCAGTTGACCTAAAAAGTAGTTTTTCTAGAATTGTAGAGGCTTATGTAATCTTCACTTCAAACCTTGTCTATTTCCAAGTGAACTTGTCTTATCTATTCTCTTATCTTATCTAGTATAGTCTTTATTCTATCCCATTGCATATCATCATGTGTTTTCAAACAAGCTACATTTCATTAGTTTGTATTCAGTAGTTAGTTTATTCCCAATTATGATCTATTACATTTAGGAAATTTCATATAAATATAATCCAATCACATTTAGCAATCAACATTGAATGGAACCCTAGGGTTTAGAGTGGAAAGAACTCTCTCCTTCTAGGTGAAAACCCTAGAAGCATTAGAGAACCCCCTTTCCCTTAAAATTTGAGGTTCATTTTGGTGAACCCGCATTTAGAAACATTTACTTTTGATCTAGCCCGTGTTTGCATCCTAGGAACCCCTACTATTAACATTTCATTGCATGTTGCATTGTTTAAATTTACATCCTAGGGTTTCATAATTTTCATTAGTGAAAAGTTCATTTTTGCATCTCATTTCCTTCAACAATAGAGAAATTTTGCATCTACACTTTAGATTTACATTCTACAGTACATAACACATAATTATTCATCAGAAAAATACATAAAAATTCAAAAATACCCCTACTGGGACTAATTCGCCACCTTGGGCAACTTAGTCCCAGTGCTCATTTTGTATCAGTGATTTCTGTATCTCCTTGCTAGTTTCTGAATTTTTTGTTTGTTCTAGTTGATTCTTTGTTTACATTCAATCACTTTCTATTATAGTGTAATCATTAGCATAAGCATATTTTACTTTGATGGAATTTATGAATAGAATTAGATCTTTGCAAGTTTCATTTTCAGCATTAGTTCCTAGTTCATTAGAACATTAGAACATGAAGACAAAACCTTAGAAACACCACATGAAACTATTCACACACCTCTTCACTATAGGAAAACTATCTCATCTAAACCTTTTAGTAGTGATGACTTGGAAAAGTTAGATGAAGCTATCAAGGACTTCCTCTCACTAAGTTCATCCACTAAGGTTTGTGATGACAAACCCAAACCAACCACCGGTAACCTATCTCCCAAAATTTTTAGTTGTGATGATATGGATATCTTAGATGAAGCTCTTCAAGAATTCTTCTCACCTAAATCATTTGCTAAGGTTTTTTGTGAGCAACCTCAAACAAATTATGTCAATGCAATTCAACCTCATCTTGTTCTCTATCCACCTTCCCATAAACCTCAAACTCCATCCAAGCCTGAATTTACCCTTTACCCACCTAGGCACGATGCTATTGCTCAAACTCATTAAACTAAAAATAACCCACACCCCCAACAAGCCACCTCAACACCCTTACCTTTACCCAAACCCATCTTACCTGTGGCCCCTTGTTTAAATTCACACCTTAAAGAGTATGATCTCGTTGAACAACTTAAGAATACTCCCACTAAGATATCCCTTTGGAATCTTCTTCAGAATTCCTCCAACTATCATTCTATGCTTCAAATGACATTGAAATAGATAGTGGTTCCTCCTGGTATGAATGAAAATGATGTAGAAAATCTAATACAAGGATTGAATACAATCAATATAGACATCACCTTCTATCAACACAAGCTCCCTCCTATAGAATTAAGAAAACAAAATGAATACTTTATGATAGTAGCCCAATACGATCGGATAGGCATAAAACAAACCCTTGTTGACAATGGCTCTACCCTTAATGTGTGCAGTGTGAAGCTTCTTGATAGATTGTGTGTGGATAAATCACAAATCAAATCTGATTCCTTATCTATTAGAGGATTTGACAATGTTACAAAGCAACCACTTGGTGTCATTACTTTACCTATTACTGTAAAAATGGTTACATTGCACACTCCTATTCATGTCATGCCCTATGATCTTTCCTATAATCTCCTCTTGAGAAGACCATGGATTCATGAGATGGACGTGGTACCCTTGACCCTTCATCACAAAATGAAATATGTCTATAATAACAAATTTTATCAAATTGACATAGACCCTGAGCATGAAAGTTGCTTGCAACTTGAAAAGGGAGAAACAAGTCCTCTCAACACATTAATTCCCACCTCCAACATAGCACCTCTTGAGAAAAATCAATAAGTTTAGAAGAATAAAAGTCTAACTTATTTGGCGATGATTGGGGATCATTAGAATTCGCACCTTCATTTATGGGTGAGTACATAGTCACACGAAAAGAGGATGAAAAAAAAGAACAACCAACAGTCCTGTCTACCTAGAATGAAGAAAACCCTTCCCACACATCTACCCCATCTCCTTTGGAAGAAAACACAATGTATACAACAAATTTTGATGAGATAGATTACCAACAACCACCCAACCCACAAGAAATGGAAAGAGTTTATGGACAAGGTTACATGATCTTGTGAAACAATTAGGATACAATGGTAAAGGATGTGGAAAACATGAAAAATGCATTCGAGTTCCCATTGAACCTAATACACAAGAGACTAAGACTAGTTTAGGGTTTTCCTTTTCTAAAACTACAAAAGAAAATCAATGACTATCATTCAACATCAACACTATCACATGTACACCAAGAATCAATCTCACACTTAAACACCCTGAATTCCTTGATATGGATTCCCCACCATTAAAATATGTTAATGACGATGAAGCTTTGAAACACATGTTAGGTGCTCCTTATAAGTTTTATGTTCCCAAGAGGAAAGTTTCTTGTGGTATGATAAGTACTGAGCTCGATATTATTGACATTAATGAAACTCCCACAAGCATGGAACCCTATGATCCAGAATTTCCTAAGTCAAATGCACTCCCTTGGAGGATACCATTGATATACAAATGGACATAGATGATATTTAGGAAAAGATTAAAATTGGGAAGTGCCTTGATGATGAAGAACAAGAGGATCTTGCAACCTTGCTTCATGCCTTTCTTGAAATTTTTGCTTGGAAATATTTTGATATGCCAGGAATAGATCTGAAGATAGTCACTCATCACATTGTTCTTGTTGAAAATGGTAAGCCCATTCGCCAAAATATACAAAAGATGAACCCTAATATAGCCTTGCATGTTAAAGGAGAACTTGAGAAACTCCTTGACGCAGGTTTCATTCGACCTATTGATTATTCTCCTTGGATATCAAACATTGTCGTCGTTGCTAAAACCGATAATCATGTTAGGATATGTACAAATTTTTGTGGCCTAAACAAAGCCTCTTTAAAGGATGATTTTCCTCTTCCTAATATTGACGTGATCGTGGATTCAACTACTAGACATGCTTTGTTGTCCTTTGTGGATGAATTTTCTGGATATAATCAAATCTTCATTAACCCACAAGATCAATACAAGATGGCCTTTACATCTGCTTGGGGAAAATTTTGTTGGGTTATGACACCTTTCGGATTAAAGAACGCAGGTGCTACTTATCAACAAGCAATGACATTAATATTTCATGATTACATACATACAATCTTGGAAGATTATGTTGATGACATTCTAGCTAAATCCTTAACCTGACAAGATAATGTGAATGTTCTTCGATAAATCTTTGAGCACATACATAAGTATAACATGTGCTTAAATCCAAAAAAGTGTGTCTTTGGTGTAGATAGCGGTAAAATTTTAGGGTTTATCATATCTCATAGAGGCATTGAGGTGGACACGAAGAAAATTGATGCCATATTTAACATGCACCTCCTCACAACATTTCCCAATTATGTACATTTCAAGGAAGGATTCAAGCCATTCGTCATTTTGTCACGTCCTTAGCTGATCGAACATTACCTTCTATACACCTCCTCAAAAAGGATGTGCATTTTGATTGGAATGATGATTGTAAATAGGCCTTCGAGAGTTTGAAAGAATACCTTACAATTCTGCTTGTTTTACAACCTACTATACCAAACAAACCATTCATCCTTTATATTTCTTCTTTCGCCCACACTCTTGTTGCATTGTTGGCCCAACAAGACAAAAATGGCAAAGAAAATGTTATTTATTACATCAGTCAAACTCTCATAGATTATGAGACATGCTACACAATAATCGAAAAACAATGTTTGGCTCTTGTATTCACTACTAGTAAGTTGCAATGTTATTTACTAAATGTAGAAATACAAGTGATGAAAAAATTTGATCCTCTCAAATATCTTTTCAATAAAATAGACCTATCAGGATGTCTTTCTAAATGGGTAATGTTGTTGACTGAGTTTGACCTTAAGTTTGTTTCCCCCAAAGAAATAAAATGCCAAGCATTAACCAACCACTTAGTCGATGCTCTTTCTCCTTTAGCATTACCTACTAACGATTCTTTTCCCGATGATAGTGTGTTGACCATAGAGCTTCCTACATGGGAATTGTACTTTGATGCATCCAAGTGTCTAACATGATCTAGAGCTAGAGTTATATTAATTCTATCCATAGGAAATCCTATTCCCTTGTTGTATCACTTAAATTTCCGATGTACGAATAACACAAGTGTTAATTACATTGGATTGCATACTGCTTTAGTCATGGGCGTTAAAGATATTAAGATCTATAGTGATTCACAATTAGTGATCAAACAAATCAACGGTCTCTATCAAACTAAACATGATAAATTATTGCAGTATAAGGATCTCCTACTGACTTTGTTAGAATAGTTTGAATTTTTCACCATTGATAACATCCCCCGAAAAGATAATCGACACGCGGATGCAATGGCTAGTGCGTCTTCTCTCATATCTCCTTCAGATCCTTCCGAAAATGTCATGTTTACCATCCACCCCATCATGAAATCCTCCATCAGTGATAAATTTTATGATGTACTCCCAACATTCCAAGGTAATTCTTGTGAATGGTATGACAGCATATACAATTATTTAAAAGATGGTACCATTCTTGAGCCTACAACCAAAAACACTCGAATTGGTCCAAAACAACTAGGAACCAAGTACATAATCCTTGTTGATACGTTGTCTAGAAGATCATCCTTTGATGGAATTCTCTTGTGATGTATCAATGATTCTAAAACTCATATAGTCGTTGAATGAGCTCATGCGGGCACTTGCGGAGGTCATTTTGGAGGAAAAACCTTAGTACAAAAACTCCTTCGTATGGGTTACTACTAGAAAAATATGGAGAAATATTTTTATGTGTACATGTTAAGCGATGTCACAAATTCAAAGAACACAATACTCTGATCCATGCTCCTTCTTCTGAGCTTCATGCCCAAATTCCTATTTGGCCATTCTCTATATGGTGACTGGATCTCATTGGAAAGATTTCACCACCTTCTTCCACCGGACATATGTTTATCATTACTGCAACCAATTATTTCACCAAATGGTTCAATGTTATTCCTTTCTGGTCCACAACTATTGATGTGATATGTCATTTCTTATTGGGACACATCATCACTCGCTTTGGACTTCCTTCCGCATTAGTTTCAAATAATGGAACACCATTTAAAAATAATGATGTGAAGAAGTTCTTGGAGACCTTTCATATTCAACATCACTTTTCAACACCTTACTACTCGCAATCTAATGGTCAAGCTGAAAGAACTAATAAAATACTTGAACAAATCATCAAGAAAACTGTTAATCTAAACGAAAAAGATTGGCACACAGAATTGCAATATGTGTTATGGGCCTATCACACAATTTTATGCTCCTCTATGAGAAATAAACCTTTCAACCTTGTGTATGGTACTGATTCTATCATACCTTTGGAGTTAGAAATACCCACATTACATATTTCTCTCCAAGGTCTTGTCGACAATGACACCTATACGCAACAATGATTACACCAGCTTGAAATGCTTGATCAACAAAGCATTAATGCTCTCAAGAATCTTTAGGCATTACACCAAAAAAATAAAACACAAACATGAAATTGGTGTCATCCCTCAGAAATTTAACAAAGGTGATTTAGTTTTATTTGAAAATCAATGAAACACTACTATTGATTACGCTAAAAAAGGAAAATTCAGCCCTAATTGGTTAGGAACTTATGTATTCAATACAAATTATGGATCTAGCACTTACACCTTAATAAAGTGAGATGACACACCCCTTAAAGACCCTATTAATGTTGTGCATCTGAGTCGGTATTATGTCTAGTGCCTTTGAATGGTATGACTTATAAAGCAATGTTGTTATCGAGCTATTGGATTATATCCTATACGCTTTCCCATTGCTTCATTCTTGAAAAATGCTTATGTATGTGTCTTGAACACTAAAGTGATTATTTAAGTCATTTTATAATTGCTTTAGGTTTCATACTATTCAATCTTCCTCTTATGTGTTATGTTACTTTAAATCATAAGTGCATAACATACTTAATCTTCATGTTGAATCTAAAAGAAACTCTAGCAAGTTTTAATTAGATCACATAAGATTTGTTAAATCATGAAGAAATTAATTAAATAATAGATTATAAAGGCTATTTAATTAATCACATTGTCATTTAACATTCACACATTAAGGAAAGACATATAACATCAAAATTCTTATATATATATTAAAAGTTTTTTGTATGTATGTCATCAAAATATATAATTTCACTAAGGACTGTGATTCCCAAATCCCTTAGGATCTGGCACTCGTGTTGTATTAGTAGCCAGACGTCGGGAGATGGTCATGCATAATCGTGATCACGATTCGCCCAATCTGATCACAAACTCTAACGCCTCCATCTATGCAAGAGCCACTCGATGCTCTCTTGCTATCTTATCTCTCTCTCTCTAGTCTCTCTAACTCTGTTGCTGTCCTCGATGTTTGTACCTATGATGCAGCCCCAACTCGGCGGACTCATCTCCTGAAGCTCTCATAAGTTGCCCGTAGTCTTGCGAATGGTCTAAGTGACTCAAGATCCCACTCCATAGTAGGTGGGGGCACGTAATCTAAGTCCATCTCCTCCTCGTCGATAGATGTTGGCACTAGCTCCGTAGCTACTTGACGGTAGAGATCCCACCAATCCTCCATCAACCCTACAAGGTAGAAACAATACATAATCAATACACATCATGATATATATATGCATAAAGTAAAACACAAAAAAACACGGTACATGCATAAAATTAAATATCATCACCTATATATCTGGTAGAATGAGTGATATCAACCTCATCTTGTGTAGGGGGCATGGATGATGTGCTAGCCTCTCCTTGACTGTGAGTAATGGTGTCTGCTGCCACCGCTGCTCGAGATCTAGTCATATGAATGGGTGAGGTCTCTCCCCACTCATTTTGATGCTTAGCTTCTGCCTCATCACTCCCACTTAGGGGTGGCTCCTCATCCTCCTCTCCCTCTTGAACATCATAGTCTAGATCTGCATCCTCATCATACTCCTCATTAATAATGTCGGTAAATATGTCTATAGCCCTATAGTGTGTCTCCTCATCTCTAGCCTCTCTCCCATCTCCCTCATTTGGCAATGTTCATGCATCTCCTACAGCATCATCAATCAGAAACACAAGAGCTAGTCATGATACTGTCCACCACTCCTCTTGATTCCATGTGGCACCAACATCATTTGCATCGAAGACCGACGACTGTTCATGATTAAAGAAATTAGATTCACTATGGACAACATTGTCTAAAGTGAGCCGTACTGTATCACCAGGTCTCTAGGAACTCTACACTGATAGGTCCTAAAAGAGGATCATTCCCTGGCGGCCTCTGAATCTTTCCAAACTATCACATGACTTGATCATAGTAGAAAGAACGTACTATGTGATCATGTCAACCAACCAGAAATCCATCCAATTATAATCTCCTCATTTGTCTTATGTAGTTCGACCACTGTAGTGTAAGCTGATAAGGTCTCCATAAGATCTCATCCTCCTCCAGTCGGTCAAACCTCACTCTCCAAAAGCGCAAATCTCCATACTGCAATAACCGTCATAGAGGATAGCCAAAGGCCCGAGGATACCCAACTGTTGTAGGAAACGTGAAGCCAATAGGTCTTGTGCATGTGATATGCTCCAAGCACAAAACCTGTAGAAGTGTACAATGCACCATAATGTCTACCTATAAAAACACAAATCATTCCAAATCATAGTACAAGTGTTCAAGGATGCAACATCCCTAGGCGTATATTGTCATGTACCCTACCATCCCCCGTATCAGATGCACTATCCTACCCTCAAGGTGTGTTGCACATCCATCCAGAAGGAGTACTAATGCGATGGTATGCATCATAATCCATATAACCACTGGTGCTTGTGAATAGAGTAACATCGCCAAGTCGATCCATCTTGTCACCCTTTCATCATGAACTGGCCCATGTAGAAAGTACTACATATCCGCCCATTGCTCGTGAAAGGTACAGTTTCTTTGGAAGTGCACTCTGTACCCCTGAATAGGAACTCAGAGTATACAATGCACATCCTATAGAGTAACTATCATCTCTCCAATCGGTAGGTAGAATATGCATGTATCTGCATTCCACCACTCGCATAATTCCATCAGCATCACATCATGGTACCTCATGGGGGGCATGAGGTATGCCCAGTAGATCCCCATGGCTTGCAAATGCTTTGTCCTTCACTGACAAAGTGGGGGCCAAATCTCTCAAAAATATTAACTATCTCCCACCCAAATGCTGCCATGAATGGGTGGGTACCTATCAAAACCATAAAAATATGCTCTATAAATCATCTAATATCTTCAATTTTACTCTAATTCATCATGAAAGTGTACTAATTTTTTCCTAGTGTGCTTTCTTTAAGGCCCTAGACACTTTAGAACTCTTTTGGGACACTTCACGAAGAAACGAGACGCTTTGCGAAAAAGTGAGACATTTTGCGAACAAAAGGGACACTTTGCAAACTTTTTTTCCAAGATCCTAAATTAAGCTAGATATGCATATAAATCATTAAATAATTGCAAAATCACAAAGTGAAGGTAGTAGAATCAACTCACCTTGTGGTCATGCTCATTGCATGCCATATGGTCTCGTAGCATATCCAGTCTCATAGGTGTGAAATCTCATTTGCTCAACAATTTTCACTCTTCTCTTGTCACTCTAAAGCTATAAGAAGGTAAAATGAACAAGTAAGTGATAAATTACCTCATTTTCATTATTTTTACTCTTTCTCATTCTCATGTAAGTACATTCATAATTTTACTATCTTAGACATATTAGAGTGCTTTTCATTCAAAAGGATTTTTGATAAAGAAGCTTGGATTGTTATGGGGGACTTCAATACTCCCTTAATGAATGGTGATAAATTTGGGGGATCTCAGATTAACTTAGAAAGTAAACAGGATCTTCAAAATTTTATTGATACTCAAGGGTTGATAGATCTGAATCTTCTTGGAGCCTCCTTCACCTGGTCCAATTGCAGAAAGGGGACAGACCTCATACAGGTTAGATTAGATAGATCTCTAATTTCTATTCATTTGTATTTTGATTACTATTGTTCCCTTAAAGCCCTCACTAGAATAGGTTCTAATCATTCCCCTATCAGTTTCACTACGGATTCTATAAAAAAGAAGAAGAATACCCCCTTCAGATTTGAAAAAATGTGGCTCTCTCCTCCTACTCTCAAAAAGGAAATAAAGAAATGGTGGAATATAAGTATTCAAGGAACTGCTATGTTCAAAATTGCTAAAACATTAAGGGAAGTGAAATGTAATCTTAAAAAATGGAAAAAGGAATCTTTTGGGAACATCTTTAAGATCAAGTCCGAACTTCAGATGGATCTAGGAGCAATTCAACTCAAAATACAGAAAGAGGGTTACTTGAATGATACTAAGGAAAAAGAGAATGAGCTCCTTATGTAGATACATGACATAATTGGGAAGGAGGAGGAGTTCTGGAAACAAAGATCAAGAGCCCTTTGGCTGTTTGTTGGAGATAGAAACACTAGGTACTTCCACCTTTCGGCTTCTAAACACAGAGTTGTAAACATAATATCTCAAATAGATGTGAATGGAACCAAATTTGAGGAGGAAGAGGATATTAGGATGCAGGCGGGCTCCTTCTTTAAACTTCTTCTCTCGGAAAGTACTGAAATAAACCAGAATGAGCAAGATCAGCTAGTGGAAGTTATACAAACAATTATCAACCAGGAAAACAACTCTTTTATGACAACAATCCCCACCAATGAGGAAGTCAAGCGGGCTGTCTTTTCCTTTGATGGGAATAAAGCCTCGGGGCTTGATGGTTTCCCTTTGTTCTTCTTCCAATGGTTCTGGGAGATTGTTGAAGAAGATGTGGTTAATGCTATTAAGGAATTTTTTGGAGCTAGATGTCTTTTAAAAGAATTAAATGCTACTTTCTTGGTTCTCGTCCCCAAGAAACCTGGAGCTAATAACTTTGAGGCTTTTAGGCCTATCAGTCTCTATAATTCTTTATACAAGATCATCTCTAAGGCCTTAACCTCTAGATTCTTAATTTTTTTGCCTTCCTTGATTTCTCCTCAACAGAATGGATTCATTCCTGGTAGACAAATCCTTGATTCTATAGTTATGCTTCATGAGAACATTCACTCCCTTGTTGAATTGAAGATTGAAGGTTTCCTATTAAAGCTTGACATCTCAAAAGCCTATGACAGAGTTGATTGGATCTTTTTATTTAAAATTCTGAAGGCCTTTGGCTTTAATAATAGGGTTGTTCAAATGGTGGAACAACTTATGTCCACAACATCCATATCGATTATGGTCAATGGATCCCCAACCTCCTTTTTTTAGAGTACCAGAGGTCTAAGGTAGGGTGATCCTATATCTCCTATTTTATTCACCATTATGGCTGAAAGCTTAGGCAGGAACTTGATAAATCTGGTAGACTTTAAAGTTATCTCTGGGCTCAGACCTTCCTCTGGCAACTTGGTGTGCTCTAATCAACAATTTGTTGATGACACTATGCTCATGGGTCAAGCTTTTGTGTCTGAAGGCAAATCTATAAAAAAACTGCTTGACAAGTATGGGAGAGCTTCAGGACAGTTGATCAACAATAAAAAAAGCTCACTATTCTTTTTCAATACTCCGGCTCATCGATAGACCAAAATTGCCAGAATTTTGGATTGTAAGGTGGAGTCCCTTCCTGCCACCTACCTGGGTCTTCCTTTAAGTATGAAACCTCCTGATTCTTTCTGGATATCATTGGTGGATAGATTCAGTAAGAAGCTTGCAGGTTGGAAAGGTGCTCTGCTTAGTCAAGCTGGTAAGCTTCAGCTCCTCAAAGCCTCCCTCCAGAATCTCCCTATCTACACCCTGAGGGTCTTTCAGATTCCTACTAAATTTGCTGATACAATTGAAAATATTCAAAAAAGATTTCTTTGGTCAGGTGTTGAGGAAAATAAAAGAATTCCCTTAATTGACTAGAATTTGGTTTGTAGACCTAAAAAGAATGGCGGACTTGGGTTAAGAAGAATCAAAACTATTAATAAAATCCTCTTGGCTAAGCAAATCTAGAGAATCTTCTCCTCCTCAGAGGAGTGGATCTATATTTTGGCTAGCAAATATTTAGAAAACAATTTCTCTTCCATTATTAAGAAGGACTCCCACCTTCTTCCGAGAGGATCTATATGCTGGAACAATTTAATTATTGGAAAAAATATTGTGGAGGAAGGCATTGGTTGGCAAGTGAGAAATGGTAATAGTACCAGATTCTGGGAAGATAGATTGCTTTTTAAGGAACCCTTGATAAAAATCAATTCCTTCAAAGATTGGGCTGAGAATTGCAAGGCTAGGTTTGGAACTTACGTTGAAGATTACAGAGTGAATGGTAAATGGGTGGACTTGGGCAGAGTCGGTCAGGCTTTGGTCCCCATCGCAACTACGTTGCTGGCTATTAGACTTAGTTTAGAGTAGCTGGAGGACCGCGCACCCTAGATTGATGATCCCTCTAGTAATTTTTCTATGTCTTTTGCTTTTGCTAAGTTCACTTCTTCTCTGGATCATCCTCCCTTTTGGTCCAAAGCTTGGTGCAAACATCTGATACCTAAAATTAACATCTTCTTTTGGATCTTGCTCCAAAATAAGTTTCTTACAATTGACAACCTGTGTAAACGTGGATTTCAAATCCCTAATAGATGTTGTCTTTGTCAGATGGATGTTGAATCTGTGAGTCATTTATTCCTTCATTTCTCTTTTGCTACTTCTCTTTGGGAAAATTTTGTCAGGTTATGGAACCTTTCTTGGGTTTTCCCGTTGTTCATTGAAGATCTCTTTTCTCAATAGAAAGCCCCGATAAGGAATCCTTTACTTAGATCTTTTTGGGATTTATCCTTCCCTCATATTGCTTGGGGCCTCTGGAAAGAATGCAACAAAAGAATTTTTAGGGGCAAAGAAGCCTCTATGGATTGTCTTTGATAAAATTGTCAGATCCCTAAAGGAAAAATTCAGTGTCGTGGCCCAGAAGGACAGGAAGACCTTGAATGCAGAGTATTCGAACTATGATCTTTTTGTTGCTAAGGAATGGAACATAAATCCTAATTTTTCTAGCTCTACTATGATGGCCAAAAGGGACAGAGAGGGAGTTTGCTGGACTTTTCTGCCTAACGAGTGGATCAAAGCTAACTTTGATGGTGCGGCTAAAGGCAATCCGGGGGCGACGGGCTATGGAGGAGTCATAAGGGATTCCAATGGCAACTTCATAGGTGCGATTACCTCGCCTCTTAGCTCTCAAGCTAATCACCTAGCAGAGGTGGCTGGCGCTTACCATATCATAAATTTAGCCCAAAGTCTTAACATTAAAAATTTATGGCTTGAAGGAGACTCCAAAAACATAATTGATTGCCTCTCTGGAAAGTCTCCACCCTTGTGGACCATTAACCCATGGATTGATGAAGCTAAACTGAAATTGGCCAAGTTTGAAAAAGTTAAAATATCACACGCCTATAGAGAAGCCAATGTTGTTGCGGACTTTTTTGCTAATGAAGGAGTTAAGAGCAAAGAAGTGTGTACCTGGCTAAAGAATAGCGATCTAAATATTAATGTATGTGCCCTATTAAATTATGATAAATCACATGGTAAGGTGACGTGTTATCCCTTTAATGAGGACAGGTTGGATCTCTCACATCACAATCATTAGATTGTATGGGACCGAGCTCAGTGGAGTAATTTGCAAGATAACTCTGCATGCTTTGTGGGTTCTAAGATTTGGCAGGGCCAATTTTAGAAAGGCTTGTGTTTGGACCTACCTCACTGTGTCAACCGATATGGGAAGAGACAGAAAGCGAATTGAGCCAGACAGCTATGAAACTCACATGAAAAATGCCAAGGTTTGGAACAAGATTAAAAGTGGAGGACTAATTTCTTTCCTGGAGAAGCTTCATGGCTCTGATCAGGAGGCTGTGAATCTCTTCGCCAAAAATTGGCATGATGGTAATTTGACCCTATTTGGCAAGAATGTGGAGCTCAATGAAAATCTTAGTGCCAAAGTTACGGGATTACCCACTGATGGGAAGAATTTTTTTAGGGACAGGGCTTTCTCTGATGAAGCTATTATAAGATTTTCCAAAAAGGACAAGGAAAAGCAAAGCTTGGTCAAAATTGCTAACAGTTACTTTGATGTTGACTCCATAAAATCTATATGGAGAAAGGTTCTTTGGGCCATCATGGAGTACATCATGGTGGACAGGCGTTTTACTAAATTCTATGGTTACCACTTCACTCTCCTCAACCATTTCTGTCACAAGGTAAGGGTCTCTATCCTCTATTATCTTTTCTGCTCATTGAAGAAAAGTTTGGAGGACAATAAAAAAAACCCCAAAAGATTCCCTATTCTTCATACTGGGTTAATTAGGCTTATTGTTGAACATCTTCATGTGCCCGCTCCTGCTATTTTGGAAACCAACCCAGATGCTGAGAGTGATGATATTGAGCCCAGTGGCTTGAAGTATTTGCCTAACCCTAGCCCGGGTAGAAAAGCCCCTAGTTTGCATGTTGGCCCTTCCAGGGAATTGGGTAAAATTTGTATTGAGCTTGAGCCTGACTGTCCTCCTCCTAAGATCAGCTCTATTGGCAAGACTACCCAGGTTAAAAGCCTTGTTTCATACACCGAAGATTCCTCTGAGTCGGAGGAAGCTGATACCAACATCTTTGAGCGTTGTGCTGACCCTTTGCCGAACATACACATTGTTGATAATTTCCCTGTTAACACTGGAAAAGAGCCCTCTCTTGATTATCTCTACCTTGCTAAAACCAATTTGGAGTCCCATTCTAAACTTTTGGATTGGACCTTCTCTGAAATCAATGAGCTAAAAATTAAAAACTTGGCCCTGCAAAGTAAGATCGAGGAAATGGGTGCTAAGATTGCTGAGATGGGTAAAAAAGAAGTGGCTCATAGTAACAGAAACATTGATACCGATGCTGAGAGCTTAAGGAATACCCTCAAAACTGTCGCGGAACAAAACAACCGTATAGCAAGACATAATGCTATAATTATTAATGTGATGACTGAAAAGCTTGACAAAGCCCAGTAGGGATCTCTGGTGGTTGATCTGCAAGATACAGAAGATAAAAGCCAGGACACGGAAGGTGGCATTTCTAGAAGAACCCATGCCAACTTGAAGCGCAAGTCCCCCCTTACTCCGAAAATGGTTCAAACCTTTAAAAAGGGGGTTAAAGATATGCAGGATATGGAGGCGGAGACAGAGACTATCCTTAGGTCTCTGAAGTAATGGTTGGGGCTTCCTGTGTTCTTTCTCTATTGTCCCTTCTTTCCTAACCCTTCTGGTCCCTTTTGCTTGGTTGTTGCTGGTTTTTTCTCGAGTAGCTATTTTTTTCTTGGTGGATCTTTGGTGATTTTTTTGCTTTTTTGTAAACCTTGTGGTTTCGGGTCCCTGTAAAACCTGTTTTACCCCTTTTATCAAAAACATAATAGGTGCTAGTGATCTTTGTTTTTTATGTCATTTTTTGCATTAGAATCATTTTTCCATGCCCTACATCATCAATCACCTATCATTATGTGGCATGGTACTTGGAACTGCCCTTTGATATTTGTGTCCTCATTCAATGTGGCTAGATTGCTACCTTGATTCCACCTTCGTAAAGCAAGTACAATCAAGGGGGGGCATACATCTACCCTCGAATTTGATTTCTAGGAATTCAATAAGAGGATTTTTGGATAATTAATGAATTTGTGTTGTAGGATGCGAGATGTGGGTCCTAACGTTGTGGTTTTGCAGATAACTACACTGTGGGATTCATCGTCCCACCTTTGAATGAGTATCCTTTTATGAAACAAAGAGCATTGTTTAGAGTCCTTTAGCTTACATATGCACGTAAAGTCATATGGGTGCTAAATTGGGGCTAAATGTGTTGCCAAAAATTGTATACCTTTGAAGAAAAGGACAATTTTGTACCTAATTTGGTCCTACTTTAGGCACCCTTGCATCAATTACTCTCCTAAAACAACATTTATAGGCCCCTAAGACTCGTTATTTTTGAATTTGAGGCCTATTTTACCTAAGAAATCATACAAGTCCCCACAAAAGGCATTAAAACCACTCAAATATCACAAATCCAACCTCAAAAACCCCTGGTGGGACTAAGTTGCCCAAGGGAGTGACTTAGTCCCTTTTAGGGTTATTTCGAATTTTTAGAGGGAAAATCTCCAACTTGATAAAAATTCCCGATGGGTGTCGGCCTCTTAGGTCAAAATAATAGATAGGTAGGTATTTTTGTTTATAAATACATGCTTTTAGGTTATTTTTCACAACCTTTAGTCATTTTTCACAAGCAAAATAAAGAATCAAGTGTTGAACATCTTCCACAAGAAGATTCACTGGTCTATCTACAACAAAGTTGAAGCTTAGGGTTACAAACTATGGTTTCTGCAGGTCTTCAAGCTCACTTATCACTCAAGATCTCACATTGCAAAGGGTTTATCATGGATTCCTATGGAGAATCATGGAGAAATCTAGGTTGAGGAGATGCAACTAGCCATGAAATCAATCTAAAGACTTGTTTTCAAAGTGGTTCCATCATCCATTTTCTCTCTATCTTTAGCCAAAGGAAGGTTTGCATGTCACCAAAATTCATTTCTAATGTGATCTAAGTCTCTTAGAATGAGTCTTGCATTGTTCTAGTTTTGTTTATGCATCTTATTCTTACACATTAGAATAGGGTTGCATCATGCTTCAGATTTCCTAGTCTTAGACACACTTAGGGCTAGGGTTTTATGCAGATTTCTTATCTCTTTCAAATTTTAAATACCAACTAGGGGTTTGACCAAGCCAAAACCCACATTAGAAACTAAAACATATTCTATTTTTCAGGTGATTTCCTGGATTTGAACCCAGATTTCAGCAAGAAAGCAAATTGTAGACTATAGGCTTCCATTTCCACTTTCTGATTTTCAGAAAAGCTGGAATCGACTAAGTTGCCAATAGTGGTGACTTAGTCCCACTGCATATTTTTATCAAAGAATTTTGAAGATTTGGACACCCAGTTTGTTGGAATGGAGCCTAGAGCAATTTTTCAGAATTGGGACTAATTCACCCAGCTTGTTGTAAGTGTCCTAGTTGACCTAAAAAGAAGATTTTCCAAAATTTCAGAGGCTTTTGCAATCTTCACTTCAACCCTTGTCTATTTCTAGGTGCACTTGTCTTTTGTTCTCTTATCTTGTCTTGTATATTCTTTATTCTATGCCTTTTCATTTCATCATGTGTTTTCAAACAAGCTACATTTCATTAGTTGGTATTTAGTAGTAAGTTTATTCCTAGTTATGATCTATTGCATTTAGGAAATTTCATATAGATATACTCCAATCACATTTAGCAATCAACATTGAATGGAACCTTGGGTTTTAGAGTGGAAAGAACTCTCTCCTTCTAGGTGAAAACCTTAGAAGTGTTAGAAAACCTCCTTTCCCTTAAAATTTGCAGTTCAACAACTTTTCAATCTTGCTCCTCAAAAGGTCTTCAATCCTTCTTCAACCTATATCTACAATCACACATATATAAGATAGAAAATATTTTTTTTTTGGTGAATGGGGGCTTGCCTTGGTCAAACCCCATTTTGGTAATCAAACCTTGAATTGAAATAATGAAATGAAAGAGGGAATGAAGAATGAACAAAGCTATGTTACCACTCAACAAACCCTTGTAGAAACCTTGATAATAGAGATCTTAGAAAGTTTGCAACTTGCATGAAATGGATTCAATGGATATAGATCTTGACACTTGAATAATGCTTTGAATGAATGAACTTGAACTACATCTTGAAACCTACATCACAATGTTAGCTCCAAAAACATGCATGATGCAAGAAGACTTTGACATGATGATTGGATATTAAATGTTGCAATAAACCTATGATAATTTTTCTCTTGAATTCTCTTGATTGCTCTTGAAATTCTTGAAGAATGCTCATAAAAGTTCTCTTGTAAATCTAGGTGAAACTTAGTGAAATAACCTTGTATTTATAGGTATGTGAACCATGGATAAAAATGGGAAGGGGATAAACTCCTATTCTATCTAGGTCATGAATTCAAATATGTCCTAAGAACCCTAATTGGATTGACTATCAACCTCTCAAGGTGAGTCAATTCTCAATTTGGAGGACCTAGGAAGGGGTTTTTTTCAGCTTTAAGGGTTTTCACCACCAAGCAAATGCTTGGAAAAGACATTGTGTAAGTAAAATAACCTAAAATGAGCTAAATGAGAGATGCAAATAATAAAAATATGCAACACCAAGTTAGGGTATGTGTACCAAGGAATTCTGGAGATGTAATAAGGATTCTGGAAATGCAAAGAAGTTGTCCATATATGCCTTGGAAGAATAAGACGCCCAAGATGGCGTATTAGTCCCAGAACTATTTTTCGGGAGAAATACAAAATCTTCGAATGTTGGAACCGGATCTAAAGGAATCTCTAAAAGATATGCTCGAGAGGACTAAGACACCCAAGGTGGTGTATTAGTCCCACTCTAAATTTCTAAAAAGTTTGAATGTGATCCTGAGCTCCAAGGTTTGCACTTGCTTCCTTTCAAATCTCAAGTTCTAAAACTGTCAGATCTGACTTGTAGGTGAGTTTTAGTGAAGATGAAAACTTTGCAATGCAACTTTACAACTTTGAAAAAATTTCACTCCAAGTGATTTTCAAGATCGTCAACCTAGATCTGCAAACACAAATAAACAAGGTGGCAAAAACTTGTTGATTGTTAGTGAATGGGGGTTTTCCTTGGTCAAACCCCTTGCTGGTAATTAAACCTTGAAATGATATAGAAATAATGAAGGAAATGATGAATGAATAAGAATCCATGTTACAACTCACCTAACCCTTGTATAGTCTACAAACTTGTGTGAAATGGCTGGAATAGATATAGATCTTGAAATGCTTGATAGATCTTGAATTGCTTGCTTGCTTGAATCAAAACCCTACATCACAAATGTTAGCACAAAAACACACCTGATGCAAGAATAGCTTTTGACATGATGCTTGAATCTTGATGATGGCTCCAAATGCTTGATGGTTTTCTCTTGAATGCTCTTGATCTCATAAATTTTTTGTAGGAATGCTTAGATATATTGTTAGGAGAAAATGAGAGATGAAACCTTGTATTTATACTTATCTATGCTTAATATCCCAAAATTGTATCAAACCAATTTGACATATAAATTCATTAAATGAAGGAGGTTAAATCTCACTTGAATTTGAATTTAAATCCTAAAAATGACTCAAGGAGGACTAAGATGCCCTAGGTCACATCTTAGTCCCAAGTGATGAAACTTGGGGCATAGACACCAAAAAGGGGGCCAATTAAGATACCTCAAAATTAGGGTCCTGAAACCTCATGGGTACAAAGATTCCCTAGGTGGTCTTTTAGTCCCGACCAGAAATCAGGGACACGCTAATAAGAGTCATTAGGAAATAATTTATGCATTGAATAATGTTGAGATTAACCAAAAAAAGATACCATTCATAGGGCTTGTGAACACAAAATAGGACCAATTAAGCCATAAATAAGGATAAATAAAGAAACGTGGGCCGAAACAAGTGTGAAAATGCAAGGGTATGCATTTTAATACACTACATTTATCCCCACTTTAGTGAGAGGATGAACTTTCTTCAAAATCACACTAAAGTAGCCAACCACACAATGAAGAGTGGTTCAGATCTACAAATGTTAGTAAGATAGGATGACCATAATCAAGAGGGTGGCCAATCCCCCAAGATCAAGATCCTATAGCAAACCAACATAGGCACAAAGGAACACGCTTACGGATGATATATGGAGCCAAAGTTAGATCGCAAACATACACCATCAAAGATAGGAAAAAGGAAAAAGGAAAAGAACTCCAACGAATCAAGATTTGATTGGTCATCCAATGTGGTGGACCGGGTCTAGGCTTGAAGAGGGTTCACAAGTGGAACACGCTATCCACTATGCAAACAAAATGCATGCTCATGAGGGCTAGTGGGAACTAGTTGTCCACTAGGTGAGCACCAAGGGGACCATATCAAAAGCATACCTCCATGACTTTAATAAGGTACAAAAATGCATGCTCACATGGGCTAGTGAAGCTAGTTGTTCACTAGGTGAGCCCCAAGAAGTCCATATAAAAGCCATACCTCCATGACTCTAATAAAGACAAAAGGAAAATGCACACTCACATGGGCTAGTGAAACTATTTGTTCACTAGGTGAGCCCTAGGAAGTCCATATCAAAGCCATACCTCCATGAATCTAATAAGGACAAAAGGAAAATGCACGCTCACACAGGCTAGTGAAGCTATTTTTCACTAGGTGAGACCTAGGAAGTCCATATTAAAGCCATACCTCCATGAATCTAATAAGGACAAAAGGAAAATGCAATAAGAAAGAGGGATTTTTGAAGGGACTTTGCTTAGTTCATGTGACTTCTTACTCTTAGGGGACATCGTTCCTAACATATCCAAGAAAGGACTAGTTAAAGGATAAAAGATTCACCACTTAGGGGAGGTATTGTGTCACACCACCACTAAGGGGAATATAATATGCTGAGATAGGTCACACTCTTGAAGGACATTACTCCCAATGTCACCACAAATAGGAAAGAACATTGTATGAAGGAAGAACATCACATCAAGGAACATGGAAAACTAAATGTAGAAATAATACCAATGTATGCCCCCACTTTAAAGAAATTTATAACACCATACTATGAGAAATTACTTTAAAGTAGCCAAAAAAAAGGAAGGGAGGGTTGCCCCTAGAAACAGATAAGGGATCTATGGATTCGGGGTCAGTATCTATCTTTGCTACAATAATATTAGAGATCTCAGAACTGTCATCATTCCCCAAATACACATAGAACTAGAAGAATGAAACAAATAGAGTGAAAAAAAGAGAATAATTTTGGGTCAACATGGAAGAGACATAGGGTGTCTCGATGCCTTATGTCATCCCCAAAAGGAAAACACAAGACAAAAAGTGAAAGAATAAGAAAAGGCTTTTCGGTCAACATGAAAGAGACATAGGGTGTATCGATGCCTTGTGCCATCCCCAAAAGGAAAAAACAAGACAAAAATGAAAAGATAAATGAAAAGGTGAAAATATTATGACATAAAGAAGAATGAAGGTACAAATAGAGGAATGCACAAAGAGAGAGAAACATCAAAAATAACATCACGGGGGATCACAATACGCACATGCAAGCAAAAGAGAAAAGAGAAAGAAAAACACTAGTAAGGCACAAGTGAGTCAACCTAAAGTAGGTTATCCAACTCCCAGTCTCAATTTACATAAGTTGAAGGTAGATAACGAACCAAAGGGACAACAACAAATGCCTAACTAGGACAAGGCCATCTGCTTCTTGTCCCCAATGAGTGCAAGAAAATAATGGGTCGAGATAGGTGATGAGAAGGGTCATGTAATAGTGAGAATGTCAATATTCTACAACTGTTACATGACAAGGGGTGTAAGGCCTATTCAATCACTGGATTCCAATCATTGCCATCGAAATGAAATTTTGCAGTATTAACTTGAAAGCACGACATTCATCAGTACTATGTCTGATTGTTCGATGGTATGTGCAATGTGGAACTTTTGAATCTTTAGGATAAAGCACTAATCTATTCATAGGTGGTAATGTTATGAATCCTTTGTTGAGAAGTAGTTGTAGCTTTCTTTCAATTTTAGGTGGTGGATGAGGGGGTTGTAATTTTTATAATTTGTAAGGTCTTTTGTGTTTGCTAGATTCACCAACATCCTCATCATTGTTAGGAGTCAGGATATTTGTATCTAAAATCACCATAACATCACTACGAAGCTTTATGTATTCTCTAGGTATTTTTGTGTTGTGAGGGGGATCTTAATATCCTAACCCTTTTGTGTTTTCAGTAGTTGGAACTTTCTCTAGGAGTTGATGAATTTCATGTTTGCTTGTTTTATTGCATCCTTGTTTACTCAAGATTGTGTATTATTTTCCATATGTTTCTTTGAGATTGATTGGAATGTTTGTTACTTGGTTATCATAAAATGGTTGGGTTTTCTAGTTGGGAAGAACTAGGTTCACCTATTGTAGGGAATTGAGGGACAACTTTTTCTTTAGTTTCAATATGTAAGTAACCAAACATCTCAAGAGGTGGTATTGTAGGGGGATTTGGTTGTTTCATGGATGGGTAGAAGGATGCATTAGATTCAAGGTTATCAAGACAATCATTTAGGAACTTATTCATGCTATCATCATCTTCTCCAATGATGTCAACATCGCAAGGAGGACATGCATTAGGAGTTGAGTGAGCATGAGTGAGTTCAATGTCATTGGGATCATTATGAAAGGCACAATTTGATACATCTATTAAGGATTTTAGGGACATCCACAAATTTTCGAAGCACATATCCATGATGCACAATTAAGGAAATGCACTTGAAAATAAAAGAAACTATGATAACAACAATTCTGGAAACTGAAACTGAAAACTGAAAGCAGCCCACATAAACACATAAAAGAAATTTCAAACCCTAAAAATTGGAGAGTCAAAGTCAGTAGGGACTAAGATTCTAGTAAGGGCGTTTTAGTCCTATTAGTGAGATTATGAAGTTCTAGAGGTTGAAAAATACAAAAAACAATAGAGAGAGGATTCTGAGTAGAAAAAACCTGAGAGGTCCTAAGACGCCAGGAAGGGTGTTTTAGTCCTAACAAAGGTTTTTCTAAGAAAAACAACAAATTTTGGCTTGATAATAAATTTCTCAGGTTGCCTACCCAGGGACCTGATGTTTGGAATCAGTAAACTATGCAAATGGATGCAAAGAAAAGCAATGACTAACAAGAAATTGAATGCAATATTTGAATACATTTTTTAATTTTCAAAGAAATAACAATGTTTCTAAATGCAATTAAGAGAATGAACAATGCAATTTTATGTTTTTCAATGAAATGGAATGATGCAAGAAGGTAAAAATGCAACCTATATGCACTTTCACTAATGCAACAATAGGAAACCCTAAATGCAATTTCACTAATGTAAGATGCAAGAAACCCTAGATGCACTTTCACTAATGCAAGATGCAATGAATGCAATCTAGATCTAGGAGCTAAAGGACT
This sequence comes from Sequoiadendron giganteum, assembly GCA_007115665.2. Classification (NCBI taxonomy): domain Eukaryota; kingdom Viridiplantae; phylum Streptophyta; class Pinopsida; order Cupressales; family Cupressaceae; genus Sequoiadendron; species Sequoiadendron giganteum. The sequence continues at coordinate 1,288,265 of CM021100.1, read as the reverse complement.
CCAAATTAGAAAAGAAGAATGCCAAAAGAAGTCAGGTTCACCAAAATGAACTGTCGATAAAAATGGGAAGGGGGTAACTTCCTATTCTATCTAGGTCATGAATTCAAATATGTCCTAAGAACCCGAATTGGATTGACTATCAACCTCTCAAGGTGAGTCAATTCACAATTAGGAGGACCTAGGAAGGGGTTATTTTCAGCTTTAAGGGGTTCACCACCAAGCAAATGCTTGGAAAAGACAATGTTGGAAAACATAATGTGATATGCAAAATAACCTAAAATGAACTAAATGAGATGCAAATAATTAAAATATGCAACACCAAGTTAGGGTATGTGTACCTGGGAAGTCTAGAGATGCAATAAGGATTTTGGAAATGCAAATAAGCTATCAAAATATGCCTTGGAGGGCTAAGACGGCCAAGATGGTGTATTTCAAGGCAAATACAAAATATTCAGATGTCGGAACCGGATCTGAAGGAATCTCTGAAAGTTATGCTTGGGAGGACTAAGACACCCAAGGTGGAGTATTAGTCCCACTATGAATTTTGAAATTTTTGAATGTGGTCCTGAGCTCTAAGGTTTGCACTTGCTTCCTTTTAGATCTCAGGTTCTAAAACTACCGGATCTAACCTGTAGGTGAGTTTTCGTGAAGATGACAACTTTGCAATGCAACTTTGCAATTTTGACAACTTTGTACTTCAAGTGATCTTCAACCTAGATCTGCAAACACAAATAGACAAGATGGGAAAAACTTGTTGATTGTTAGTGAATGGGGGTTTTCTTTGGTCAAACCCCTTGTTGGTAATTAAACCTTGAAATGATATAGAAATAATGAAGGAAATGTTGAATGAACAACATGCAATATTACAACTCACCAAGCCCTTGTAAAGTTTACAAACTTGTGTGAAATGGTTGTAATGGATATGGATCTTGAAATTCTTGATAGATCTTGAATTGCTTGCTTGCTTGAATCAAAACCCTACATCACAAATGTTAGCAAAAAAACACACATGATGCAAGAATAAAATTTGACATGATGCTTGTATCTTGATGATGGCTCCAAATGCTTGATGATTTTCTCTTGAATGCTCTTGATCTCATTAATTTTCCTTAGGAATGCTTAGATAGCTTGTTAGGAGAAAATGAGAGAAGGAACCTTGTATTTATACTTATATGTGCTTAATATCTTGAAATATATCACGCCAAGCTGACATATTAATTCATTAAATGAAGGAAGTTAAATATCGCTAGAATTTGAATTTAAATTCCAAAAATAACTCAAGGAGGACTAAGACACCCTAGGTGGCGTCTTAGTCCCAAGTGATGAATCTTCAGGCATAGACACCAAAAATGGGCCCAATTAAGATACCTTAAAATTAGGGTCCCAAAACCTTGGGGGAAAAATGATGCCCTAGGTGGCATTTTAGTCCCGACTAGAAATCAGGGACACACCAATCAGAGTCATTAGGAAATCATTTATGCATTGGAGAATGTTGGGATTAACTAGAAAAAGATGCCATTCATAGGGCTTGTGGACAAAAAATAGGACCAATTTAGCCATAAAGAAGGATAAATAATGCAAGGTGGGCCCAAACAAGTGTGAAAATGCAAGGGTATGCATTTTACTACACTATAGTATGTATCCTTAATTTCTTGAAATTCAAATGTTACAAGCCAACATTGAAATATAGATTTGGGGATATTAAAATACAACCAAAAAAATATTTTAAATTTAGGTGCAAAGGTCTTGGGAGGACCCACTCTCCCACGAGAAAATGGGTCCCAAGTCCCTATTCTTGGAACACACATTACTCAAAGTAAAGTGTTATGTATTGGCATTAATTATTGTCGGGTTTTCCCTTTGGAAAATGTAATTTATTAGGCTTGTAAATGAATAAAAGGGCTTATTAAGGCCAAATTAAGGTCAATTTAATTAAGAGGGCCCAAATAAGTGTGAAAATGTAAAGGGATACATTTATCAACACTAAATTAAGGCATTATTAAGTCCATTTTAATTAGGGGGACCCAAACAAGTGTGAAAATGTAAAGGGATACATTTTTCTACACTGCAGTAGTAAGCCATGGATAATCTTTGATTAGAATATTAATGATCTTTTGCAATGGTTGTTGGTGTCATAAGGAGCTCTTGGATTTTAAACTTAGATTGTAGTAAGACTTTAGTGGCATCTTTGGTTTTATTGACAAAGGTTGTGTGAAATTTTTATCTTCTTCGTTTGGAGTTTATGGTTGTACTTTACCTTTTGGGAGCTCAGGTGTTGATTTATTTGATTGTGTTGGGGCCATGGAGGATCTTCAATTAGGATATGGTTATCACGATTCCTGGAGAGTTCAGTTACACAATTCAGTGGGAGCTTTATCAATGATGTTGATTCATCATTTGATGATAGATGGTTAGTTTTATGTGACATCCTAAGAGGGTATGTTAGATCATGATGTCATAATTTGTTTTTGATTCTATGGTTAGAATTTTGATAATGGTCTTATTATTCTCTTTGGTTTTGAGTATTGATCATTTTCTTGGAGCTTCATGATTTTAGAAGATTGCATTTGAAGTTGGCATGGAAGGTTTGGTGGATGCTCTTGGACACTAGAGAGACTTGGGTAAGGCTAATAGATCTCTTATTTATGGGATCACATATTGAGATGGTAAATATTTGATGAGGATTTCAATAGAAAGATAAAGGAGCCTACACTTCATTATGAATGTGAATCCATTATCAAACCAAAAAGGAGATTGTCATTTCTTGGTGTTGTGTGTATAAATGTTACCCAAATTTCACTAATAGCTCATTCAGGTAGAGCTTTTGCTTCAACACTTAAAACTAAGGTACATTTCTTATCCCTTTCCTTCATTACATTCTATTACATAAACAAAAATTCAAAGGTTTCATAAATAACAGATTACTTTATTATAACAGATGTATGTAACATAGAAGAGATTTACATAGATCTTTTATGAAAAAGGTAATCTTTATTGATGATTTAAATATTCATGGTCTCACACAAGCCGTGAGACTAACTTATTCAATCTACATAAAGGAAATAATATACATGCATAAGTAAATTAAATGGAATGCACATATAAGGAAAGAGACCAATCATTGCCTGAATGACTGGTTCATTGTTGTTGTTTGCCTCTAGCTTCTTGTTCCAAGTAGCCTTTAGTCCACTTGAGCTCCTCTATCCAAATCCTTGCATTAGATTGATAGAGTGATGTTAGAGAAATTCTCTAAGCAATGAGCTCGATCACAAAAATTATATGAGAACTCACCTATGCATGTATAAACTGATCTCAATGTGCATTAAATATAAAATACATACCTTAGATGTCCAGGTAAGCCATCAGATCAACATACACACCTAAGACATGAATTTAATTTTCTAACATGTTGCCTTCATGTGCAGATATAGGAAAAGTTTGTTGTTGTTTTGGGTTATCATTTTTTAGCACATGGGTTAAAATGAGGCTCCCACAAGGGTTGAGCCCAACATGTTGTTTTCCTTTGTTCATTAAATCATCATATCTTATCAACCTTGAGTGAATTCTCATCACCTATGGTGGTGAATTTTTTGACATCACAATCATAAATGAAAAGAATTCACTCAACAGAGTCACAGTAAGGAAAATGACTATTTTTTTGTAAGGGAACCTGAGGACAACCCAACATAGATGAACATACCGGCATTTTTGAAGTGATATGCATAATGAAAGGTTGAGATAGCCATCATATGAAGAAGGACTGCCATATTTTAGGAGTACACAAGGTATATTAAGTGTTGATGGACAAATTGACACATCAACATTTAAACAAAATAATCTACTCTATTTATCCTGAAAAGGACAACTGATCTAAAATCACCTATCTTCCAAGGTCCCTGTAATTGGTTCTCAACTGTACTATTTTGTTGAGCGTTCAATGAGGCTGTAATGTTTAGGGGGCCTACTAGTTATTGAGCTTTTGGTTGTTATAAAATCAAAATTCTATCTAAACCTACTCTAACAGGGGGGTATAAAAAAAGGCAAAAGATAGATTAGGGACAAAAGCGAGAAAATAATGTTGATTCATTCAATTAACCAGACATGTTACTCCTCAAGGAATTCTTAAAACCAAAATACATAACAAACCAACTCATAATCAATACAAAGCTGAACATTCATTCACAATGCAAACTTTAACAATAGATCACAGGTCACCATCCGAACAAAAGAAAAGATAAAACTTTACTCATTCTTCAAAGAATTCCAAATCAAATGATTAATAGAAGAAATATCATTCCAGAGCATAACTTAAGATGGGTTTGAATCTAATTGTTCCTACTATTGAAAAATAGATAAACAACATTTACAATTCTGGAAAATTCACTTGTGTACGGACACCAATATCCTCAAATTACCTCAACAAAACTAAGAAAATCAGAAAAGTGCATCATTTATCCTACTGCTAAAACTGTAATCAGCTCTAAGGGAAATGTCTAACTACTTTTCTTAAAATTCTAACCTTAAAAATCTAACCTAAAAAAACTTGAACCCTCTTCAAATGAGCCTCATTTTACAATAAATAGCTTAGCAATTACATAGTTCTTGTCGAAACCGAGACATCAAAAGTTTTTAGCTTTTGTATGCATGTCATTCTTCTCACAAGAAACTTTCTATTTAGACCTTTACTTGACCTGGATTTTCTTCAATTCAAACATTGTATTTCCAGTTTAACTCTTGTGACAATTTGTGATTTCCAATTTAAACTCCGAGTTCGCCGTATTGCACGATGTAAAGAAATATCCTCTTCCAAAAGTTATGTAAAATGGGCTCATCATACTATCAGTCCACCCTCAGTTTGATAATATTTTTAGAAAACTCCCCTTTCCATGTGAGATTTGCAAATCATACGGATCGCCAGTATTCTTTAAAGCATATTAAAAGAGCGTATGTATGGATTTCACATCTCGGTGCACTTCATTCATGAACCTGAAATTACCTACAAGCCAAATTAAATCCCTAGATCAATAAATGTAATAATAAATTCATAATTATCCAATCAATTCATATCAATCAAAATAATTAGAATGCATTAATTAACTATCACTACCTCTTGTGTATTTAGTTTCAGATCCAATAAGAAGCCTTATTATTCATGGAGTATCCTGCCCTACCTTGTTCAATCACACTTCCATATTTTGTGCATAAATTTAAATCATATCTTTCTATGAGGAAAAATTCCTAAGAAGCATTATGTTAGGTAGTTCACATGCTTCCTCCTAGCATTTGTTCATATCATATTCCAAAGCTTCCCCTGTCAATGGCTTTTACCTGAAAGTTTATTGATGAGACTCATAAAGCTGATGTATTGCTTTGAGCAAAGTGTTCGGTCTGGTGCTAATTCATGACTATACAAACATATACCAACAACAGTATTAAATAATGGGCCTGTGAGCTGCTGAAATCTTTGACCAACAACGTTTAGGGAAACATGCGTAGTCACAAACAACAATTCATTTGAAACATTCAATGAAACCACATTTTATTTGAGGTATTTTGTCATATAGTCTGCTTCTTTTAAAGATTCTTTCCATATCTCATATGTTGCCTGAGGGGGCATTTTCTTTAGAGTTTTTGTTTTGCCTTTGAAGGACATCTATCATAATTCAGAGCTCCCATTTTTGCACATATGCAATTAAAGAATTCCACGAGAGATCACAAGTCCTTGAGGCATTCTGTTGCAAAATTCACATGTCGTGTATATGTTGTCACCATTTTATATGCATTTCTACTAGGAAAGTTTGCTAACGAGCCTCTAAAACCTCTTCAATAGATCTATTTTTTACACATTCATTTCATGCATACCCTGCTAGTTCACTTGTGTGTTTTCCCTACACATGGTATAAATTGCATTTGCCTAAAAGTTTCTAAAGCCTTTTCAACATATGTATTTTGTGTAAATATTGAAGTCAACGCATTCCATGAATTGACATCTCTGTGAGTCAGACTGTTGAACAGTTTAAATGCATTGTGTAACACTTCCATCATTCACCATTAGCGGGGGCGGAATGAGAACAGGTATCGAACGGGGTCAAAATGATGATAGACACCATTTCCATACAAGACCGGAATGAAAGTAGGATGAGAAAATTTCTTTATTCTAGGTTCAGAATCCTCTCTGGGTCCAGTTCCAATTAGGCTGCGAGTTCGGGTTCAATTTTGAACCATGACATGATATCTCTTCTTTAAGCATTCTGTCAAATATTTCACACCTTCCTCGTGCTTTTACATAGCCATCTGAGACCACATTTTGTATTCATCTCCTCGTGATCATTCGCTCCATGGGATGACACCTCTCTTCAAAGAATTCTGGAAAACATCTTATACACCCTCATTTTCATGCTTGGCGCGAGATCAGAATGGAAGAAAGCACCGTTACATATTTATTGTGGTATTCAGGAGCGGAATGAGAGATGAACTTGGACATTTTGTGTCTCATTCCAACTTCTCCCTGGGCCTGAGTCCAATAGACTATTGTGTGGGATGAGGATAATTGTAGCACCAAAACACTTAATTTCATTTGGGTGCATGTTTTCCTCTTTTTTATTTTAATGATTTTTCTAATTTTTAAACATAATTTTTATTTTAAAAATAAAAAGATTCATTTATTTAAAATTTAAAAGATTAATTGCTATTTCACATTTATTTTAATTTTAAAATCTTTTAAAATTCATTTATTCTTAAGTTTTAACCTTATAAATCTTTGTAAAATTAAAAGATTTATTTTACTTAATATTTAAAATTAAATAAATTTTATTTTCTTTTATTATTTTTTTTGTATTTTTTGGGACTCAACATAAAGATTAAAAAATAAATAAAGGAATGATGAAAGAACGAAACGAGTGACGTAAAACCAAACATAGAGAAAAAAAGAAGATGAAAATGAACAAACGAAACCAGATGAACAAACAACACAACGAGGCGAGGATGAAGATGAAAAAAAACAAGAAAAATAACCAAAAGAAATGAACGACACAACAACCAATGATAAAGAGAAAAGGATGCGAAAAAAGATGAGGATCGGGATTGGGAATCAACAAGGAACCTAAACCCGAACAACACCTGAAGGCAGAGTGGGGACCGAGATCAGGACGAAACCAAGAATAGGAACCTTGGGAAGGTTCCTTGTTCCCGTTTTGGTATGATCTCAAACCTGAACCACACAAAAGGAATGCAAAGGAAACAAAGATCGGATTTGGGGTGAAACAAGGAACTTGAACCTTGGAAAAGTGTTAGGTGTCGATTCCATCTCCCAACTCGATCCTGACAAAATAAACTAGTGAAATGAAAGATAACAGAGGGGGTCCCCAAATTTGCCAAGCAAAAATAAGTTGGGGCGCGTATGCAGGGCATAACAAATGGCAACTTGGCTAGGAAAATACTCTAAGAATTTTGAAATGCGTAAGCCTCCAAATACCCAAAATTTTTGGTTTACATTCATTCAAGGTAATCTAAGAAGTGAAAAAATAATCAAAACTGCGACACGAAAGAGGTCTGAGACGAAACTGAAATCTATTTGTGTGTGCAAATGATTGATTTCCCTCCATAAGCATTGTCATGATCAAAGTGGAATAAACTCTACCCAAGCTACATAGTTTTGAGTTACATTTCTAATGTGCAATGATATCCTAGGCATAGCTCTGCTGCCAGACAAACGTTTATAGCCCCGAAAGAGATACCTTTGGTTCTCTCTAAGCATCGCTCTACTTTCAGTCAGGCATCTATAGCCCCAATAGAGATACTCAAATCACCCTTGCTAATTAAGTTAATTTTCAGATTTCTTTTATTTCCCCTTTTTCTCAAGTATTGATTCTTTTGAAGTATAACTTCTTGTTTTCCCTCAATCCGTAAGTAGTAAAGCCTAAGCAATGAGTTGAGAACCACGGTGGACATCATGAAAGAAATGTAACCCTTTATATTTTTCACTTGGAATAGAGCTACCCCACCCGATGTAAACTAAATGATGGATTTCTTAAGGTGTGTAGATTGTGATAGACTTTCAAAAACTCCCCAAAACTGCATAATGTACCAAGTCCTAATCCATGCTAGCATTCCCCAGTTTGAAATGGATGAAGGCAAATCAAAGTTTTCAAAGCTACTGACTGATCAAATGTTTGAAAATACAGATAGAAAAATCTCAACAGATCCACCCTTTGGCATAACCTGCATACAATAACTTAGCTTCTACTATCAACAAGAGCAATCCCCCCCCCCACAGATGAAAGAAAAGAAACACACAAAAAGAGGGGAACAAAATAAAAGAGCAGATAGACACGACGAACCAACAAAACCAAAACAAAAGAAAACAAGAACAAAAAAAAAAACAACCAAAACCTGGAACAAAACAAAAACAAGAGGACACAAAAAAAGAAAAACAACATAAACAAAACAAAACAAACCAAAACAAACAAAACAAAACAAAAAAATAAATAAACCAACTAATATAGAAATTGACACTAACCAATCCTAATCCTAAACTAACTCTAAAACTCAACTCCAAAAACATAAAACTGTAAAAAAAAAAATGTACATGAATCTGACCGATTTTTCATTATGTGCAGAAATCTTAACTTATTAGGTATGGTTTTGAACCTAGCAAATTTATCTTTATACTCAGAAATGTAAATTTTATATGCATTAAATTCATTCTGAAGGTATAAAGTTTGAAATATTAATAGTAGTGGGTTCTCAACCTTGTCATGATTTACCCACAAACACATTTTACTGTCCCCAACATCATAATCAAATTGAAAATCATCAAAACATAAAGGGTAATGAAAATACACAACCTGATTTAGAAGACCTTCAGTTACTATGGCATGCTCATTTTTTATGACTCCCTTCTCTCGAGGTCTTAACTCATGAAACACTGTTCCATTTCACTCTAGTACATGCATGTCAACATAAAGGGAGTTCATTAGGGGCCCATAATAATTATTCAAAAGGTTGCAAAAAAAATTAAAATTTACATGCATATCCCTATCATTACTAATTTCAAATAGCAAACCAACATGCTTGATTTCACCAGGATTATCAACCTCAACCACATTCTCAACAGTATAGACTTTACCAATTACACAACCAGCTTCCTCGACCTTTAAATCAATTTGTTTAACATTTTCCTTACATATTATGGAATCCTTTTCGGACATCAAGAAATTAAAGCAACTTAACTTGTAATGTGAACCAAGAGGATGAATCTTACATGAGTCATCTACAACAAGGTTTGTTATGCAACTAGAATATTCATGTGCCAACATTGTTGCACTCATCTTGGGCATAGAGTCACTAATTTTCTTGGTCTCCCTAGAAGGACTAAGCAGCAAATCATCCATGTTGTCAACTTGCAAGTTTTGCAAACCTACATGTTCCTCAGACAAAGCATTTTTGTCAGTACTCTCTTCAAATATGTCACCCAAAAGAGTTACTCATCATCATTAATGTCAGAGATACTGATACATGGTGAACAAGGATTTTATTCAAACAACGCATTCAAATGCATAGAGTCAAAGCTAGGAAAACACTTTCACAGTTCATGTTTCTTCATATCATCAACTAGAATGTACAAGTCAGTGTCAAGCTCATCACTATTAAGATCAAATTCATTAGTGCATGCTAAGAAAGAACTTTCTTCAAACAATATATTTGAATAAATAGAATCAAAACCAATAAAACACTCCCTTATTTCATTCTCTTCGTCATGTTGAAGGGATTCAACTTCTGAGACAACCTCTTGGTCACTTTCTTGACATTCTTCTACTTCATCTAGCTGAATCTTATCATACATTCCTCACTACAATAAAACACTAAACTCATTCATGTCAATATTCTGATTAGCATCAAAATTCAATCTATTTTCTTGACATACATAAATCTGATGTACTTGATCATTAGGCAACACTTGGTGAATTTTTGCATCCATTTGACCTTCTTCTTTCGTAGAATCATTTTGGCATTCAAATATTTGTCCTTGACCACGAGATTGATTTGCAATCTTATCCAAAAGTGTGTTCTTTGTTTCAATCTATTCATTATTCAGATTAGAAAAGTCGTTTCCCTATGTTAACTCATTACAGGATGTTTCTTCCTTGTCTACCATCATGAAATAATCTATGATTGCATCAATAAACTCATCTTCCATATTGAGCAGATCTGCACAAGGTAGAGAAACTTTATCAGTCATGGAATCCATTTTGATAAAAGGATCAAGGTCATCAGAAGATGGGGAAGAATTAAACATCTCCTCACAGTTACTCTCATCATTTTGGATGGACTGATTATCATTTTCATGGGTGCTAGATGTTTCATATTCCTCATTGAGTGGGCAAGTATTCCATGGATCATCCATAAGTATTCCTTCAACAGTAATCAGGTATTTGAAGTATAACTCCATCCTACCAAGGAAATCATGACAATCCATTTGAGAATGTTGATTTGTTCAATGTATCCTACATCCATTTGGCTTAATAAGTTCTGATAGCTTCAAATCTCCTAATTCTTCCAATTTCTTCCTTACTCGATTTTGCATACGTGGGATATCTATCCAACATGAACCATGCTCCTTTGTCTATCCCTCATCTTGTTGTTCATCTTGCTGAGAAGGAATTTTCAAAGCGTTGGAAGGAGATTCTTTAGTTGCTTATTTTTTATGACAATAGTCCCGTCTTGATACTTCATCTCTTTCAATATTGTCGTTAGTATTAACATCCCCGAAAATATCATATTGTAGCTTGATATTTCAGTTATGCTTCGAATTTAAATCCATTTCATGTTCTTTGTCAAACACAACATCAAAATGATATATTTTCTCATCAAATCTTTGCTTACAACTTCATTATGATGTAATGGATCATGTGTTGGAGTATGACCAAAAAGAGATGATATAGTAATCACTTCATTGGCAGGTGGAATGCTTACCTCTGGTGTTGGATTTTGCAAAGCCTAACTTTTCATGTGGGTAGGTGTTGTGGGTAAACCAGTGCAAAGATGTGAAGGGTGGCAATTTTTTAGTACAAGATCATTATAGTTCTTACTTTGATTATGGATGTTTCTAACGTCTTGTCTAGATTGTGCCAGCAAGAAAGCTTTGCTAGATGCATCCCATATAGTGGTAACTTTTCCACAACATTTAATTCTTGATGCAAATAAAGTATTTAACCCCCAATAATAATGCTCTTTTACCACATAATCATTAATAACCAAATCTGAATCTACAACTCGCTTAAACCTGAGAAGGAATCTATGATTTTACTACATAATTGATTCGTGTGGTGCTCTTTTCACAGCTGAAAATTGAAGTGATGGATTTCACATATGAGCATAAGGATCAAATCGATCTAAGAATAAGACTTCCAACTCCATCTGTGAAAAAATAGTATTTGGGGAAAGATTGTCATACCATTGTTGTGCTATACCTTGAAGTGTTTGGACGAATAGTTCACAAGCGATATATTCATATCGAACCTTGAGAAAAGTTAATAAATCCTTGCAAATATTAAAATGATTTGAATTCTTTTGTCCATTGTCAGAAAATAAAGGAAGCATGTTATGTATGTGAGGCAGAATTTCATTAATAATCCCGGGGATATACAAAGGACTGCCCATTAGAGCTGAGTTTTCTAAGATCTAATCCACTCCCATATGACAAACCAAAATTGCTCAAGTAGCCCTCCTTCTAACACCAGTTCTATTGATGGCCAAATTGACACAACAACATTTAAATATAATATCTCTACTCTATTTCTCCTTAAAAAGAAAACTGATCTAAAACCACCTATCTTCCAAGGTTTCTATAGTTGGTTCTCAACTGTGTTCTTTCATTGAGTGGTCAATGAGGTTGTAATGTTCAAGGGGCTTGTTGGTTATTGAGCTTTTGGTTGTTGTAAAATCAAAATCCTATCTAAACCTACTCTAACAAGGGGGTATAAATAAAAGAAAAAGATAGATCAGGGACACAAGAGAGAAAATAATGTTGATTCATTCAGTTAACCAGACATGTTACTCCTCAAGAAATTTTTAAAACCAAACTACGTAACAAACCAAACCGTAATCAATACAAAGATGAACATTCATTCAGAGTGCAAACTTTAACAACAGATCATAAGTCACCATTCGAACAAAAGAAAAGATAAAACTTTACTCATTCCTCGAAGAATTCCAAATCAAATGATTAATAGAACAAATATCATTCTAGAGAATAACTTAAGAAAGGTTTGAATCCGATTGTTCCTACTGTTGAAAAATAGATAAATAACATTTACAATTCTGAAAAATTCACCAGTGTACGAAAACCAATATCCTCAAATTACCTCAACAAAACTAAGAAAATCAAAAAAGTGCATCATCTATCCTACTGCTAAAATTGTAATCAACTCTAAGAAGTATGTCTAACTACTTTTCCTAAAATTCTAACCTTGAAAATCTAACCTAAAAAACCTCTAACCCTCTTCAAATGAGCCTCATTTTACAATAAATAGCTCAACAATTACATAATTCTTGTCAAAACAAAGACATCAAAAGTCTTAGCTTTTGTATGCATGTCATTCTTCTCACAGGAAGATTTTTGTTTCAACCTTTACTTGACTTGGACTGTCTTCAGTTCAAACATTGTATTTCCAGTTTAACTCTTGTGACAATTTGTGATTTCCAATTTAAACTTCGAGTTCACCATATTGCACGATGTAAATAAATATCCTCTTCATGAAGTTATGTAAAACAGGCCCATCATACTAATCAGTCCACCCTCAGTTTGATAATCTTTTTAGAAAGCTCCCCTTTGCACGTGAGATTTGCAAATCATACGGATTGCCAATATTCTTTAAAGCATATTAAAATAGTGTATGTATGGATTTCACATCTCGGTGCACTTCATTCATGAACCTGAAATTACTTGCAAGCCAAATTAAATCCCCAGATCAATAAATGTAATAATAAATTCATATCAATCAAATAATTAGAATGCATGAATTAAATATCACTGCCTCTTGTGTACTTGGTTTCAGATCCAATAAGAAGGCCTATTATTCATGGAGTATCCTGCCCTGCCTTGTTCAATCACACTTCCATATTTTGTGCATAAATTTAAATCATATCATTCTCTGAGGCAACATTCCTAAGAATCATTATGTTAGGTTGTTCGTGTGCTTCCTCCTGGCGTTTGTTCATACCATATTCCAAAGCTTCCTTTTCAATTGCTTTTACCTGAATATTTATTGATGAGACTCATCAAGCTCATATATTTCATTGAGAAAAGTGTTCGGTCTGGTGCTAAGTCATGAATATACATATATATACCAACAACAGTATTAAACAATGGACCTGTGAGCTGCTGAAATCTTTGACCAATAGCTTTTATGGCAACATACGTAGTCACAGAAAACAGTTCATTTGAAACATTTAGTGAAACCACATTTTATTTGAGGTATTATGTCATATAGTCTGCTACTTTTAAAGATTCTTTCCATATCTCATTTGTTGCCTGAGAGGGCATTTGCTTTAGAGTTTCTATTTTGCCTTTGAAGGAAGTCTATCATACTTCAGAGCTCCCATTTTTGCACATATGCAATTAAAGCATTCCACGAGATCACAAGTACTTGAGGCATTCTGTTGCACAATTCACATGCCACGTCTATGTTGTCACCATTTAATACGCATGTCTACCAGGGAAGTTTGCTAACGAGCCTCTAAAGCCTCTTCAACAAATCCATTTTTTACACATTCATTCCATGCATATCCTGCCAGTTCACTTGTGTGTTTTCCCTACACATGGTAAAAATTTCATTTGCCTGAAATTTTCTAAAGCCTTTTCAACATATGTATTTTGTGTAAATGCTGCAATCAACGCATTCCATGAAATGAAATCTTTGTGAGAGACTATTGAATAGTTTACATGCGTTGTGTATGCTTCCATCGTTCACCATTAGCGGGGGCATAACATGAACAGGTATCGAACGAGGTCAGAACGATGATAGACACCATTTCCATATGGTACCGGAACAAAAGTAGGACGAAAAACTTTCTTTATTCCCGGTACAGAATCCTCTCCGGGTCCGGTTCTGATTAGGCTGTTGGTTTAGGTTCAATTTTGAACCATGACGTGATATCTCTTTTTAATCATTCTGTCGAATATTTCATAGCTTGCTCGTGCTTCTATGTAGCCATCTGATACCACATTATGCTTACTATTTTGTAATTTATGCCATAATTTTCATTCCATAAAATGATATTGATGGAGGCATTTGTTAAACAATTTACATGCCCTGCCAATGCTTCCACATTTTGTATTCATCTCCTCATGAACATTCGCTCCATGGGATGACGCCTCTCTTGAAAGAATTCTGGCAAACATCTTATACACCATCATTTTCATGCTTGATTGTGGTTGTCGGGAGCGGAACGAGAGATGAACCTGGACATTTTGTGTCTGGTTCCAACTTCTCCCCGGGGCCGAGTCCAATAAACTGATTTGCAGGATGGGGATAATTGTAGCACCAAAACACTTAATTTCATTTGGGTGCATGTTTTCTTCTTTTTTATTTTTATGATTTTTTTAATTACATCGAGAGGCGTAACCCTACAATGGCAGCACAACTCCTATAAGAAACCAGCACAAGTAACGGTCTTAGAAAAAAGAAACGATTCATATTCCTGTTGATTCGTATTCTTCATTACAACAGAAGAGTAATTGCTCCTACCTGGCACCACCACTCAGAACGGATGCTACTGACGTTTTGGGGTATAAGTCCGGCAGACCTCAATGTTTCAGCACGCAGTTTAAATCTGTAACCGATGGTAGTGGAATCGACACAGTCACCTTTTTAGCTCAACGTTTCAGCACTCCACTCTTCATCTTGGCAATTAATATTCGTTCAGTGTGTTCTATTTAAACTATGTTTTGGCAGGAAGGCAATTTGAACATATATTGTCTTTGCGATTGATCTGGCAGGCACGATCCTTAAAATCATAGTAGCGGGCCTCAGGTGGAAAGATGCCAACAGAGGACGAGATCCTGCGTTCTCATACAAATATCGGTTGCTTTACTATCCTTTATCAGGACAAGGATGGCGCCCCCAAGATCGATCGAAGGAACCAAATTTAGTGGAAGTGATTCTTTAGTAAAGCTCAGTCATTTATGTAGTTAGTGCATTAATAATCAAAAGATTTAATGTTAAAAAGATTTCATTGTTCAAGTAAGAAAAAATGCAAAAGATAATCCTAATGGAGCTGCCAAGATGGCATTTATTTTGTGTTTCAGATTGTTTGTATTCAATGACACTGTGGCCTTCACCGCTTCCATTACAGTGGTTTTTGCTTGGTTAGATGCAAAGTGTTGGTATACAATAATTTCGAAGAAGCGCCATTGTTGTCCTATGTATCTGGCTTGCTCTTCTCAATCATGTGGATGGTAGTTGTACCATTCCTGATGGCCACCATTACCTTCACAACCACTTATGATCTTCTGAGGGTGAGAACAATAAGGAAGGTATCTCCAAATATGCATCGACATCCTTCCACATTTGAACTTTCTTACCTGTAATTTGTTTCTTATTTTAGAAAGATTGAAACTACATTGGCTTTCACCCACAGGTTTATGAAAAAGATTCAACACACTTTCAGTCGCTCCATAGCTATTGCATCTACCTGCAGTTAGACTACCATGAGTTATGGTGTTCGATGTAAAAAATCAAAACTTGTTTAAAATTTATTTTTTCCAATTCATTTAAGTGAATAATTCATTTATTTATTATATTTTAATATACTATTGTGTTGCAGATTTGGAGTTTAACAGTAGATTTTGTTGATCTCTATGTTAAAAGTACATTTCACCTCCTGTCGATTTGAAGTAATCTTGTTAAAACCATTATCGTGCCATGCACCAAAATATTTTTCTGTTTTTAGTGAATGCATCAGTATATTGTATTTTTTTGTTATGTTATATAGTAATTCATTTTTTGTTCATAAAATTGACCCACATACGTTAGGTTGCCTGTATCTATTATTCTCTATCTTGGCATTGTAGACTGTACATTCGATAAAAACTATTTAATGATCTTAGGAATACATCAGATCAAAATTTGCTGGATAAGGAGGGAAATAATGATAAAAAAATGTGATGCAATTCGTTTTTCACCAACAAAGACTATCTCTCAAGAGTTTAATTGCCTTTGGTATTGTGTAGCACATTTTTTAAAAACCTGTTGATAATGGAGGTTGGCATAAGTGGATTGGATGTAACTAGCATTATAGAATGATCAATGGCTATAGCATTGTTTTTGACAGGGACAAATAAACAATTAGAGTATATTGTAATTTTAGGAATCCTAAAACAAAATCATAAATATATTTAATTGAAATTTTGATTCATTCTTATCATTATGTCCTCATACTTACAAAATTAAAGTTCAATTAGGTGACACAATTTATTTTTAGGTTTCTCAATTTTTTATATTTTATGCTTTTACAATAAATCAATCCGAAATAAATTTTTAAAATATTTAATCACATATAATCATATAGAATTTAAGTTTCATCTTTATATTATTTTGAATATTTTCAAATAAATGATTCAGAATTGGTTATAAACCCATCCATTTGTAACAAGAAAAATATTCATAAAGCATAACAAAAAAATTCTTTTCCTATAAAACAAAAGGTGAATCTATAAAACACTCACAACATGATATCTTATATGCTATTTTTTCACTTAAGGATCCTACATAATTTGAAGATATTACTTTTCTAAGCTAAATGATCTCTAGATCATAATTAAAAATTTAATTTCCAACTAAATATATAATCCATATTTTCCAACAAGAATAATTATTTGAGCATTTAACATACAGGGTTAATTATATGAGTTTACTATAAAGAAAGAGTTTTTAATTAAATGAGTATATATAATCTTTCTTTCATTTGAAGGATTTGATTAAGAATAATTATTGTAGTATATTGTAATTTCTTATAACTCTATGTATGTTTTTCATTTATAGAGTTTTATATATAGATAGACAAATATATAATTAAATGAGTATATTATATACATATTTTTTATAATAGACATTAGATATAGAGAATTATATTGAATTTACACTCTCAAAAAATTTATATGAATATATTATCTTAAAATATTATATAAATGTTTACTCAAATAATCTTTGAATTAATAAAATATTATATGCTAATTAATAAAAAATCTCAATAATTCTTTGGATATTAACAATTCTATTTTTAATAATTCATTAAATCTTATTAATCTCTACACAATTAGTCACTCAATTAATAGAAAGGGATGTCTTCTAATCATAACTTTTATCTTTGACATTTCAGCTTTATGTGTATTTTCTCTTTAGCATTTATATTTGTTTATGTTTATTAAATCTCCAAGTTTAATAATTAAACCAACTTAAACCCTAACAGTAACTGTAATTATAAATATAATCTAACCCTAACCCTCAAACTAACACTAATTGTAACTCTAACTCTAACCCTTACCTAAACATATAAATCTATATAAAAATTTAATAGTAACATTAATTTTAACACTAACACTAATTCTAACCCTACTCCTAACTTTAAGACTAACACTGACACTAATTCTAACTATATCCCTCACTCTAACCCTAACCCTAATAGTAACAACAATTCTAAATCTAGCATATACTTAACCTTAAGTTAACTTTATTAAAAAATATATAATACTAGCATTAGTTCTATTTCTAACTCCAACCCTTACTCTAACACACTAATTCTAACCCTAACTCTATGTCTAATTCAAACTCAAACCCAAATCCTAACCCTAACCGTAATTATAATACTAGCACTAATTCTACCTATAATCTTGACCCTAACCATAAACCTAACACTAACACTATTTACAACTCTAATCTAATCCTAACCCTAAAACTAATAGTAATTGTAACTCTAACTCTAACCCTAACATGAACACTAATTTTAACATTAACCCTAACTCTTCTAACTTCAAACCTAACCCTAACCCTACTTCTAAACTTAACAATAATTTTAATGATAACCCTAACCCTAACCCTAAATCTAACACTAATTGTAACTCTAACACTAACCATATAAACTAAAACTAACACTAATTCTAACTCTTACCCTAACCCTAACCTAACCTTATAAATCTATATAAAATTCTAATGTACTAACACTAATTCTAATCAAGATCATAATTTTAGTTAAGGATATGATTGGTGTTGCAATTGGGCATATGATTCAAGTAGGGTTGGGGTTAATTTGGGATTATGGTTTGATTAGGGTTGGAGTTTAATAAGGGTAATTATTCAATTGGGGTTATGGTTAGGATTTAATTTGAGTTAGGGTTAGGGCTAAGGTTAAATTATAGTTACAATTCAAATAGGGTTTACGATTAGGGTTATGGTTCAATTACAGTTAGGGTACAATTAGGGTTAGCTTTCAATTAGGGTTAGGGTTAGGGTGCAATTAAGGTCAAGGTTAATATAGGGTTAGGGTTAGAGTCCAATAAGGTTAAGTTTTAACTTATGGTTAGGGTTAAGTTTTAATATGGTTTGGGGTTCGGGTTCAATTAACGCTCAAGTTTCATTAGGGTTAGGGTTACGGTCAAAGTGTAATTATAGTTACTATTCACTCAAGATTACGGTTAGGGTTAGTGTTGAATTAGGTTTAGGGTTTAATTAAGGTTAGTATTATAATTCAACTATTATATGTTCAATTATAATTATGGTTATTGTTTAATTACGATTAGAATTAGAGTTAAATTAGGGTTAGTTTTTACCAATGATAAAGGTTTAACTAGGGTTAGGGTTATAATAAAATAAGGGTTAATTTTCAATAATAATTAGGGTCAAGGTTCAATTTGGGTTAGGGTTTAAGGTAAGGGTTTAATAAAGGTTATAGTTTTAGTAAGAGTGGGGTTAGAATAAAATCAATGCTAGTGTTCATTTGTAGTTAGGGTTAGGGTTCAGTTTGGGTTAGGGTTTAGTAAGGGTAAGGGTTAGGGTTATAGGAAAAGATTATAGTTACATTGAAGTTTAATTAGGATTAGGGGTAGGGATAGGGTTAGGTTTATGGTTAGGGTATAATCAATTTTAAGGTTAAGGTTCAATTTAGGTTAGGTTTTAATAAAGGTTAGGGTTAGGGTTAGGGTTTAGTTAGTGTTAAGATTACAGCTAGGGTTCTATCACACTTAAGATTAAGCTTAATTAGGGAACTACTATTCAATTAATTTAGGGTTAGGGTTCAGTTTGGATTAGGTTTTAGTAAGGGTCAAGGTTAGGGTTCCAAGATAAAGCTTACAATTATCATTAAGGTTAAATTATGTTTAGGATTCAATTAGGGCCAGGTTAGGATTTAATTAGGGTTAGGGTTAGGAATCAATTTGGGTTTAGGGTTTACAATTTACAACTAGGGTCAAGGCTCAATTGGGGTTAGGGTTTAAGGTTTATGGTTTTAATTAGCTTTTAATAAGGGTTAGGTTTAGGGTTAATGTTCAATTGGGATAAGGGTTTAATTAGGGTTTCCATTACAACTATGGTTAGTACTAGAATTAAGATTATAAATAAGGTTATAATTAAGATTGAGATTATAATTAGAATTAAGATTATAGTTAGGGTTATTATTATAATTAGGGTTAGGGTTAAGGTAAGTAGGTTAGGGTTATCATTCAATTATGGTTATGGTTTAGTTAGGGTTAAAATGAGGGTTCAATTAGGGTTTAATGTAAACCCTAAACATAATCCTAACCATAGAACAAAATCATAACCATAACCATAATCCTAATGCTAACACTTACCTTAACACTAAACCATAACTATAACTATAACCCTAACCATAAGCCTACACCCTAACCCTAACCATAATCATAAACCTAAATGCTAAACCCTAACCCTAAATGGTTAACCCTAAATCTAATGCTAACCCTGACCATGATATAAACTTTAACCCTAAATTATAACCCTAACTATATTAATTTATTCAATGTATAACACTAAACCTTAACACCAAACCCTAAAGCTAATTATAACCGTAATCATAAGTCTAAACCCAACCCTAACCCTAATGACCATAAACCCAACCTTAAAACTAAACCCTAACCCTATTCATAATAATAAATCTAAACCAAACCCTAACCCTAATGCTAACCCTAACCATGATATAAAACCTAATCCTAAATGCTTACTCTAATCATGATATAAAACCTAATCCTAAATGCTTACTCTAATCCTAAATATTAAAAATACGCTGAGAAAATGATATCTCTCGGCATATAATATATATATCTTAATATATTAAGATAGATAAGCTAGTTTTTAAACATAAATCTTTTTATTTAATTAAAAAGATTCATTTATTTAAAATTTAAAAGATTAATTGCTATTTTACATTTATTTTAATTTTAAAATCTTAAAAAATTTATTTATTCTTAAATCTTAACCTTATAAATCTTTTAAAATTAAATTTTACTTTAAAATTTAAAATTAAATAATTTTTTTTTTTTTTTTTTATTTTTGTGTTTTATTATTTTTTGTATTTTTCAGAACTCAACAAAAAAATTGAAAAAAAAAATGAAGGAATGACGAAAGAATGAAATGAGCAACGTAAAACCAGACATGGAGAAACAAAGAACAAACAAAATCACACAAACAAACAACACAATGAGGTGAGGACGAAGACGAAACAAAAACAACCAAAACAAACGAACGACACAATGACCAAAGATGAAGAGAAAAGGACGTGACAAAAGATGGGGATCGAGATTGAGAATCTACGAGGCACCTAAACCTGAACAACACTTGAAGGCAGAGTAGAGAACCGAGATCAGGATGGATCAGGATGGAATGAGGAACATGAACCTTGGAAACGTTCCTTGTTCTGGTTCTGGTCTGATCTTGAACTCAAATCACACAAAAGGAACACAAAGGAAACAAAGATCAGAGTAGGGGCAGAACAAAGAACCTAAATCTTGGAAAAAATTTAGGTGTCGATTCCATCTCTAAACCCGATCCCGACAAAATAAACCAGCGAAACGAAATAAACAGAGGGCGTCCCCAACTTTGCCAAGAAAAAAAAATTTGGGGCATGTATGCAGGGCATAACAGTAAGAGCTCAAACACAATAACTCCAAAGTCTAGGGGACATTGTTCTTTTGGTAAAAAATCATTCCATCATGATGATATGAATTTTCAATGCATTACATGGAGGGTAATACATAAGGGTGGAATTCATCAAAGAACGGAAAATTTATACCAATGGACTATATCATATGATGGTGATGATGTATACCCAAATGATGCAAGAAAAAGGCAGCCTACAAGTATAAGAAAATCAATGAATAATGTACCAAGACATGAAGATATGTCAGTCATATGGAGATGAGATAGATGGTAACAACTCATAATTTCATCATTCTAGCATCTTAAAGGCATGGTTGTAGATCGACAAATGTTGGAAATTTGTAACATTGGCCTATAAACCTCAGTGGCAACATTTCTCTTGTCATGGTTTCTTTCATTTTCTTGCTTATACTGCTCATAAATGACGAGCACAAATAAGATAAAGTGCAACATCATAGTCTTTTATGAGAAGTTATTAACATGGTAGTCACCTTTCAAGAGGGCTTCAAATGTTGTAGATGTATCCAAGGACAATGCCAATGTATGACAACAACCATGTGCATGGTCAAGACAAGTGTGATTTAGACAGTTGAGGCATACAAATAAAATTATAATAAAATCTAGACTTAACTCAACAACTAAGTGTAGGGGGTCTTGATGATGCATATAAATGACAATGGTATAGCAAAGTACAAGAAAGCCATGGTGCAATGATAACCATGAGCATTTTTGAGGGTTCCAAATTAAGGAAAATGTATGTAAGGCAGCTTCATTGAACCTTGATTGTCATTAGTTTTAGGCCTTCAAATTGTTTACAAATTCTTTTTATATGTCCCTTTGTCAAATCAAGGAAATGAATATTTCATAGGGTTTTTGAAGTGTTAATAAACTTGTGCCATCATTGTTTATGGTGGAGTTATAAGAATAAGAAAATGCTCATTACTAATGTCAGACAGAGTCATCCATGATATACTCATCAGTGCCCTCAATGGACTATACAAGGATATGAAGCAATGACTAAGCATAGTGACAAGAACTACGACATGAGGGGTAAGAAAAAAACCAAATATGCAAGTACTTTGAGGCTGCTACAAAAAATATAAAGGTTGCAGTTTAAAGATGGCAATCTTTTGAGAAGGTAGAAGACGTAAAGAGCATGACCATGAGAAATAAGAATATTCATGATGTTATGTACTGAAGCATGAATATGAGAAGCCATGACCTTCAGTACAAAAAGCCATAAAATCCATGGCCGATTATGGAGTACAAAACATAGTCATTTTCAAAAAACAAGGAGACATATAGCCATGACATAGTGTAAAGAAACCCTCGAGTGGAGAAAAATGAAATCCTTAGAACAAAGATGAAAACCTAGATGGTAAAGAGGGAGCCAATGACCTATTGAGATCCAAGACTCTCAACCAAGGAAATGAAGAAAATGCAGGAAAATGATAAATATCTACAAGAGGGAGCAAACACAAGAAAATGTATTTATCTTTCTACACATAGAGCTCAGATTCAAGCCTCTTTATCTTCAAGAAGAAATAAAAAGAGAAGGAAAAAATGCTTTTGAAAGCTTACCTTAAGCTTTTCTTTGTTTTCCTTGCTAATAAATTTGTTTAAATCCCAATGGAGCTTCATAAATCCGCCATGGTAATTTTTAGAAGTGCTTTGGTGAAACCCTCGATGGTGGCCAAGCTTCCTCCAGAAGCTTCGAAAGAAATGAAATGAATGTTTCATTTTCTTTCTTCCTTTTATTTTAGGGTTTCTACCTTATTTCCCAATCATATGTATTAGTGGAATTTTTTCCAATGTTTTAAAAAAAATACATGGAGTTTGATATTATGCACCGTGGGCTAAGACTTCTAGTCATATGCCTTAGCATTATTTCTGCTTCGTGTATACTTCATAAATGTTTGCACTGTTTCCAATGAGACCAGGTCATGCTCCCCTTGTTTTAAAATTTTGCATTTATTTTGAAAATGAATTGTAAATCATTTACCTTAGTGATAATTTATAAATCACTTATGTAAATACTATTTTTATGTAAAATGAAATGATTGAGGTTTCAATGCATGATCAAAAAAGATATGTTTGGATTGATGCTTTGCAAGCATATAGGGGAGGTTAAAGTAGTTTTCCAACATGAGGAGGGCATATAGGGGTTTTCATTTACTTTTTGGAACACTTGAAGAAGATTTAGTCAACTTTTCTTGTGCCTTTTGGTTGGATAAGGTCAAATTTGACTTTTTCATCCTTTTGGAGCTCCTTCCTTGAGGTTCTAGTTGCTATATTTTAGGATTTTTGGAGGCATTCAAGATCATGAAGCTTCTATATCCTTCTTTGGTATAGCTACTTGGAATGGTAGTTATATTCTCATTTTGACTCATTTTTTGAGTTATTTCTTGTATTTTTTTGCTTTGTGACTTTTGTGAGTCCTTTGGAGAAAAGACAATGCTTTGTAACTCACTATTTTGGACATTTTTGAGAGTGGATACCTTGAGGATTAATGGAGATAAGCAGTATTTTTTCGTTCTCATTCTCTGTTTTATTGTGTGCATGCTAGTTGATTGATATAGCTACATGTGAAGTTATTTTATTTCCTTGTAGTTTTTGTCTCAATAAAAGCACCTCTTGTAGAAAATATGTATGTTGCAGGTCATAGGATGTGTTAAATGTAGGTTTTCTAGCTATGAGAGATATCTTTCCTTCTAGAGGTGAACTGTTCAGGCCTTCCTATGAAACACGAATGTAAGAAACATATAAATTTTGGGTTGTGTAAGCCAAACTTTTCCATTCATTCAACTGTGTATGCAAGTTGTTTGCAGGTCTAATGAACGTTTAGGTGCATCACCGTAGGGTTTAATCATTGCAGTTTATGTTATCTTTTTTCCCTTTTCCTCAGTAGATCAATAGATTAGTTTTAGGTGAGCACCAAAGGAATCCAACCTTCTCCAGACATTCTTTTTCCATTATAGGTGACCCACAGCCTGGAAAAGTTCCCATGTTTCTCCAAAGTGTTATGTTTTACAACTTAACTAGGATGCAACTTTGGGTGATAATAGTTTTTCGCACACCCGGTGGGACAAGGAACTAATTTCTAGTCTCTCTTGTCCTTATGTTACTATTGTTTGGTGTGTACAACATTAGTTTCAGCCTTTTGGAGGCAAGTTCAATCACATACCTAGTAACTCTGAGTGCAGAATTTTCTGGTTTCAACAGTTAAGTGCTGATATGTTTCAAGTTTTTAAAAGAAATCTAATTTGAATGAAAAGAAATGTCAAGTTTTCATGGAAACATGGCCTTTCACCCTCCATTTCATGAAAATCATGCAAATATGTCCTCTTATCATCCATATTATATAGAACAACCTATTGTTTTTATATCAAATGGCCTTGTAATAACAAATTACCAATATTTTCATCATGTTTCTTGCCCTCCCACTCCTCCTCAACCTTTGTATCAACCAATATATGATCAAAGTCAATCTCGAGAGGAGATTATTGATGCCAATTAGCATGACTATTCACATAACCAACCTCAAGAACACCCTTATCAAACTGTATTGGTTTTGATCCAACAGTTTGACCATATGTTGTGGGATTTGAGCCAAAATCTTGACTATATGAAGATTAATGATATTAGCAAGGTGTTCTCACACATGAATAGAATGTTGGTTGATGTCAAGAAGCAGAAAAATACCATTATGTAGCAACAAGAAATGGTTGAACACACCTATTTCTATGACCAAAAGTTGAAGACACGGAGGATTCAATTTGAAGAGGGTCTTGAACGAGAGATAGTTGCTAAGGAGGGGAAAATGAAGTCGTTGTCTGCTCAGGTGCAAAGTATTCAAGCTTACTCAGATTATCGGCACCAACTAATGGAGGCGGGGTAAAAGCACAAAGCTGTGTCACACTTTCAGCCAACATATCAACACAACTGAATTTAAGTATTTCTAACTAAAAATCAATTTTGGTCAAACATATGACCTAGTAAGATTCATTCTAGCTAAGTTAGATACTTCCATAATTTATTCAACTAAAATTGTTGGCTAAAATTATATGGATCACCACTTTGAGTCCAATTTACCAAAAAAAAAAAAATTGAAAAACTTGAATTTTTAATAACTCCTCATGTAAATAACATTTTTTTTAAAATTTAAAAATACCCTTTTGTAGATCCATAAGTGTAGTTTTAAAAAATATATTTATTTTAGTAGTTTAATTATTATTTTTATTTATACTAAAATTAGGTTATCAACAAAAAATATTAGATTGATTACCATGCCAAGGAAAAATACTAAAACTTATTAAAAAAAATTGGAAAAAATATGGTGCACTAGATAAAAGAATCTATTTCAAGATGGTATAATTTTTTTCCCGTTTTAGATAAATATTTAATATGAATGTTGAATTTTGATGGAAACAGTTGTTTTTTATTCACACACATTTTAATATGTATATAAAACTATATATTTATCAAAATTGGAAAAGAATATATCCATGCACTAAAGTTTCAAGTTATAAATACACACAAAAAATTTGAAAGAAAAAAATGAAAAATTTAGTATAAAAGTTTTGACGTCCCATGCAACTTCATTTTTCAGCATTTTATCAGCAACTAAATTATAGTGTTAATTTATGAAAAACTAGTTTAAAATAGTTTTTGAATTTCTTATAAAAAATACAAACATAAAATATACAAAAAAATAAATATTTTACTAGTCATCATTTAAAAATTCAAAACATATATGCTACTTTTTAGTGATTCAAGTTTAAAAGTTGGATCAACATTGGTCATTTCCTTTATAAAGTGTGACACAACTTTGTGCTTTTACCCAGCGTTTCGAAGAGGCAGCTTGAGGGGAGTTTCAAAAAATAGAGAGTTTTTGTAGAAGAAGAGAAAAACTGTGACCAAGACAGTTCATTCACAATGGAGGAGACCAGAATTCCATATTTGTTGCATCTAGCTATGGAGCATTATCAGTTAACACAAAGAAAACCTCTCCAAGATGGTGAAACTATGCCCATAGGACAATAAGATGAGAAGGTGAAATTGACTGATGATGAGGTGCATCCTACAGTTTGGAATGAAGAGTTACCTTGATTCATTCTACATGATGAAGAAGTTGTGGGTCTATGAACAACAATGGCTTTTTTTCAGAATAGCAGGATGACATCAAATTAGCTGAGGAGTTGCTGATTGATGACAATCAACAAGAAAATGGAGCCTTCGACCATGAGGAAGGGCCTAAAACTCAACTTGACACCTTCTTCTAGGATATGAGCTTTGATATTTTCGAACATGCTATAGATGAAAAGGCTAATGTTGAGCTTTATGAAGAGGCGTGCACATGCATAATTCAACAATTTTGTTCCAAGTTGGGTGGCAAGGAATCAGAATTTTTCACTCGTGATGAACTAGAACAACAGGTTCACGAACTTGAACAAGTGTTGAAACAACAGGAGGAATCCATTCTTTTAAATCAAGAGACTCTTCATGAACTAGTTAGAGGAGCTTTCGTTCTGTTGTGTAGAGGAATTGGAAGTTGATATACCAATTGAAGGTTGATTGGATGAGGCTTCTTCATTGTTTGAACACTTGTCTGGATTTGTTGAAGATGACAAGACTAAATTGAGATGTATTTCTTTGAGTAATAATGTGGATTATGAGTAGCTCCCTTTCTGGTGTATAAAGGAGCTCAAGGTTGATGCATTGATTGAAAGTGTGTTGGAAGAGGCTATCTCATTTTTTGGATATTTTCCTTCCTCCCTTGAAAAAGAAAATTATATTTTGGGTACAAAGGAGGTTAAGCTACATGCAAGTATTGTTCAAGTTGAACAAGAGAAAAAATTGGATACTACTCATCATGATGAAAATAAAACAACAAATCTTAATGAGGAAGCCAGTAATAAAATTTTAGGTTTCATCCTTTCAAGAGGATGTCCTATTAGATATTTAGCTAGTTTGGAGCCCACTAAAGTACCAGATGTCATGCTTGCACCCAAGCATGAGCATGCAATCGAAGAAGAAGCTGATTTCAGAGTTGTAGTTTAGAGTGATCAGGTTTAACTCACTTGTCCAGTTCAGGACAACAATAGGCATGATCGAAATCAAGGTGTAAGTGATTTTATTTACATCTTTCATGAAACACTGCAACAATCTATTGAATATATGCTTTTGTTTCATATCTTTTTCAGCAATACATAATCATGTAATGCATTAGTTGTTGATTAGGAAGGGGTGTTAGTTTTCAAAATCAGTTAGTGGTTTTTTTTTACCAGCTTCTTTGTTGGTTATAGTAGGTTAGGATAGGTTTTAGTTTAGTTGTAGTTTTAAATTCCCTAAGTGTTGTTTAGCACAGTTAGGTAGTTTCCCTTCTATAGTTTTGGTGTTTCAAAAAGTTTCCAAGGTGTCTCGTTCTGAGCTACTGAGTTACAATTTTTTTTTAGGACTGTTTTCAATTTGTCTCAAGTATTTGAGTGACTCTGTTCCCAATGGACAAGCCTAGGCAACTGGTCTTCATGTCTACTAGGAAAACATCCAGCATATGTCACCAGAAATGTTACCCAAATTTAACTAATAGCTCATTAAGGAAGAGGTTTTCATTCAAAACTTAAAACAAAGGCACATTTATTATCCCTTTCCTTCATTACATTCTATTACATAAACATAAATTCAAAGATTTCATGAATCATAGATTACTGCATTATAACAGATGTATGTAACATAGAAGAGATTTATATAGATCTTTTCTGAAAAGGTAATCTTTATTGATGATTTAAATATTCATGGTCTCACACAAGCCATGAGACTAACTTATTCAATATACATAAAGAAAAGAATATACATGGACAAGTAAATTAAATGGAATGCACATATAAGGAAAGAGACTATTCATTTCCTGAATGACTAGTTTGTTGTTGTTGTTTGCTCTAGATTCTTGTCTTGAGTAGCCTTTAGTCCACTTGAGCTCTTGTATCCAAGTCCCTGCATCAGATTGACATAGTGATGCTAGATAAATTCTCTAAGCAATGAGAGATCACAAACATTATATGAGCATTCACCTATGCATGTATAAACTGATCTCAATGTGCATTAAATATAAAATGAATACCTTAGATGTCTAGGTAAACCATCAGATCAACATACACACCTAAGACATGCATTTTATTTTCTAACATGTTGGCTTCATGTGCTGATATAGGAAAAGTTTGTTACTATTTTGGGTTATTAGTTTTCAACATGTGGGTTAAAATGTGGCTCCCACAAGAGTTGAGCCCAACATGTTGTTTTCCTTTGTTCATTAAAATAATTAGGAGTATAAATCATCATATATTATCAACCTTGAGTGAATGCTCATCACCTATGGTGGTGAATTAGTTGACATCACAATCATAAATAAAAAGAATTCACTCGGCAGAGTCACAGTAAGGAAAAGGACAATATGTTTTTGTAAGGGATCTTGAGGACAACCCAATACAGAAGAACATACCAACATTTTTGAAGTGATATGCACAATGAAAGGTTGAGATAGCCATCATATGAAGAAGGATTATCATCTTTTGGGAGGACACAAGGTATAGTAAGCACTGAAACACAGCAACTCCAAAGTCAAGGGGATAATGTTCTTTTGATAAACAATCATTGCATCATGATGTTATGAGTTTTCAATGCATTACATGGAGGGTAATACATAAGGGTGGTATTCGTCAAAGAATGAAAAATTTATACCAATGGACAAAATCATATGTTGGTGATGATGTATGCCCAAATGATGCAGGAAAAAGGTAGCCTATAGGTATAAGAAAATCAATGAATAATGTACCAAGACATGAAGATATGGCAGCCATGTGGAGATGAGATATCTGGTAACAACTCATAAGTTCATCATTCTAGGATATGAAAGGCATGGTTGTAGATCCACAAATGTTGCAAATTTGTAACATTGGCCTATAAACCTTAGTGGAAACCTTTATATTGTCATGGTTCCTTTCATCTTCTTGCTTATACTACTCATAAATGACAAGCACAAATAGGATAAAGTGCAACATCAATTTTATGACAAAGGTTTGTATAGGATCATGATGGGCCAAAAGTGGCAATATGATGGGTATGTGGCTGATGACTTTTTTTTTACCCAAAATTGATGACACAAAAAGGTTTTTCAAAGGATATTCTCAGCTTTCCACCAATATAAATTATGCTTTACTTTGAATTTAATAAATAATTATTATTCATTTTCTATTGAATTACAACTAAAGTCCTAATTTTAGGCTAATTGAAAAACATCTATAGCTTTCAAACAGTATCATATTTTTTGAATCCAAAACATGCGTCACATTCTATGCTTTGCATACTATAATATTAAAGAATAAAAAATTGAATTTCATGAAGTTTTGACCAAGTTAAGGTGGTCAAACATATGAGTCTTTATATTTTTTTAAATTTGTCATAAATTTTTTATAATTAATTATTTACTTGGAAAAAAATTACAAAAAAATATGAATCACATCGGGACATGAGTCCTCAACTTATATATAAAATACTATAAAAAAATATTATCATTTTAATATGGTTAGGGTGGTCAAACAGACACCTAATTCTTATTTTTCCCCTGAAATTTAAGTACTATTGTATTGAAATTTCAAATTTTCACAAAATAGATTTTATGTTTTTATAAATAAACCTAGTAATTTAGAAAGTACATTCAATTTGCTACAAACTCTATTCTTACATATATTTGAAATAATATAGATAACTTATTCAGATTTTTATGTCAAGTTGCCTAACTCTAATTTTTCTGAATTTTTTGCTACTTAAGGGCCTATTTTTTCCATGATGATCATGCACATACCCACTATAAGTTATTAACATGGAAAACACCTTTCAAAAGGGCTGAACAAAAGTTACAAATGTATTCAAGGACAATGCCAATGTATGACGACAACCATGTGCATGGTCAAGAAAAGTGTGATTTGGACAGTTAAGGAATATGAGTAAACTTATTATGAAATCTAGACTTAACTCAACAATCAAGTGTAGGGGGTCTTGATGATGCATATAAATGATAGTGGTATAGAAAAGTACAAGACAGTCATGGTGAAATGATAACAATGAGCATTTTTTAGGGTTCCAGATTAAAGAAAATGTATGTAAGGCAACTTCATCGAACCTTGATTGTCATTAGTTTTATACCTTCATTGTTTAGAAATTATATTTATATCTCCCTTTGTCAAATCAAGGAAGTGAATATTTCATAGGGTGTTTTAAATGTCAATGAAATTGTGCCATCGTTGTTTATGGTAGAGTTATAAGAATAAGCAAATGCTCATTACTAATGTCAGACAGAGTCATCCATGATATACTCATCAGTGCCCTTAATGGACTGTACAAGGAGATGAAGGAATGACTAAGCACAGTGACAAGAGCTACGACATGAGGGGTAAGCAAAAAACCAAATATGCAAGTACTTTGAGGCCGCTACAGAAAACATAAAGGTTGCAGTTTAAAGATGGAAATATTTTGAGAAGATAGAAGATGTAAAGAGCATGACCATGAGAAGTAAGAATATTCATGATGTTATAGTGAAGCACAAATGTGAGAAGCCAAAACCTTTAGTACATAAAGCCATAAAATCCATGACCGATTATGGAGTACAAAACATAGTCATTTTCAAAAAACAAGGAGACATATAGCCATAGCATAGTGTAAAGAAAACCTCAAGTGGAGCAAAATGAAACCCTCAGAACGAAGATGAAAACCTAGATGGTAAAGAGGGATCCAATGGCCTATTGAGTTCTAAGACTCTCAGCCAAGGAAATGAAGAAAATGCAGGAAAATGATAAATATCTACATGAGGGAGAAAACACAAGAAAATGTATTTATCTTTCTACACATAGAGCTCAGATTTGAGCCTCTTTATCTTTAGGAAGATGTAAAAAGAGCAGTAAAAAATGATTTTGAAAGCTTACCTTAAGCTTTTCTTTGTTTTCCTTGCTAAGAAATTTGTTTAAATCCAAATGGAGCTTCAAAAATCTGCCATGGTAATTGTTGGAAGTGATCTTGTGAAACCCTCGACGGTGGCCAAGCTTCCTCCAGAAGCTTCAAAAGAAATGAAATGAATGTTTCATTTTCTTTCTTCCTTTTGTTTTAGGGTTTCCACCTTATTTCCCAATCGACACATGTCTTAGTGGCATTTTTGCCAATGTTTTAAAAAAAAATACATAGATTTTGATATTATGCATCATGGGCTAAGACTTATAGTCTTATTCCTTAGCATTATTTCTACTTTGTGTATACTTCATAAATGTTTGCATTGTTTCCTATGAGACCGAGTCATGCCCCCCTTTTTTTAAAATTTTACATTTATTTTGAAAAGGAATTGTAAAGCATTTACCTTAGTGATAACTTATAAATCACTTAAGTGTAATAACTATTTTTTATGCAAAATGAAATGATTGAGCTTTCAATGCATGATCAAAAAAGATATGTTTGGATTGATGCTTTGCAAGCATATAGGGGAGGATAAAGCATTTTTCCAGCATGAGGAGGGCATATAGGGGTTTTCATTTACTTTTTGGAACACTTGAAGAAGATTTAGTCAACTTTTCTTATGCCTTTTGGTTGGATAAGGTCAAATTTGAATTTTTTATCCTTTTGGAGCTCATTTTTTGAGGTTCTAGTTGCTATATTTTAAGATTTTTGGAGGCATCTAAGATCATGAAGCTTCTAGATCCTTCTTTGGTGGAATTACTTGGAATGATAGTTATATTCTTATTTTGACTCATTTTTTGAGTAAGTTCTTACTTGTATTTTTCTGCTTTGTGACTTTGATGAATCCTTTGGAGTAAAGACAATGCTTTGTAACTCACTATTTTGGACATTTTTGATAGTGGATACCTTGATGATTAATGGAGATAAGCAATATATTTTCCTTCTCATTCTTTGTTTTATTGTGTGCATGCTAGTTGATTGATATAGCTACTTATGAAGTTACTTTGTTTCCTTGTAGTTTTTGTCTTGAAATAAAAGCACCTTTTGCAGAAAATATGTATGTTCTGGGTCGTAGGATGTGTTAGTTGCAGGTTTTCTAACTATGAGAGATATCTTTCCTTCTAGAAGTTAATTGTTTCGGCTTTCCTATGAAACACTAATGCAAGAAACATATAATTTTTGGGTTGTGTAAGCCAAACTTTTCCATTGATTAAACTGTGTATGCAAGCCATTTGTAGGTCTAATGAATGTTTAGGTGCATCACCATAGGATTTAATCATTTTATTTTATGTTATCTTTTTTCCCTTTTACTCATCAGATCAATAGATAAGTTTTAGGTGAGTACTTAAGGAGGCCGGACTTCTCCGAAGGTTCTTTTCCATTACAGGTGACCCATATCCTGGAAAATTTCCCATGTTTCTCCAAAGTGTTAAGTTTTACAACTTAACCATGGTGCAACTTTGGGTAATAACAATAAAATAATCTTGTATCCAATTCTTTGTCTTCTCGGAAGGTGAATGGTCTAAGAGTTATTTCTCTTTCGAATATTAGATGCATTCTTTATTTTATATCTTGTCTTCTCATATATGAGTTAGACTTGAATATAAACATTCTAAGGACTTGTTAAGAAGAAAATGCAAGTTTTGTTGATTTCCTTTATTCTCATTGTTTTGGTATTGATCTATGGATTTAGTTTCAAGGAATTATTTGGAGAGGTACATGAAATGGTTTGTGGCTTTGGACATATTCCCTTTGTTGTGGGAATGATTGCATGGTTTCATCTACCTTCGGTAAGAGAGGTTTACATCTATTGCTGCCATTTTTTCATTTGATTTGAATGTTAAGATGTTGATATCCTTTTAGTTTGGGAATGGTTGAGAAGATCTGAATTTACACAAATTCTTACATGTTAGTGTGCAACAAGGATATATTTCTATTTGTATATTATCTCTTTGGTAAAGGAATTCTTCGTAGATGTTTGATTTCTTATTGTTAAGTGTGAAGAAATTGAGAGAGCTATGGAGACTAGTGGTGAGAGAGGTATTGCAACACATTTGTCTATAGGATTTACATATCATTGTATGTTTCCTTGACACTATGTAATAGAGGAACTAACCACATCCTCTATGTGAAGTACTATAGGTAGAGTTGGTTTGCATTGATCTATTTTCAAATTTGACATTAGTTGTGTAGTTGGAGTTTCTCGATATATGTTTTGGTCATCCTCTTTGATATCTTGTTTTGTTGATCTTACTGATGTGATGATGAGTTTGCATGCTTCATTGGATTGGGATCTATGAGTTATATAATTTGTAGGTGTGTACAACCTATTATTTGTAGTGGGATGGCTTAGATGTAGATTATTTATATCCAAAATATTATTTTAGTGTTAATAAAGAATGTGTTAGTTGGCCTTGTCTATTGTCATTTGTGCATTGGTATGTTGCATTAAGATAGGAGGATGGATATATAAATAATTTATTATATATTTTGGGTTGGTATGTTGATGACATGAAGTTCTATCTATGTTGTGTTTACCCTGGTCTGAGGTATGGTTAGCTTAGGTGATTTTCCATTTGTTGTGGTTGTTATTCCAAGTGTTATGAGTAAGAAAACTTCTTAGATCCTTTGTTATCATATGAATTTGATGCTTGCGTTCATGTAAATATTAGTGTAGCTTTTAGTGATAGTTGGTGTGTTTCACCTTGGCATGTTCTGTTTTATTTTATAGGAGGCATGATGGAGGATGTGAAGGATTTTTTCTTGATTATGGTTATCATGGTTTATTTTGCAAGTATCTTGTTGGAGTGAACCACAAATTTTAGGGGAAAAAGGGAGTTCTCTAGTACTTCTAGGGGTTTCGCCTAAAAGGAGAGAGTTCTTTCACACCCAAAATCTGGGGGGTTCATTTAAGATTAAGTGCTAATGTGTGTGATTAAAATATGTATAAATAAGATGTCCTAAATGCAATAAAATTATAAAAGAGACTAACTAATAATGCAAAACCTAGAAAATGCACTTTGTTTGAAAACACATAATGATATGCAGGAAGATAGATTAAATGCAATATAGAGCAAGATGGAAAGGCTAAACAAAAAGAGTGTACCTAGAAATAGATAGAAGCTAGAATGAAGACTGTAAATGTCTTTGAAATTTTAGAAAATCTAATTTTTAAGCTTGACAGGACACTTGTGCCAGACTGGGTGACTTAGTCCAGCTTCAAGAAGATTCTAGAAAACTACACTGGAGCCTATTTCAGCCAAATGGGTATCTGAATTTGTAGAAATCTCTAAAAATCCTGCATAGTGGGACTAAGTCGTGACAACTAGGGGGAACTTTCCACTTTGAATTTTCTAAATATTTGAAAGGGGAATCTATAGCTCTTGATTTGCACTTATGCTCCAAGTAATTTTCCTAATCCAAAACTACAAAATTTGGCCTATAGGTGTTCTCCAAGATTATCTTAAGTTTTTGACAACCTTGAAGGGATTTGATACTTTGATGACAACTTTTCCAATCTTTCTGTTGGACAAATCTGTAAACAAGACCTGTAAATCACATAAAGAGAGACAAAAATGTTGAATTTTAGGGCATGGGGGTTTGCCTTGGTCAAATCCCTTTCAAGTAATTGAACCAAAATTATAATATAATGAAATAAACAATGAAACAATTGTGTCAAAACCTTACCTTGGTGGTAGATCTTGAATTGCTGCAATAATGGTCGAATAATCTTCCGTTGAATGCTTTAGAAAGATGTCTTGGTGACTTGGAATTATAAAAACCTAGCTTGCTTGAGAAGAATAATGAATGAATTATCCAACTAGTTAGATAGATAGAGAGGTGAAAATAAGGGGAAAACCCTTTATTTATACATGCTTTTCCCTAATTTCCCAAAAATACCTCTTCACAGGCTAACCTTAGGGTTTAGAGAACAATATTCCACTATAATATTGAAATAATTTTGATTTTTAAGCCAGAGGGGACTAAGTCGCCCAAGGTGGTGACTTGGTCCCACCAAGGAAATTTTTCTAGTCGTTGGGAATTAAAATGCAATTAATGATGCTTAACGAGATTCTTCTCTGAAACAAACTTAAGTAGGGTAGGTATATGTGCATAATGGGGCCATTTGAACATAAGAAAGGGTTAAATTATTGATGACAATCCTAGGAAGTGTGAGAGTTTGTTACAACTCCTTACAACACTTTGAAATAAGGCTTGGTGAGTGATAAAAAGAGGTTATTTAAGTGAATTGTGATAGAAGGGTCCTAGAAAAGTGTGAAAGTGGGTTACAACACTTCACAACAGTTTTACAAGACACCATACAATTCTTATTGATTCAAAAGGGTCCAAGGCCTAATGGGAATGTTTTGACCACATTACAACATTAAATCTAGGCAAAAATAGGCCAAAAACCAGAAGAAAGACCCAAATGAGCGTAAAAATGTCCAAAGATACATTTTTTATTGACACATTTAGCCCCTACTTTAGTGAGAGGATGAACTTGCTTCAAACTCACACTAAAGTAGACATTCAAGAGGAGGGGTCCCATCATACCAATGTAGATGGAAAAGGATGACAAAGATCAAAGGAGGTTATGTAAGCCCCCAAGATCCAAGATCCTAAGTCAAACCAACATAATTACAAAGGGACACACACAAGGGTGAATGATTTGTCGAAAAATGATATACATGATCATGCAATGACAAGAACTAAAGGAAGAATAAGAAAAAAAGTAAAAAGAGTGGATCAAGCTTCGATCATTTGTTCAGCTAGTTGTGGATCAGATCTGGGTTGTTTGTCCAAAAAAATCATACTCACTTTGAGGCGACGAAACTCTTGGTTGTCCACTGGGTGAGAAGTGAAAGAAGGTGAGAAACATACACTAATGGTTGGTATCCACTCACACACACGTAGGTGGCTATGGGGAAATTCATGCCTTAGAATGGGCTTCCTGCTCAAACCATACCAAAATTATACCTCTTGACAACTTTGATAAGTCGCCACACAAAAATGATTTTCGAGCTTCTATGAGGAAAGAAAAACTTTGTACGCTTGAAACTCATAGATATTGCAAATACAATATAGTGTTAGAAATGTTATAAGGGATTTTACTTAGTTTGTGCAAGGTCTCATCTTAGGGAACATTGTGCCTAATGTTTCAAAGAGAGGATAAGTGCAAATGGTCTCATCTTGTTTCTGAGAGAGGACAAGTGAAATTTATCATCATGGACAACATTGCACCTAATTTTTCCAAGAGAGGGAATCACAATAAAAAAAATCACATAATGAAATATGAGTTTCAATGTATGCTCCCACTTTAAAGAAGTTGCTAACACCATTACTGTGATCAATTGCTTTAAAGTAGAAGAAGAAGACATGAGAACTTGTTCGAAAATCCCTATGCCAAGTCATATGTTTCCAATAAGCTACATCATGAAAAGGGAAGTATCTCACATGTGAGTCAACTTAAGACATGTCGTCCACATCCCAAGATTTCTCTTGTATATTCAGGAAAGGTTAATGAATAGCCAAAAGAGAGAATGGTGAGTGACATACGAGGGTAAGGTTAACTAACCTCTTGCCCCCACTTAGTGCAGGACAAGAGCGAGCTGAAGGGATTGATGAAATGCATGGTAGAGTGAAAATTAGTATAGATTAGAGGAATTAAGTGCCCCACATAAGGGAGAGCTCTGGACTCCTTAAGATGTTGAATTTTACTACTCAAGGCCTTACATTCATTAGTAGAATTACCATGAACTCTATGATAGGCGCAAAAGGAATTCTTGTAATAGAATTTATTTCGAGTTCGAGGAGGAGGGGATATCAAGTGATCTTGGATGAGTCTTGGCAAGATACCCTCTCAATCAAAGGTAGAAGGTGTTACTCTATCTTGTGACAAAGATGTGTCTTGCTTAGTACATGATTTCATACCTATGCAAGACTCTATAGATTGTGAGATTTTGTATGCTCCTTTAGAGGAGTGTGTAAAATTCAAATCATTAGTGTTGTGCAAGATGACATTGACATTAGGCGAGGACTTATTTATTTGTTTCGTTTGTTGAAAAGGATCACGTTTGAGACCAATAGTGTCTATTAGTTTAGGATGCACTAGTGTTAAGGTTGGTTTAGAGGAATTGTGGGTGATGGTGTTGATGTGAGGTGAAGGCTTGGTGATTTCAATCAAGGGACAATAACCAAGACCATGAGTTGTTGTTTGCGTGTTAGGCTCTATAGGGTTCTAGATACCTTGTTTGTTAGCACCACATCCTTTTCCACTATAGCCAAATTGTTTCTTAAGTTCGTAACCTTTTCCATAAATCTTTTTCATTGCTTTTGGATCTGGTGGTTATTTTTTTTTGGGTTCATCAATGTTTGTTGGATTTTATTCAAATGGTCTTTCGAGTTTTGCATTGAAAAAACTAATTTTCCCTTTTTAGAGTCTTTATTTGTGATCTTATATTCTCCCATTAATGTAGATGTGAAGTCTAAGGAACCCCAATCCTCGTCTAATAGCTACGCGATTTGTTCAATATTTTGTTCTTTGTTTGTTGTGCGGGTTCCACTTGTGTGGTTGGTGTTAATGTGTTCAAGGGATTGTCTTTTTTTTTCTCAAGTTGTAAGACACTATAAGGCTCAGGATCGGTTTCAAGTGTGTACACCTGGTTGTTGTATCTGATGTACTACATTTTACGATGAAGAGTGGAAGGCACCTCATTGATTGCATGAATCCACGGTTTGCCTAAGAGAAGATTATAAGAAATTTCATGAGGAATAACGTGGATCGGTGTTTCCAATGTGGCCATTCCAATTGTAAGAGGTAAATTAATCACACCTATTTGTTTCTTTGTGATGTTGCCAAATCCCCTAATAGATAAAGAATCAGGTTGAATGTTTGATCGATCAATGCCAAGCCTATCCGAAAGGCTCACACTACACACCTTAAGATTAGAGTTGGTATCGACAAGATTTATCTTTATCCCTTTTCATTTGTATTGAGCTATGATCATGAAAGCATCATCTTGTTTTTACACTTCCAAAGGAGGGAGCTCACTTTGGTGAAAAATAATATCAGCATTGAATTCTTGAATTATAACTTCTATGTCATTTGGTTTCACATTAGAAGGGATAGGAACTTGTTGTAAGGCTGTTTGAAGCATAGTGTGATAGCTAGGTGAATTCTAAATTAAATCCTATGGAGATATCTTGGAAGGAGTATTCCTAAGTTGTTCATCAAGATCATACTCCCTAATGTGTGAATTTAATTGAGGATCATGAGGCAAGATGGGATTAGGAAAAGGTAAGGGTGTTGAGGTTGGTTGTGGTGGGTGTGGATTATTTCTTGTGCAATGTGTGTGAGAAATCGTATTATGACTCAGTTTCTATGAAACATTTTTCTTAGGTGGGTACAGGAGAAGTTCAGGTCTATTTTGAGTTGAAGGTTTGTTTGAAGGTGGATAAAGGATGAGTTGAGGTTGAATAATATTAACATCCCTGAGCAAGTGAGAAGCTAATGTGGCCTCATCATCTGCTTCTAAGGACACTATATCATTAGTGTTATTGTTATTCTTTTCTTGTACCATGGTGTCCTCCCTAGGAGGAGAGTTGTTAGGAGAACTACAAGGCAACCGTGCTTGACATGCAACACTTGGTTCTTCCAAAATAACTTCATTGCAAGTAGAGGGATGATCAATGGTTGAATTTTCTTGCTCAATAAGGTTTTACCTAGGGGAAGAGAAACACCTAAGATTCCCATCAATCATAGTATTATCTTCACAACTAGGAGAGGAATACATGTGAGTGTCATGTTTATCTATGTTTTCATCCACTTTAACTAGGACATTATCACAAGCAAGGGATGAATGAAGACTAGGGAAGGTGATGTTTAGGTATGTGTCTATGATCTCATTCTCTTGTTCTATAATATCATCCCAAAGGGGACGAGGAGAAGGACAAGAAAGATCTCCACGATTCTCAACAATTGTATCTTCTTTCACCAAGATACCTTTTTGATTAAAAGAAGAGCTATCGTGAGAAGACAAAATATGATTATCATGGTTATCTATGTTTGTATGCGCTTCTCTCATAGGGTATGTTGAAGATCATGATGGGCCAAAAAGTGGCGATACATGTAAGTGATGTGATGGTGTATGTGGCTGACGACTTTTTTTTACCCAAAATTGATGAAACAAAAAGGGTTTTTAAAGGATATTCTCAGCTTTCAACCAATATAAATTATGCTTTACTTTCAATTTAATAAATAATTTATTCATTTTCTATTTGAATTATGACTAAAGTCCTAATTGATAAGCTGATTGAAAAACATCTATAGCTTTCAAATGGTATCACATTTTTTGAAGCTGAAACATTGTCACATTCTATGTTTGTCATAATATAGGATTAAAAAACAAAATGAATTTCATGAAATTTTGACCAAGTTAAGGTGGTCAGAAATACGAGTTTTTATATTTTAAAAATTTGTAATAAAAAAATTCATAATTAATTATTTACTTGGAAAAAACTTACAAATAAATATGCATCACATTGAGACATGAGTCGTCTACTTATATCTAAAATATTATAAAAAAATATTATCATTTTATTGTGGTTAAGGTTGTCAGACAGACACCTACTTCTTATTTTTTCCTGAAATTTAAGTACTACTACATTGAAATCTCAAATTTTCACCAAATAGAACTTTTTTTTTTAAAAAAAAACCTAGTAGTTTAGAAACTACATTAAATTTGCAACATATTCTATTCTTACATTTTTTTGAAATAATATAGATAACTTATTCAAATCTTTCCATCAAGTTTCCAAACAAGCCGATTTTCTGAATTTTCATTGCCACTTAAGGGCCTATTTTTTCCATGATGATCCTGCACATACCCCACATCATCCACGCAAATAGGAGAGATAGGAGAGGGTGTAAGTTTAAGGAAAGTATTATCATTTTCACTCTCTTGCACTAAGAGACTCTCATAACTAGGGAATGCACTGAATGAATGACTATCATGTTTATTTACTTTTTCTTTGCAATTTTGGAAAAGATTGAAACTAAAAGTTTTGAACAATGCAATGTTAAGACCTAGAATGAAATGCAATTTTGAGATTTCAAACAAGGTAATTTACTTATTACTCTATGCAATGATCTAGAAATAAAATGTTGGGAATGCAAAATTGAGATGAAGCAATGCATGAAATGAGCTAATATAAGCTAGATCAAATGAAATACATATTACAGAAACTCAGCCAACTAATACTGATAGGAAGGGGCAGCAAAAAAATGCTTTAAAATAGGGTTTTCAGCATTGTAATAGGTTGTTTCAAGGGCATAAAGGAACTAAGTCACCCAAGGTGGAAAATTAGTCCTACTGGGGATTTTTTTTCAGAATTATCAAAAAAAATTTATGGATTTTGATGTTTTATGTGTTGTATGATGCAAACCTAAGATGCAAATGCAGAATTTTGAAAAGTTTCAATGATTTAAGATGTAAAAGTACAACCTATATTCACTTTCACTAATTCAAAAATTAGAAACCCTATAATGCAACTTAACTAATGCAAAATCAAATGCAATGTTAATGTAATGCAAACCTAGGATGATAAAGAAATCCAAATCAAATAATAAGGTGTTTGAAAATTAGGCTCACCAAAATTAACTTTAAATTATAGGGAAAAAAGGGGGTTGTCTAGCACTTCTAGGGTTTTCACCTAAAAGGAGAGAGTTCTTTCACACCAAAAATCTAGGGGGTTCATTCAGTATTAAGTGCTAATGTGTGTTATTCAAATGTGTCTAAATGAGATGTCCTAAATGAAATAAAGAGATAAAAAAGACTATCTAGTAATGTAAAACCTAGAAAATGAACTTTTTTTGAAAACACATAATGATATGCAGGAAGATAGATTAAATGTAATATAGAGAAATATGGAAAGGATAATCAAAAAGAGTGCACCTAGAAACTGATAGAGGCTAGAATGAAGACTATAAATGTCTAAAATTCTAAAAAATCTGATTTTTAAGCTTGGCGGGACACTTGTGCCAAACTGGGCGACTTAGTCCAGCTTTGGGAAGATTCTAGAAAACTACACCAAAGCCTGTTTCAGCCAAATGGGTATCTGAATTTGTAGAAATCATTGAAAAACCTACACAGTGGGACTAAGTTGCCACAACTGGGGGAATTGTCCTCTTTGACTTTTCTGAAGATTCGCAAGGTGAATTTGTAGCTCTTAGTCTGCACTTCTGCTCCTGGTAATTTTTTGGATCTGAAACTGCAGAATTCGGCCTGTAGGTGTTCTTCAAGCTTCTCTTAGGGTTTTGACAACCTTGAAGGGCTTTGATACTTTGATAACTTTTCCAATCTTTCTCTTGGACAAATTTGGAAACAAGACCTGCAAATCACACAAAGAGAGAAATAAATGTTGGATGTTAGGGCATGGGGGTTTGCATTGGTCAAACCCCTTTTAGGTAATTAAACCAAAATGAAGAGATAATAAAATAAAGCATGAAACAATGAAGTCAAAACCTTGCCTTGATGATAGATCTTGAATTGCTACAATAACGGTTGAAGAATCTTCCCTTGAATGCTTCAAAAATATTTCTTGGTGACTTAGAATGCTCAAACCCTATCTTGCTTGAGAAAAATGATGAATGAATGATGAGTGAATGAATTACCCAACAAATTAGATAGATAAAGAAGTGAAAATGAGGGGAAACCCCTTTTTTTATACATGATTTGCCCTAATTTCCCGAAAATACCTCATCACAGGCCAACCTTAGGGTTTAGACAACAATATCCTACCAGAATATTGAAATAATTTTTATTTTTAAGCCAAATGGGACTAAGTCGCCCAAGGTGGTGACTTGGTCCCACCAAGGAAATTTTGCTAGTTGTCGAGAATTAAAATATAATTAATGATGCTTAATAGGATTATTCTCTAAAACACACTTAAGTAGGGCCTGTAAGTGCATAATGGGGCCATTTAAACATAAGAAAGGGTCAAATTATTGATGACAAGCCTAGGAAAGTGTGAGATTTTGTTACAAATCCTTACAACACTTTGAAATAAGGCTTGGTAAGTGATAAAAAGAGGTTATTTAAGTGAATTGTGATACAAGGGTCCTAGGAAAGTGTGAAAGTGGTTACAACAATTCACAACACTTTTACATGACACCATAGAATTATTATTGATTGATAAGGGTCCAAGACCTAATGTGAATTTTTTGACCACATTACAATATTAAATCTAGGCAAAACTAGGCCAAAAACCACAAGAAAAACCCAAATGAGCGTATAAATGTCCAAGGATACATTTTTTTTGACACATGGAGCATAAGATCATGGTGAAGATTTAGATTGTGTACATGATTGTCTAAGGGATGTTTTATCCTTATTTATGATTCCTATCTAGATGTATTTACAATTTTGATATCAAGTGGGAGAATGCTAGGATGAAGGTGTCATCCACCTTCTAAATCTTATGTCATAGTTCTGACATCCTTGGAAAGTGTCTCTAGGCACTTAGGGTGTATTGGGAAAATATTTTGTAATATTAATTCTCACAAAAAAAATTGTAATATATTCATAAGGAGTGATGGGTCCACTAGCAATGGTAAAGGTGAGTTGTGGAAATAAATATTTAATATTGTTTACCCCACATGTGGATGCATAGAATGGGATAAAAATGATAAAGAAAGGGACAAATGAGTGATTTTTGGGATTCTCCAAGTGGGAGCTTGGAATGAGGCAACATGTGTCTCTTGATATTCCATCATTTATTGTATTTAATGTAGTGTTTATCTTCCATGTTTGGGGTCCAAGTCAAGGAGGGAAAGAATTGGAGCCAAAATTGATGCCCTTTTGCATTTTGAGGAGGTATTTCAAGGATTTGGAATTTTTTTAATGAAGGGTCATGTTTGGGATCCTTGTTTGGGGCTTAATATGTCTTCATAAATCTATAAATTCAACCTCTTAAATGTAGAAAATATGAGCAATAGTTGAATGTAGAGTTCCATTGCAAGTACAAGGATAGGTTGAGGCATAAGGAGGTTGTTCAAAAGTGCACAAGTGATATATTTTGTCATGAAGGATTGTACCCTA
This sequence comes from Sequoiadendron giganteum, assembly GCA_007115665.2. NCBI lineage: Eukaryota > Viridiplantae > Streptophyta > Pinopsida > Cupressales > Cupressaceae > Sequoiadendron > Sequoiadendron giganteum. Next base: position 1,245,001 of record CM021100.1, on the reverse strand, counting down.
AATGTTAATCTTTAAAGCTCGACAATCTTGTGCAACATGGGGACACCCTCATGCCTATGGGTTGCCTAAGATGAGGATGAACATCTAGATTATGGGCTTATTCCCTTTGAAAACTTTGTGTAAATACTACCTGATTTGGAAAAGGGAAAGAGATTGCTTTGGGAATGAAACTCTACTACTACTAGGAGGTGATGCACCAACTTTTAAACTCTATTAATTGTTCTAAACTCACAATCAGATTCAAACAAAGAGGTTTTTTTGTTCATAACTCAAAGATGATCATGAAATACATAAATGTTTTATGAGAAGGTTTTTGTCCAGTCTTTGTTTGAAGGAAAATAGGTTTCACAACCCCAACTGATGAATATTCTAACATAGCTCATAACCTATATTTAACATGTATTCTTATTCTTTTACAGTGCATAAACGAGACATATTTAAAGGTTTTATGAAGAAAAGACAATAAATGCATCAAATCATCTATTTTTCACACTGCAAAATAAGAGATTTTTGAGAAATAATTACTTCTTTTAATTGAACTTGAAAGAAATCCTCGTTGTTACAACTGAAAATTATTCTAAATACTAAAAACACTTTGAAAATATTAGTTACAATGCTCTATGCTTTGTTGTGTATGCAAATAGAAAGAAATAACTATCCTTAGAAAAGAAGAATAAAATAAGTTATAGACGAGAAGCTTGATTTATGACTCAAAGAAGGACTGATTATGAACTAATTATCCTATTTTATTAAAATCTCATCCAACTTGCATGATAAATCTCCTTTAGGTCGTGCCCAAGAGAAAACCCTACAAAAAAGGCCCTAGAACTGCCCCTAACTGATTCTGAGAAGGCTAAAAACTTGTCTTGATTGATACTGCACCCATGTGGGGTCTTGAAATCAACTAGAACTGCCAAAATTTCTCCTTTTTAGGCTTCTAATTGATCCTAAGGTACTTTGCATGGAGTTATCCAACTGTTGGGCGTACAAGGCAAAAACTCCTTACTTTAAGGGCTCCAAACTACCCCAATTTGCATGATTTAAGGCTCTAACTTCCCCTAACTTTATTCACGATGATGAGGGCCTCTTAAGTAGATCAAAACTACCTCTAAGTGCAAGAAAAATGACAACAAAATACACCTAACTTGCAGTCAACCTGTATGACCCCATAGATTTGCTAAGTTGTCATGTAGGTAACTAGGTCTTCACCATCATTATCTTTGACTATCTTTTGATCACTCTATTTTCTTTGATAACTCTGTGACACATGGAATCTTCATTGCATCACAAATTGCATGTGAAGCCACTACCCCTTGTACCTTTTCATCCTTTATATACCAACATTTATGAGTGATCTATCTTGAATCATGATAACTTTATTGACCTCTTCAATATGAAGGTGACTACCATTTTATAGTTCTATCTAGAGTTGTCATATGGCACCATAACCATGATAAGAGCCTATCATAATCACAATGATATTTTATAAGGAAAAATCAGTGATCTTTTCCTTCACTATATGGCTTGATTTTCATATTTTTACCTTGAGATTCCTTTCCACATAATAAAACCCTAACTCTGCTCATTGAACTCTATCACGTAAAAGTCTACAAGATCCCTATAACCACTGTTCTTGACACTATATGATCAACCTTATGCATTACAAAGAAACCCTATCCAAAAACCTAACGGTCATGCTTCTCAACCCATACTAGTCTGTACCTAGATTTTTCACTATCATTTCCATGTAATAATGCCATTAGTCATTACCCTACTATCTTTGTATTTGGTTACTTACACATTCACTATGTCTTAAATTGCAATGAAAACATGCCTTACACATTTCTTGATATGTCTATCCTTCCCCTTCAAAGGTTTGGGATCTAATTCTCATGGAACCCTGAAGCTCTTCCCTTTAGGCCTTAAGACAACCTACCTTCAAGACCAAACTTCCCGTGACTCATTAAATTTCATGGTAATAGATAGGTGCTCAATCTAAACCCTTCATGATAGACTATCACTTCGTTGATCAAAACTACTGGAAGGCTTACAGATTTGGGGAACTATCTAGGGTTTGAACCTCATACACTATGAATGCCACCTTATTTCCTACATAGTCGAAACCTTCTATGTTGAATCAAGAACTTCAAATAGCTATTACTGTCTAGGAAAGTTTTCCTCATTATTTACAAACCTTTCCACAAGGATATGAAGGAAAGTGACTGTTATTTATTGTAGGAACCCATGTATTCAAATTTTGGATGTTTCTTGAAGTTTTCCACCATGACTACCCTTTAACTCTTGCATAGTTATGAATCATTCATTGTCATACGATCAAGGTGGCCATTTATTGTCTTTTCATACTCATTGCTTCATGCTTGGTGATAGTCCTTCCTTAATTGGACTTGCCCATTGAGGTTTGATGACTATTATCTATGTTGTCATAATTTTTCTGTAAACCTTGTAAAGTTTTTTCATTATGGTCATAACCTTTCAAAATGAATTATTAGCTTCAACTTTGGCAACTAACCTTATTTTCCATATCAGAGCATTTGAATTGACTAACCTACCTGCTTAAAGACTTTCATAGGATTCATATGATAGTCATCTTAAAAGGGACTATCCTTATAAATTTATTTTGACTATCATTTAGGTCTTCTTAGTCATTTATGACTATCATAGATTGTAATGATTATCTTGTTGTTGTCTTTCTTGATTCATGAGGTCCTTTTTGTCCTTGAGAGAGCAATGTTCTATTATCCTTTTATCTTTTGTTTTGACTGCCATGTGAAACTATGCATAATTCATTGTGATAGACTATTGTTACTCTTTGACTGTCATGCTTTACCTCTTTTTTCCATCTTTACCCTATAAAAAAAGCATTGTCTTATCCCTTTTACATGCCATTCACTACCCTCTGCACTTTCATGGTGACTATCTTTTGCATTATGCCACTATACACATATGATTCTATCCTGGTATTTATTCTTAGTGAGCACTTGCTTTGTGCCACATTATGAGCACCTCCATGCATCCATCATTCTACATTTATGAGGAACTGTTGCTTTAGCTAGGACTATCAAACTTCATTACAAAAGACTCTCATCTTTTGATGAAAACCCTTTTGCATTCTTGACTTCCATAGGGTCACCTATAGGTGTGAAGTCTTTGAAACTTGTAGAGATAGTCCTTTGGTTAGGTTGTTTGCATAATTGATTGCTCCTTGTAAATAAATGACACCCTTATTTTTAAGGTGAATACTTTCATTCCTTAATGGACTGTCCTCACATTCCTAAAGGGATTGACTCCTTTTTTTTATGACTGTCTCAAGCACCCATATCTTAGTAAAAAAACTCCTCCAAGGAGGATATCATTGGCACATCATTATAGAAGAAGCATATATATCAGCACCAATAGTGTCTACATCAACACTACTAGGTGGTTCAACATGGGAATAAACCTTCAAAAAATAAAAAATAAAGAAAATAGTCAAGATAAAAATCATCCTCTAGTAAAAACCACTTTGGTGGTGCTTTGGACAAGTACCATGATGAAAATTTGGCAAACAAGAATCATGAGTAGAATCAAGCATCTATGTGCACCATTTTAGATCGAAGCATCTCATCCCATCCATAATAAATCTAGGAACCCTTCATTATCCAATCCATTTTCATCCAATCTAACTTATATTGATCTTGGAAAAAGTTCGGTATGTACTTCACACTTGCTTATGGTAAACATCTTGATGTGGGTAACTATCATTGATCCTACCCTAACCAGTATTATCTGATCCATGAGGTATTTTCCATAGAGGTATACTCTATCTAAACATGTTATCCTATCACAAGATAACCCTTGGCATCCTTCACATACCTATCCATCAATCCATTCATTTATCCATGCATCCATCCATATCATTTCATACATTGCTAGACACTAGGGGTAGATACTTACATCTTGCTTCAGGAATAAATATTGAGCTATATCCTATAACTCATTTCATGATCTAAAAATTTGGTAACATAAAAACAAATTGGTCAAATCATTTGTAAGAAAAAATCCAAATCACTAGCCCATGACACATTTTGATGAGGTGTTCTTTTTCAAGCTTTATCTTATAAGAAACATCAATCCAAATAATCAATATCAGTTGCATCTACCTTGCACCTCAACACCGCATCAACTTATTCCAACAAAATTTGTTCCAAACTGAGCTTCAAAATATTGATAAATCTTATCCAATCAATCCATCATCATCTCGACATATCCTTCCCAATCCTCGTGTTGCTTAACACTATCCTTGCATTGTTGTGTGGTGCATGGACACCTTGTCAAATAATGAAATTTTAGTCTAATGTTAATTCTATGTGTTTTCAAGTCTTGGTTGATGTAATAAGGTCATAATATACCGTTTACAATGTATTGGTTCATCTAGGGGTCGATAAGAAAAGTGTTGTTAAGTTTTGTGTAAATGTTGTCAATGTTGCTTTAGCAACTTTGCAAATTTTATTATTTTGAGAAGTCCAATGGCCAAGTAGTTTAAAATTTTTTTGGAACCAATTATTTTTGATGGTACAAGTTTAAATATTCTTTAGAAACTTGACGAAAAGGTTCTATGGAAGATTTTGGTGTTGAAGCAATAAAGAAACTTCATTTTTCTGCAATTTCTTGTGTAAATTTGCTGCTACAAGTCTCTGTATTATTACGTACTGAGATATATTGTTCTAAAATATATTGAATCTTATGGTGGAATGAACTCAGGTTGTTTTTTTTTTTGTTTGAATTGATTTCATCAAGTTAGAAGGATTTTAGAGGCATATAATTGAAAATGGGATGAAAACCCTATTTTTCAGGGTTTGAGGGTGAAAAAATGGCATAAGAGACCATTCCACCAATGAAATGCTCTAAAAATTGGTGTAATGGTGTTAATTTTGTTTTTCTTCCATTTTTTTAGGTTGTTAGATGTAGGTAAGGAGGTTTTGGGCCAATATGATGATGCCCTAGGGTGAAATTCAAATTGTTTTCATGCAAATGAGAGGTGTAGGTGCTAGGGTTTGTCAAAAATATTTTGGGATTGGTATTATAAAGGTGGGAAACATTTATTAATACTTAGTTTGATGTATATAGGGTGTTGGTGAGGATATTTGATGATTGAAATACAGAGATTCAATAAACCCCCTTGGAAGCAAGCTTAAATTGGTTTAAATGGGATTTTGAAGTTTGGTGAATCTATGGTTGTTTCTATTGATAAATTTTTTTGATCTAGACCTTTTTTGTTCTATTTAGAGCCTTGGAGTGGATATTGGTTGTTGGAAGAAGTTTCATCACATACTTGCTTTGTAAAAGAGGCCTAATTAGCTTTGTACCAGTGTAACAGTCAATTTTAGAAGGTGAAGGTTTGAAACAAGTGTATGCACAAATTAGATATGTTAAAGAATGCCATAAGGGGTATCTATAAAGTCAATCCTTTTGAGGGTTTGGAATTTATTTTGAAAGATATTCTCAATTTACACTATTTGGAATGCTACAAGGGAATGTGAGTGAATAGTGAGTTGGACACCAAGTTGGGGGTTTTTGATTGAAAGATTGTTCTAAACTGATTGAATTGTGAAAGGTGAGTGATATCCTCCCTAATTAAATTAAACTGTGGTTGATGTTCGGGGTAAAACTATCCTTGTAATTATATCTTAAATCGGTGAATGGATTGAGATGAATCTTCGAGAATTTCACAAGTTCCTCAGTTTACTCCTTAATTTGAATCCGAGAGCATAGGATTGTGAAAGATATTGGGGCTAATTGCCTAAGGGATGAACCTAGAAAGACAAGTGGGGATGGATGCAGCTACATGTACATTACATTTATTTAGGAATCTGGTTTTCAGACCTCTTGTCACTTATGTGACAATAAATCGAACTGAACAGTTTCCAACAAAACAAATGAAATCTTAACCAACATAACATAGATAATAACTCTTGCTAACACTAAACTATCAAAAGTGGATAAATGATGGAATGTTAAAGTTCTAAATAAATTTCATGCATATTATTAAACATTCTAATTAACATTCGTCTCGAATAATCTGCTAAATCAAATTTATATAGAATGGTAAACACATTGATTAAATCTAATTGCAAAGTGAATTTCTAAACCGAAAACACCTGTAGCACGATATAAACATGTCAATCACAAACACATCAAATAGAACAACGATGGAATGATCAAATCAAACTAAGAGAAACTCATTACCACACGACACATAGATGTTTCAACTAGTCATTGGGCGATCGAGGAAGTGGACCCTACCTTCTCCAATTTCCAGTGAAGAGAAAAAAGCTTACTTTACTCTATTCAATTCTTATTCAAAACAAGATTTCAAACTCTAGTCTTTTTTAAGCAAAACAATAGCTTGAAGATTTATATATTATCGATTACTAACTCAAGTCTTAGAATACATATATATAGAGATCATATGTTGTTGAGTTCTACAAAAGACTAACCAAAATGGTATATGATTGTTCTGATAGTTATGGCTTCCGACCAACAACCTTTAAAGACTTCTTAATAATAGATTTATAGTTTTAACATTGTTCCAAAAACAAAACAACTTAGAATGAATTCAATCACAAGTGACACATGACAAATGAAACAGTTCTTGTCTTCATTCCATCGATGCTACCATTGCTTCCATGCATTAATTGAATCTAATCATCCCCAATTTTTCATAATCACAAGGATAATTAGTAAATAATTAATGGTTTTGATATATCTTGAAGTTCCTATCTTCTCTTTGCATTTTATCAAATATCCCTACTTCATTAAAAAAAATAGTGATAGGAGCTATAGGGAATTCTATAGGAATAAAGAAGTAAAAAGGTAAACAAAGGGTGAAAATACACATTTATCCCTCATCATTTCCCCCTAGCTTAGGGTTTTGCATGCCCTAATGCAAAGGAATATATGATGCATAGGTTAGATAGCCTCTGTACTACACTGGAGATTTCGTTAACCCATATGATTTCAGTGCATGCAATTGATCTTTATGCTCCTCAATGGGCATAAGAGAAGTAGCAACAGTCTTTTTCTCTTCACAAGATACTTTAAACTGATCAATTTCTACCACCTGTGAAGAATAGAGAACCTCTACATCTCAGACCTGCTTCTATAGGGCTTCATTTTCATCAGTCAATTTAGTCGCTAGATTCTACATATCACAGATTTCATCATTGGTTAATAGAGGATTCTCCTCAAATTCCTCTTTTTCCTCAGATTCTTGTTCCCCTTCTTGTTCGTGGTGGAGGATCTCAACATTTTCCTACTCTTGATCACCCAACGCACTCAACTCCTCCATTGTTTTCTCCTCTAACTCTTGTCCTTCTTTTTGATTGTCAACAAAAGGAGTTTTAGACCCACCTATTTCATGTTTTGCAGAATTCTTTAAGTTGTCACCACTTGATTGCTCGATTGACATAGTTTCAATCTGAATTGTATTCTCTTCATGAACACCCTCACTAGAAATTGGGATTTCTTCTACATTTGGAGAATTTTGGGAAGGCATTTCGAGGTCTAACTTGGGCTCTTTTTGATCCAACAGAGTGGACCTAGATTATTCTTGCGTCTTCCTTCCCTTACTCCTTCTAAGTTCCCTAGAGATTGGTTCTGTTTTCTTACTTTTCCATAAGACTATGGCCAAAATGGTTAAATCACCAACTTCATTAGTTTCCTTAGGGTTCACAACATTACTAGCCACATTGGCTAAATTTTCTAGCTTATCCACTTGAACAGTGGGTGATTGTTTCTTATCTTGAGAAATTTCTAATATTGCAGCTGAGGTTGACCCACTATGTAATGTCTTCTTACCCTTGGAGTCAGGTGTAGTAGTATTTTTACCTCCAGAGTCAGGTGTGGTAGTCTTAACATTTTCCTATTTGACACTGGAACCTTTATCCTACTTACCACTTGACCCTGGGGTTTGTCTAACCTTTTTCTTTGAACTAATAGGAAAGTCCCCTAATTCAAAACCCTCATTAGGTGCATTAGAAGAGTGTTCATTTTCATTTCCTTCATTCAAACCATACCCCTCTTCCTTTGAGTTAACAAGAGATTTTTCCTTATTAGGGGAGCCCTCTTCCTTAGAGTGTTCAGAGGTGTTAGGGAGGTCTTCCTCTGCAAAATTTTCTGGGGTGTCGTTTGCAATAAATGAATCCCAATCCCGTGGAGGATAGAATTTTTTTAACTCCCGCATAATTTACATTTTTATAAGTCCGTGATGGGCTAATGAGTTCTTACTACCCTTTTGAACCACTTTTCTCATTTGCATTATAGAAGAATACAAAAAGAAAGGGAGATCCAGGAACAAACCCCACTACAAATGTATCAAAAGCTGAATTTGTTTAGCATAAACGTACACATACATCCCTTCACAAGTTATATATTGGATAAAAAATTGTGCCACATCATTCCAAGGTGGTGGAAGTGAATCTAGCTTCATGCCTTGTCTAAAGATGACTTCAACCGACTCCCCATGTTGTAGGAATTACTTGCAAAGGCTCTTAATATCTGTTGTCCTCATTGAGTTATCAGGGAAGTAATTCTCTCCTGATAATGGCAATCTGGTGACATATTATATGGCTTCAAATAAAACATGGATTTTCAAACCATGAACCCATGCTTGTTTTCTATGAAATGTCATGGAAAATTCATGTGCCATCTTCTTATCATACCCTCACAATATTCTAAAGTGCGTATCCCATCCTGCCTGATTGAATATTTTATACGCTTCAGTCATTGTCAGAGCCTTCAATTCATTCATATTCAGGGGCTCAAAGTAATGCCTATGTTCTCTTGCAATAATGTTACCAGGAGGTTTGTCTCAAACTAGAATAAGGCACTCTCATCAACTTGGAATAATGTGCAAATAAAAGTTGCTAGCAGATAGAGTAAACCACCACTGGTAAGGGAAAGATGTAGGGAATGAATTAGAGAAATTGTTGGAAATAGGTAAAAATTCCAAGACATTAACTAAATTTGGATGGTAGTTTGAAAGGGTAATAATGGTGATTTACGATCTACATGAGGGGTGGTAGTGGTAATAATGTTATGAGATGATCGAGGTCAAATAATAAAGAGTTTTGGCGTGCTAAATAGATACGGCTTTTGGGAAAATGAGGATAGAATGGGCAAAAAAGAGAGGCAAAATGAGTACAACAACATACGGTATGGCTACAATTTGATAGTTCCCTATGGTATGATTAGACAATTGTCTCCCCCACAACTTAGCATGTGGCCTGTCCATGGTTCATGTCACCATTGATTAAAGAAAATAGAAGATATAAAATAAAACAACAAAGATAAATAGAAACATGAAATATACCAATACCAAATTGCATGTGTATAGAATATGGCGTGGAGATGATGACACGGGGAATTGGTGAAACAAAAGAAGGAACCAATCAAATCATATGATGCAGACGTGAAGATGCCAACAGAGTAGTGATAGAGCTGAGAGGAAGGCCGCGTACAATGATGATGAGCAGCGTATCATAAAAACTACTGCCTAAGTGGATGGTTATGATGAATAGTGTACCACCAATTCCAAAATGCCAAATGGTAAAGGAAGGCCGAAAGTGAGCAAGGTCGGGCAAGTAAATAGCCCAGGAGAGCAACGACAGAGGAAGTACAATGAGAAATGATGGAGCAGCCAGATGGAAGCATGAAAAATCCTATAGAATGTACGAATAGGTAGCAACATGGGGAAGGAGGTGAAAGAGCCACAATAGAATAAGACAACCAACAAGGAGAGTTAGGCTGCAAAAAAAACCTATCCTGAAGCTCTTGTCCAAAAAATGATAGGAACCGGGCAGAATGAAGCTCCTAGAAAAATAATTGACTGAGAAATGAAGAAAAATGGATGTCCAAAAGGGCCATGAAGAAGCAGAGAGTGAAGAACCTTCCTTGTCCATACCAAAGAGGAAATTAAAAAAAGGGCGGTGGATTTGAGAGAGAATCTCCTATCACCTAAGTGATAGGAAATCGCTGCTTTTTTTTAATGCATTTGAAAAGTACCTAAAAGGTACTAAGAGAGGCCACAAAAACCCTGTCAAGTAGATGGAGTTCCTTAGGTAGATTCCAAAGAAAATAGTCCTTGGAGAGAGGCTTCTTGTACAACTTTAATTGGTCACCGTTGATGACTAAAGCCATGCGATCAAAGTCCATTGTGTGGAGCTTGATGGCCCCATTGTTGTAGACCACCTCAATTTCATAGGGCCCGAGCCACTGACTGTGGAAATTTCCCTTAAAATCTTGAAAATGGGAATTATACAAGAGTGCCCAATCACCTGGATGAAATGACCGTTGTCAAATGAAATGATCATGCCAGAGAGCACACTAGTTGTGGATGATCTTTGTAGGGAAGATTTCTTGTTGGAAAAGTTAATCTAATGAGTGGAGCTATGAAATTCGTTCTTTTTTTGCATCAGACAAGTTCATACCCATCTGGAGTGTGGTACGAAGAGTTTTAACCTCAAATTTGATAGGGAGAATTGCCTTCTTACCGTAAATAATTTCATAAGGTGTTAAACTAGTGGTTGTTTTCCATGTAGTGCGGTAGGCCCACATGACTTTAGGAAGTCATGTATCCCTATCCTTCTTGTGGAGAGAAATTGTCTTAGTAAGAATGTTCTCGAGTTCTCGGTTGGTAACTATAACCTATCCATTGGCTTGTGGATGATAAGGTGAAGACTTGCAATGGTGAATCTCATACTCATGAACCAAAGTAGAAATGAGATCAGATGCAAATTCTGGGCCTTGATCCGTGACTATCTCTCGAGGAGCACCAAATCGAGTAAAAATATCAAAATGAAGGAATTCAACTACCTTGGTGTCCCTAGCATGCTTTAAAGAAACAACTTCGACCCATTTTGTTACATAATTTATACACACAAGGATATATTCCTTGTTCGGAGATAGCGGGTTGATAGGTCCAACAAAATCAAGCCCCCATTTTTTAAAGAGCTCAATGGACAACTGTGTAAGGGAATATCATTGGAATGCGTGGGGTGGCCGATACGCTGGCATTTATCATAGTGGTGAACATAATTCTTACAATCCTTATGGATTATAGGCCAATAGTAGCTTGTAGTGAGAATATTCTGAGCGATCCTTTAAGTGGCGAAGTGTCCCCCGCATGGCTTTGTGTGGCATGCTTGAAGTATATCGAAGAAATTATCTTCAGCTACACATCACCACATGATATTGTCAATTCCAATACAAAAGAGCAATATGTTAATCCATGTTTATTGTCCACTAAGTCTAACCAACTTTCGACGTTCCCTCAGAAAAAAATGAGGTGGGAACTTGCAAGAGACTAGGTAGTTTTCCATGTCAGTGTACCACAAAATCTTTGCACATATGGCAAAGATATGTTCATCTGGAAAGGTGTCGTCAACTGGAATTGGTTCCTCATTTTTCTATTGTAACCTAGACAAAAATTTTGCAACCACATTTTCATGACTAGGCTTATCAACTATAGTAATGTCAAATTATTGGAGCAACAACAACCATCTAATAACTCTACAAGTTACAATAGGTTTATTCATTAGAAATTGAATTGAAAAATGATCTGTATGAACAAACACTTTATATCCGGTAATAAAATGATGAAACTTATTAATTTCATAAAAAATAGCTAAGAACTCCTTTTCAGTTACTGTATAATTTACCTCAACCTGGGTGAAATTTTTGTTGATGTAGTAAATGGAGTAGAAGAGATTATATTCTTTCTATCCAAGGACAACCCCCATAAAGGAATCTGAAGCATCTGTGTGGATATGAAAAGGTAGCTCCCAATTCAAGCCTCTGATTATTGGTGTGGTGACAAGTTTATTCTTGATGGTTTCAAAAGATTCTTGGCATTATGGTGTCCAAGAGAAAATGACATCCTTCGCTAGCAAATAAAATAAGGGGGAGGCAATCTTACTAATTTTTTTGATAAACCTCCTATAGTACCCTACATGGCCTAGAAAACTACACACATCCTTTTGGTTAGTGGGTGTAGGAAAGTCCTGAATAATTTGTATCTTTTTGGGATCAACTTGAATACCCTTGGCACAAATATAATGACTGAGCACTATCCCTTCTATCATAAGAATATGACACTTTTCATGACTTAATGATAAATTAGTATCTACACAATGCCTAAGTACCTTTTCTAAATTTGTCTTAGCCTCTTCATAAGTATTACCATGGATAGTAAAATCACCCATATACACCTCAACACAATCATTTACAAGATCCCAAAAAAGCTCAAAACTGCCCTTTGAAAAGTGGCAAGGGTATTACATAAACCAAACAACAAGACACTATAGGCAAAGGTTCCCCAAGGGAAAGTGAAATTGGTCTTTTCCTTATCCTTCGACGCTATACAAATCTGGTTGTAGCCGCTAAACCCATCCTGAAAATAAAAAAACTTCTTACTTGCAAGAGTGTCCAACACTTGATCAATAAATGGTAATAGAAATTGATCCTTCTTAGTAGCTTTATTTAACACTCTATAATCAACACAAATTCTCCACTTACCATTTTTTTTGTAACCACAACTAAAGGAGAAACCCATTGACTATCTGAAATAGGATATATCAACCCAACATTTAATTGTTTTTGTAACTCTTCTTTAACTATTTCATGCAAGATGGGATTGAGCCGTTGTTGTGGTTTCCTAATTGGGTGACTACCTTCTTCAATGTAAATATGGTGGGTGTAGGTGTTAGGATGAATTGCACACATATCTTGGTATTCCTAAGAAAATGCATCTTTATTAGCTTTAACCATGAAAATGAGATCTTTGATTTGTTCAGGGGTTAATTGTGGGTTAATATTAAGTGTGTGATTAGGAAAACTTTCCATAGCTTCTAATTATGTAGGTGAATTCATGGCTAGTACTTGGGAGGTGGAAGGCATGTCGCTATAATTTCCTTGGGATAAAAATAAATTATACAAGCAATTATGGGGTAGCAACTGACACAATGTGATAGGGTTTGAATAGATCGTGAACTACCTACCAATGGAAAGTTCCCAAAAGGACATTGAGTATTTATACCTGAATGGAGAACCATGCTTTCAATTTTTTTATTAAATGTATACCTATTCTGAAGGAAATTAACAAGAATATTATATTTAGTAGGTTCTTCCATATCTAAGGCTTTATCAATTGTCAAAATTGGCAATGACTCATCTAAGTCACTATCAACCCACACTAGATCCTTCGTCTCTAACAAGGGTTGCACGGGGGGGTACAGAGTCAATTGTTTCTTGCACTCGCCATTAGAAATGACCATGTTTCTTGATCAAAATTTAATAAAAGCATTCACATCTTCTAAACAAGGTCATCCCAAAATCAGGGGTATCCCCCCAGCTTAATTTTCGGCTACAAAATCACATAGTCAATTGGGTATTCCTACGAATCAATAGAAAAGATTACATCTTCAATCATACCTTTTGTTTTGACCAAAGATTTTTTTGCCATTTGAAGAACTGTGGGAGTAGGTCTAAGTCCCCCTAGTGACAATATTTCCTTTGTTTCATTTTTCATAATGTTAATTGCAACACCCAAATCAACAAGAGTATTAGGGATGCTTACTTTACCAATAGATATTTTGATGACAGGACTCCCTGAATCTGAGTACTTCAGAATGGTTATGTTCCCGATGTTAGTGTTTCTTAGATCAGATTGAATAATGAAAGCACTTAAAATAATTTGAACACATAAGACAATGAACACACAAAGATACCCTGGGAAAACCCTCCTCTTGAGGGAGAAAAACCTAGCAATGAATCTCTTCTATAATATAGAACAATGGCAGAAATCTGCTTACAACTCAGGCCCAGCAATGGCCAATAATGAATGCAATGAGGTTGCACCTCTTCTAGATGCACTAGATACAAATGAATAAGTTCTTCCTTGAAATCGGACTGCTGCTCTTGAAGTGCGAATTATGCTCTTGACAAACACATGCGAACTTGCTTGAATGAATGTGTGATGCAATGACAAATGACCTTGCCTTTATACAAGTGAGGCGCCTCTTCAAGATAGGTCAGCTCACATAAGGAAATATCAAATATAATAAAGTATGCCCAAGCTATAACTAGAATATGTGAACCATGAAGGGTCGGCCCTTTACATTTAATAATAATGATCATGAATTAAATAGCCGAAGGCTATTCATTTAATTCATGCGCTCTTTCTTGGGAAGTGCAGACCGAAGCTGCTCAATAACATCAACACTCCCTCTCAGCTAAGGATGAACTTCCATCTGCACAAGAAACATCATATTAGAATGAAAACAAAATAGAATATCACCTCAACGTGATATTAACCATTATGGCTACTTCCATAGATGGTATAAATAAAATCATCATGGATTCCCTCATGTGATGTTGTCATGGAGTCACACACATGACATCCACCATAGCTCTCCCAGAGGGTGGAAACAAGGGCTTTCACCTCAAATCTCCCTCAAATAGAGAATTGCATTATCAAGGGCTTACACCTCAACTCTCTCTCAATAGAGAATTGCATTATCAAGGGCTTACACCTCAACTCTCTCTCAATAGAGAATTGCATTATCAAGGGATTGCACCTCAACTCTCTCTCAGCAGAGAATTGCATTATCAAGGGCTTACACCTCAACTCTCTCTCAACAGAGAATTGCATTATCAAGGTCTTGCACCTCAACTCTCTCTCAATAGAGAATTGCATTATCAAGGGCTTGCACCTCAATTCTCTCTCAATAGAGAATTGCATTATCAAGGGCTTGCACCTCAACTCTCTCATTATCAAGGGATTTCACCTCGAACTTGTCTCAAAGAAGAACTCATTAAACAAAGTTACGCTGATACTGAGACTCCCTCTCGATCCTAGCTTCAGAGATTGCAAATAAGACTTTCCATTGCAAAGAAGACTTCTGGAGATGTACTCCCTCTAGCCACCAACTCATTCCTTCTAGTTTTTACTCCCTCTTGATCATTTCTTTGGTTGACATGACTTCTTCACAAGATGCCTCAAGTTTTTCATCACTAAGTAATCTCTTATCATCTTCTTCCCCCTAAACCTGTCCAGGAAGCATTTTAGACAAAGATTACTAACAGTCCATAATTATCCAAAGAAATATCAAGATTTAGAATCGTACAAGTTATATCATGAATGAAATTTTTCCAAAGATCTTATGCTAGTGAACACAACACAATTCAAGAGAATCTATTATCTCTCTTAATTACAATATCCAAAAAAATGATATAACTCAGCAACCAAAGAATACTTATCTTTCTAACTATTCTGATAGGTCCAAATGGTAGACATAGTGTGATACATTGTACTTGAGCTCAGATCAATCTGTACTCTTCACAGTTTGAACACAATGATGACCTAAATGGCACATTGACTTCAAGAGATATCTCCAGCCATCAATGTAGTCCAATGATTGCAAGCTATGACTCCAAGCTTGATCATTTCTTCATTCGGTAAGACTTCAAGATTGCTTGATGCTCAGGTTATCTCAATGAAAAAACAATTCATGAACATTATTCAACCATGCAATATTTATCTCATGGATTTCAAAAATCTCTTGAGTAATAGATAATTAATTCATTAATCATGACATGTCTTTCTTTCAATTTCACAGAAGAGCTAATCTCAACAAAACAAAAGACAAACTTCACAAATTGGCATGATCCTACTTGCAATGAATAAATCTAAAGAATCTTATTACAGTGATCACTATTTACTAGTCACACATAATACTAATTAAATAATGTTAGAATTACATAACTCAACAAATTGAATTTTACCCTAGAATAGTAAGTACAATCAAAAGCAAGGAATACTTATCTCTTAAATATTGTGAACGGTGGACACCGTATGATATGTTGCTCTTGCGCTTAGTACACAACCTTCACAGCTTGAACATAGGCCCATGACTAGAGTATAAATTCACTAGAATCATTTTGGGGAGAGATCTCAATCACATCCACAAATGAAGCATGTTGATTAGGCCTGGTAGGACAATCCCTCGCATAGTGACCAAATTTGTCATATTTAAAGCATTGAACACGAGAGAGGTCCCACTTCTTCTTGAATGTAGGAGCACCATCTGACCCAGTATCTCGATTTGTTTTAAAGAATCCCTTCTTCCAAACTTTTCCTTTCTTCGATGAATGAGAGGCAAGAACATGTAAATCTTCATTCTTTGAACTTTGACCAATGCCCCTTGCCATTAGTCTCGACTCCTCTTGAATGCAGTCAATCCTCAATCGATCAAACTTGGGAAGTTTAGATCTTGCACTGATTCCTTGAATAAATGACTCCCATGAAAGCGGAAGACCATTGAGAGCAATCATGGTAAAATCCTTGACATCAACAATATGACCAATGGTAGAGAGTTGATCTCTCAATTCGGAAATCTTCATGAAGTAGGTGATGACAAACTCTTCTTTCACCATCTTAATCTAAAGTAGTTGTTGCTTCAAGGTTAGGGCATGACTGGTGTTGTTGATTTTGTACATCTCTTCCCATGTTTTGAACATCTCCCTTGCAGTATCCAACTTGAAGACAATTGGGACAATATGATCTTTGACGGAATCAACCAACACTTTCTTTGCCCTAGTATCTTTCTTCCTCCACTGCAACTTCTCTTCTTCCTCCTCAGGTTCAGGAACTTTTGTTTTCATGAACTTAGCTAAATCATTCTCTTCCAAAGTGAGCATGATTCTGAACCTCCATGATGTGTAGTTCGAAATCCCTTCGAGTCTATCCTCGATTTTCAGACCGTTCACCATCTTGAATTTGAGAAATAAGAGATAGACTGAAAAAGAATAAAGTAAGTGTTGCACACTAAATCTGATCATGATCTTTTTGACACCCACTCTGATACCATGTTAGTGTTTCTTAGATCAGATTGAATAATGAAAGCACTTAAAAGAATTGCAACACATAAGACAATGAACACACAAAGATACCCTGGGAAAACCCTCCTCTTGAGGGAGAAAAACCCAGCAATGAATCTCTTCTATAATATAGAACAATGGCAAAAATCTGCTTACAACTCAAGCCCAGCAATGGCCAATAATGAATGCAATGAGGTCGCACCTCTTCTAGATGCACTAGATATAAATGAATAAGTTCTTCCTTGAAATCAGACTGCTACTCTTGAAGTGCAAATTCTACTCTTGACAAACACATGCGAACTTGCTTGAATGAATGTGTGATGCAATGACAAATGACCTTGCCTTTATACAAGTGAGGTGCCTCTTCAAGATAGGTCGGCTCACATAAGGAAATATCAAATATAATAAAGTCGGCCCAAGCTATAACTAGAATATGCGAACCATGAAGGGTCGGCCCTTTGCATTTAATAATAATGATCATGAATTAAATAGCCGAAGGCTATTCATTTAATTCATGCACTCTTTCTTGGGAAGTGCAGACCGAAGCTGCTCAATAACATGAACACTCGAGCATAAGATTATCCAATTTTCTAATAAATTGGATGGTCTTCAGGTTTTTCTTCTTCTTTTGCTTCCGAGTACATAGATCTCGAACCATTTTTGTATAGATGGGAATGTCGTTGATAGCCTGCAACAATGGAATCTTAATGTTAACATTGTGTAACTCATTAATAAGATCAAACTCAGGTTGAGAGACTTCCCTTTGGATTGGTTTAGACTGGAATTGTTTGGGAAATGGAGGTTCTTTGATTGGATCTGCTTCAGACTCTTCATTAATTTCTATAATGGTGGTCCCCTGAAGAACCTTTCTCAATCTTAATTGAACTCCATCCAATTCTACCATATTTACAGGATAATTAGGGTAAACCTATTGCCTCATTATTATACACAGGTTGGGTTGCGTTATTGTTGGGGTTTGGGTTTGTTTGGGTTGGAATTGTTGTAGGCCTTAGTGGTTGTGTTGGATTTTTTATTGGATTGACTAGCTGAGCAACTGATGATGGAAGGGTTGGAAGAAGTTTTTGTGACTGTTGGTATGGGTTGATCATGGGAGGAGGTGGAAATTGTGATTGTGATGGATATGGTTGTTGGTACGGTGAAATTTGTGGTGATTGTGGCCTTCATACTTGTTTCCACAACTATGAAGCATACTGATGCTGTGGAATCCATTGAGGGTATGGTGGGGGTTGTTTTCAATCCCCGTACCATCGAGGTTGATTGGAAAAATAATTGGGTTGGCTAGGTCCAGGAGCAAGATAATCATTCATCTGCTAGGGTGCATTACTCGAGGTCAAAAAGGTCGCCTAGGGGCCATGCAGTAGACATGTTCCTTAGAATATTCCATATCAAGTACACCTATTGGAAAAGGCCTTAAGGTAGAAATCCTA